>JAPTHA010000008.1:5105004-5149438 GCA_029814585.1 Gymnapogon annona
ATATACAAATTCAACAAATAAAAACCCAAACTACTGCTTATAGTGGCTTTCTTTTCTTCTCACCATTATACTCACATTGACTTGAATTTACTTTCCAGAACTTGGAATACATCAGAAATCCTTTCCCTCGTAGAGCTTTCCCAGTGGTGTCAAACTTCAGCAGACCCATCTCAACCCAGAGATGTTTTAGTGTTGAATCAGCAGCGAGGCTCTCCACAGTGGCTGCAGTTAACACAAGAGCCATCCTTCATCAATTCACCTGCATGTTTTGCTCCCTCTCCCATGTCCTCCGAGTCCCGTGGACGGATACAGCATACTGACTGACATTCAGAGCAAAGAACCTTAAATACCACCACCTTTCACATTACCCATTGGCTTCCCTCCCTCTCGATCTGTTTATCATGCACTCCCTCTGTACGGTAAGCCTGACAGTCACTTCCCAGTAAGAAGGAAACAGTGGGAGTGAACAGCACGCCCCCTCACAGTGAATCAACACATAATAGTTTCTGAGGAAAACCATCTGACTGGCCCTGCCCCCTGTTCCCATAAAGTAAGCAGGGGAAAGGCTGTATGTACTTGAAGAACCAGGAATTCCCCCACAGGCCATCAACAGCTGTCGAGATGAGAGAGCGTGACGAAGCTGACACACTGGAAGTTTGCCGGGCAGGCATATGCAAACAGAAACTGTATTTGGTGTGTGATGTGTGTGTAAGCGACAAATTGTGTTAAACAATACAGTATATGTACATACGAGGCAATTGGAAATTCTGTCCACGCACTGTGGGTGTTGAAATGCACAGTCATGTTTGAGCTGGTGACACCATGTTTCCTACAAGAGCGTCCTATCTTCGCCGGGTGATTATTTTTAATCAGCAGGGTGTATACGTCCTGCGTCACGGAGGTATTTATGATGAGACGGTGTCATGTGAATATTTGTGTTAGTTACTGAGGTGAGGTTTGAAAAAAGGCGCTATGTATTAAGGACAGCTTTCCTAAAATATCTGGTGTTTGCTCTCTGGTCATGCTCAAACAGGATGAGGATGTGAGGCCAGTCGTATTATAAGTGGACATCAAGTGGACGTTTTATCAGCAGGGTGAAAGCACACGGGAGTGTTAAAATAAACCAACAGGCAGTAAACCGCTCATGTCATTGTCCAGTGACTCTGTAAAAACCCTTCTGATTTCCTCATCCTCTTTTATCTAGCTGATACCAGAAACTAGCAAGCCTGGACTTGATAAGATTCAACTTCCTCAGAAAAAACCCAACCTGCTTAATACAATGCACTTCCTTGATGAGGGGATTCCACAAAAAGTTGGAAAAGCATAAGTAG
The DNA here is from genome assembly GCA_029814585.1 of Gymnapogon annona. Lineage (NCBI taxonomy): Eukaryota > Metazoa > Chordata > Actinopteri > Kurtiformes > Apogonidae > Gymnapogon > Gymnapogon annona. Next base: position 5,106,336 of record JAPTHA010000008.1, read on the forward strand.
CTCATGTCTCATACTTGTATGTTCCCCAAATAGTCACATCTTTTGATTGTATGACACGCAAATTCTAATTTTTTTCCCTCCCCCCTTTAAAAAAAAGAGACAAAGCCTAAAAGTGAAACCCAGCAGAAGCACCAGGAGCCATTACTAGAATAAGAGCTACAGAGACCCCATAGAGTCCCACCATTGATGTGCAGTGACTCTAGAGTCCACTTTCAAACTACATCCTTGGGCTGGTGGGATAAGTTGCAATTGACATTTTGTGCCGGACTTCAGAAACAAGCCTGGCTTTCATGCTGCTGTTTGAACACTGGGGAAATCACTTGCAAAGGTCACTGAGCCCATTTCCTTTCTTTCCTCCCCGTGCATCTAAAGACCTGTAACAGCCCCTTTCAACCGCACTTCAGTTACCGACAGACATATTCAAATTTCTATATATAGGAAGTAAAAGAAGGTGAAAGTAATCAAAGTACACATACATTAAGTCGAGACACCAGCTTTTATTACAGCTTTCCATATAGAAGACTGAAAACTTAGTGTTCTCCTTGCATTGAACTCTATGGAAGAAAAGGCCCGTTTTCGACTCATCTAAATGCCCTTTCCTTTAAAACGTAGCCCTAGCACATGTCTCTGAAGCCCTTCCTCACCATCCCACAAATGATCTATGGAGAAAATACCCTTCTCTTCTACAAAGGTCTCAAACAGGTGCAGTCCGCCGCCTACTCCAAAGTAATGGGATTTGGTGGCGAGGTAGACCAGGCCATCTGGTGCCAGTAGTTTATGGAGGGTATCATGTAGGGAAGGGTAGTATGAGGTGTTGTAGATAGTCTCTGAGGTAAATATGAGGTCATATTTAAGTTGTGGGTCCTCTTTTATTACCAAATCAAGAAATGTGCTCCATTCTCCAGAAAAGAAGCGGCACTTTGCCAGTAATGGATGTTGAGACATGTCTAGGGCTCTTTTCTTAGGTGGTGGTACACCTTCTTTTTCCTCCTGTTTCTCTGTCAGCTTCTTTGTACACCCATCTCCCCTCTGTTTTTTTCCCTTGGCCTTCCCCTTTCCCTCATTGTCTTCTTCGCTGTCTACATCATCGTCTTGGCAGTTTAGAATGACATTTGGCACCGTGAGCTGCTCAATAACCGTACTGTTATAATCCTGAAAGTGGACCCCACTAGCTCCTCGTTTCAGTGCTAAAATCCCCAGGAGTCCCGCTCCACAGCCCAAATCCAAAACGGTCTTGCCCCCAAAAGTCTCTACGTCTTTCTCAATCAGTTCCAGTAGGTCATACGTGCACTCCCACACCTTCAGCCCTCCCTCGTACACGCCTGAGATGAGGTCAGACCGCTGCTCCACAGTTTGAGAAAGAATTTCCTCCTCGTCCTCTCTCTCTGTGGATGTCTTTTCAAAAACCGTCTCGTTCAGGAAGTGCAGAGGTGGAAGAGTCCCTATGTTAACCGTTTCAGGCACAGCGTCCACAAAGAGGAAGTCTGGGTCAGATGGCGGATGGTGTTCTTTGGCTTCTTTTACTGGCTCTGTTGATTTGGGAATACCCTCAATCTGCATTAAAAAAAAAGTTTGGCAGATTAGGTCACAGGTGTGTTCACTCAGAAAGAACAGTACAGAGCTGATGAACATGTGTGAAGAACATACAATGACAGGTGTTTCAGTTGACAGTGTATTGTTTGCAGGTGACGCATTTGGCAATATTCAAACTATATCAACACTCAAAACAGAGGGAACTGGTCAGAGAATGTACTGTTGTCACATTTACACATGGATACTATATGTAGTATGTGTATTTAAAAATGCTCGAATATTACCTAAAACTAACGATAGATTGTTCAGAATTAAGGTTCTGGAAGTTACACCAGACAATTACCTTAAGCATGAAATTAAATCATGAAAATGACTGGTCGCTATAGAATTAATTTTCTACATTTGTCCCTTAGTGAGATGTTAAATTAAAAGACATCACAAACATAATCTCATAATCACAATCTCATAACACTTATCTTCAACCCCCAGAAATCGTCAAACGCCAAGGGTGTGATACAAGATTCAGTTTTAACTTGTTTCAAATGACATTTGCTGACATGACACATGCCAGATCTGTTCCTGGATCTGGTTTCACTCACTTAAGAAATCAGAAACTGTATGATTCAAACATGACTTAAATGTCAAACTCGGAAAAACAAAGAAGTCACATGACCTGGAGCACATTAGTCTGTTAAAAAAACGACAACAAAAAAACGTCTGGAATGCCTGAGTAATGCCTTGGATTCATAGTCATTATCAGAATGAACCTGTCTAAATTTGTTTGACCTTTATATTGCCATGGTTCATGTATTGGGATACTTGCAAACTACACCTACTGTGCCAATTATTCAGTTGTGTTAAATAGCTCTCAAATACTCACTGCGTGCTTATGTGAACATTTGTGTGATGAGACTGCCTTGGTTGGTTTTGTGGCAAGAATAAATGAGAAACCTTATCAGTAGCTACGTATTTTGTAAAGGAAAAAGAGGTTGTTGTTGTACAATCCTAAATGTTTAATGCCTAGAATAAGTCATGAAAAATAACCACAGACCCTTTTTAAATCAATGACTTATTACAGATGCTTGAACATTCATGGACGCCTTATTGTTAACTTTTGTGAATGGTTTTTAGTTCTTTCTTTTTTTTTTTAACCTGCAGTGATTATTGTGTTTTCCTGTTGTCCCCTTAAGACCAAATATCTCATTATTGTAGTATCAGGTACGTGTAATTATAATTACACTTATTATACTTATACTACAAACTACTAATGACTTATTGCTACATGATCTGTAAACTGTGACAAACACGTAAAAAGCACTGATATATAAAAGAAGAGGCTGCAAAGTCTATAAAAAAATAGGTGTGTCTGTTCAGACTTTCAGTCACATGTTCACGACATGGAAGCTGATCTCAATTCCTACAATTAAGAAAATAAAAGCAGCAATAACTCACAAATGATTCCACATTTAGCAAAGGGGAGTAATTTGAAAGACAAAAAGGAATTGGGTTCTTTAATTCATTGTAGCCTATTGATTGTATTTATGAAATTAGTTAAGACATCAGAGTGAGCAATTTGGACATGTTGAACCCAACAAAGAGATGTTTTCTTTATAGATAAATGTACGTTAATATTAAATTAAATCTTTGCCATGTGATTCGAGATAAAGTGAATAATTATTATTATTTATTTAATTTTATTTTCCCTAGTGCAGGGATGTCAAAGTCATTTCAGTTCAGGGGCCAAATTCAGGTACATTTGATCTAAATTGGACCAAACCAGTAAAATAATATCATGATAATGTATAATATAATGTCGATGTCAAGCTTTTCTCTATGTTTTAAAGTGGAAAAAAGTAAAATTACATTCTGGAAATGTTTGCATCTAAAATGTATTCTTTAATGCAACATGAATAAACACCAACACACTGAAAAGATAACTGTAATTTTAACATATTCAGTTCATCATTTACACAAGCACTGTATCACAGGGGATCTACAAATATACAGGAGAGAATATTGAGAATATTGTTAAAATCGTACTTAGCCACTTATGTAATTTCAGGCTATTCCTATTTTCTGCAAAATTATACTTTGTTGAACTGTAAATGTATGAAAATATTTGGAGTTGTGTGTGTATTTATGGGCTACTATCATAGTATTGTACTGGTCTGAAGAACTTGAGATTGAGTTAGTTTGACATTCGACTAATATTAATATATTAACATTGTTATTATCTTCAATGTAATTTTTGCCTCCACAAATTCATTCAGACAGGACCCTTTGGCGGGCAGGATTTGGCCCCGGGGCCACATGTTTGACACCTGTGCCTAGGTGAATGTAATGTATTTCCGTGACACTGAGTTGCCGTAAAGTGTAAAATAATGTCGTGTCTATGCCGTTTTCCGATTCCTTCACGCGCTCTTTTCCCCTGCCTGCAAGATGTTAAACACAGCAATACACTGTATAGTTCTTTTGTTGATCGTAGAGGTTTATAATCTCATATTTCGGTCTGAGTATCTCTTCTTTGCTTTATTTTCACCACACGTTACTCACGGGTTTCACGGCAGTGTCCTCCTTCACTTTCTGCAGCTCGTGCCCATCCACATCGTTCGTTGCTTGTACTTGTACGTCGAAGTTAAAACAAAATGACATGTTGAGTAAGAAGTAATCAAAGCAAGATACTTGGCATCCAAGTTTACACCAGAGTCCACATGGCGAGACGCTGCACAGTAGCGTGTGACGTCGATTCGGATGCAGTGAAGTGAGTTTGAAGTTGGAGATACAACACAACACTCACTTTCACCCACTACTGGCAGTAAAGGGAAGTTCTCGTCTTTACAGTTGATCATGAGATTTCTTTTGATTAGATCTTTCCCTCGTTAAAACGAACATTTCAAATATGCCCAAGATGCAGTGTTGTTATAAAAATATAAGCTCTCATCTGATCTCCCTCTCCAGTTCAGCTGTTAATGACTGTAAAACTTGTCAACAATTATTATCTACCTCAGAGATTTAATGTGATAAATCGTACAGACTTTAATAAGATTGAATGGAAAACAAAAGTGCTTACTAAATGATTTTTTCACTCCGAATGATAGTGCTATTTTATTTATATGTTGGCTAATATACATTTATAGCCTGGATGTATTGTTACGTGCAGACAGAGTTCTGAATTAGATCTGAGTCAAACATTCTTTTTGTGTAAAACACGTTCTCTTATTAATTCTCCTATTTTTTAAAAAATATTTGTTATACTGCTATGAAATGGGTAAGTTTATTTTGATATGTAAAATTCTGTTAAGACATTGTAATTAATAATAAAAAATCCCCAGGAATTTCCTTCCATCCTTTATTTTTGTTTAAATTATGTTTACAAAACCTGCATGTTAACAAAATATCTTTGTTCACACAATGCAACAATTTTTACAAGCTGGTACAAACACATGGACAAATTATTGTTTCTGTTGGTCTTGAAACTACAGACACTATAACAGTCAGAAAGCAGTAACAGAAATGCACAAAATAGGGTGAGAGGTCAACATTTTACATTTTCTAATTTTCCCTGTCCGTAAGCTACAGATACACAAACCAGAGTTCTTCCCTTTGGATCTTTTTTAACCTCTGTTTTTGCAATGTAATGCACCATATATATGTGGAAGAGAGGCCCAAAAGTATAGAATATTAATTTTGCCAAATATCTGTATCAGTGTCATCATTTCCCTGAAATAATTAAACACAGCTGAAATACTTCATGCTCATAACAGATGTGACTTAAATAGAAATAATAGATATGAAATTGGGCAGACTGTAAGTATGTAAACTCAACAGGTGAGAAAAAACAACCTGAAGTCTATTGAACTCTTGTTATATTGTGTTATATTCTCCATTGCCAATTAGAGTATACATTCAATATATTTTTCACACAAATAAAGCCATTTGCCATCAAAATACAAAAAAAAACCCCAAAACAGATCATAAAAATGTATGAAGATGCAGGGAAGTTGTGTTAAAATCTATGTAGTTGCTCATATGGATGTTAGGTCGCTGCATGACAAACATAAAACTAACTTCACCGTAGTGATCATTATTGGACTTCAGTAATTCAGTACTGACTTCAATGCTTATACCGTAGTAATTGACAACAAGTTTGTTGTTCAGTATTACATTAGTGTTCCACTGTCCAAATTAGAGCTTCGAAATGTGCAAATCTGTTTAATCAACGTTTTTTGCATACTTCCTGACTTCAATGACCATAATGCTTTTATTGTCGCTGCCATGACGCATGCGCATTAGAGCTGCATCGGATTCGGTTGTGCTATGAGTGACACAAGGTCTCTCCTCCTGCTCTTCTTTGCTAATATTTGTCGATAATCGTATTTTTGTCTCCTTTCTGACAATGCTGACGGACTTGTGGATAAGGGCAATCTTTTGGCACTCGTAGAAAAGTAAGTACTCACAATTCGACATTCGATATCTGATAAAATAGCGTGAGAGGCTTAGCTTAGTGTCGGATATTTAGGATCACACGGTGTCACATCCAAACAAACAAAAGGGATTTGGGTGCGTCGGGATTCAGTGACATTTTAACAGCAGGGTACGTTATGATAGAGTTTAGAGTGATCAAGGTTTTGAAGGAAGACTGGAGAGCTGCTTTAAAGAAAAGACCAAACAAAACAAAAGAAAAACAATAATACTCTGAACTGATACTGACTGATGGAGCTGGGCCGAGCATTTCTAGCACAAGTCACTACTCCAGACTATAATCCAATATCTGCTTCCTCCATCTCCACCCAGACTCCACCTTGGCTGGAATGCAGACAAGCCAGACTGTTGCGTCTTTCTAACCTTTTCACTTATGTCAGACACATGCAACAGCCAGCCTTTCAGCAGACATGTCCAGTTGTTACACTTTGTTTTGGCTGCATCTGATGAAGTTCAGGGCTCACTTGATGTTGTTAATGATGATGGTGAGTTACAGACAAGTTAATCCTGTGATCAAGGTTGTTAGTTTGGTATAACAGACGTAATTACAGCTCAAATGATTAGCTGTTTGATTGGTAAGTAAGATGGTTGTGTCAAAGGCGTGTGTTTTCATCTATAGCTGCCTGCTGAACACACCCTAAGGCTGTAAATATTTAGTTTTAAAAGCAGAAATGAAACTGTAATGAATTTTGGTTAACAAATGTATTAATTAAAAAGTGCAGTATTGGATCACAATGTGACATTATATAAATTAAATGTACATTTGTACTCGTGAGGAATGTCTGTCTCAGAGCTCCTAGTTCTACTTCAGAACAGTCAGCACATTAGAATGCAATCACTTTTCAGATTTCCTCTAGTGTAAGATGTTTGTATCTACAGAAATAAAATACCTAAATGTAATGCAGCTCTTTTGTCATTTGCTTTCAAAATCATCCTATCAAGGATGATGATTTTCGTTAATTTTTTTGTTTTATCTCTGAAGTAGATACAGTAATTTCCAAAAACCAGTGCCATGACATGCGTTGTTCATTTTATATAAATAGCACTTTTTATACATAGAGGTGTTTCCAGGAGCTTTATATCATCATTTTGGCAGGACTGCATTTGGATTTTGGACAGAAACATGTGGTATGCCAGCTTGATCTGAAGTTATGAACTTAAGAGATGTTGCACTTTTCTCTTAGGTGTGCGGATACTACAGATGCAGGATGCGGTGGTGTCCCAGCTCTGGTCTTCACCTGCTGCGTTGTGTGCGCATACGATCATGGCCCAGGAGAGGAAGAACCAGAGTGCCTCAGTGCATAAGCCATATGTGGGCTTACATAAAACTCCTGGTGAAATCGCTTTACTTTAACACCCTCACTGACTCTGATGTGGTTTTTGACTCAATCTTTGAGCCAGTGTTTTGGACCGTGGATTATATCACGCGCTGGTTCGGTGTGGTGAGTCTGTGTGTTTATCTGCGCGCAGTTTTAATCAGTTCTTGGAGATTTTAAGTTTTTCCTGATGTTTTTCGTGTCCTTCTTTTGTCTCTATTCCTAAGGTTTTTGTTTGTCTGGTGGTAATACTGACCAGCTCCATTTTGGTGATAGCTTACATTGTGCTCCTCCCTCTGGTCCTCAATACTTACTCACCTGCATGGATTGCTTGGCATGTTTGCTATGGCCATTGGAATCTTGTGATGATTGCTTTCCATTACTACAAGGCAACCAAAACATCTCCCGGTTGTCCCCCTACAGTAAGAAAGAGATCTGCTTTTCAGCAGAAGCAAAAATAGCTACTCTAACCAGGCCTTAAATGAAAGTAACACATGCGTCTTGTCTTCTAGGTAAAAAATGACACTCCTTTTGTATCTGTGTGCAAAAAATGCATCATACCCAAACCAGCTAGAACACACCACTGTGGTATCTGTAACAGGTAAGTCATTACCATTTTATTGCTTGGTCTGCACAATATGATGAAAAGTTGAGGTTTGTGACAACGTTTTCTAATATTGCAGTGATAAATAACTTGAGTTAAATACTATTTTATTGCATTTTTATTAGCTATGCATGTCTGTCTGCTGTAATGCTGATGGACTTCGCTTTGTATAATATAAGCTCACAACTTCCAACCAAATAAACGGGAGATTAGAAGATTTAAGAAATACTACATTATAACCATAAGTAATTCATTTATTTTTGTCTATTACTTTTACATTTTGGAAGTTGCCACATTTTGGTTATGTTTTGGATTGTATTTGTATCATGTTGTAGGTTCTGGAATCTAAAATAACTTCAAATAACAGAAGCTCTACGCTTTTTTTCTTTTTTTTTTTCCTTAAGTTCACGATTTAGTTTACGATGTGCCTGTTTATAGTAAAAATCTAGATGATCAATTAGCACACACAGTCGTTGGCCTATTTTGCTGGCAGCAAGGGAATCACTGACTTTCTATACTATCTTTTATGGGGATGTTTGTTAAACCACTAAAGCCAAGTCGGTGAGAAAAAACTCCTTGTGGACGTTAAATGTCATTAAAGACACATAATGCTGTACACGCGTCTTGGGAAATCAGGGTAATTTTTCTTCCTTTTTCTTTGCAGGTGCATTCTGAAAATGGACCATCATTGTCGTATCCTTTTATGCTGGTGTTTATTCCCAATTACATTGTTCAAAAATTCATCTCACATATTCTGCAAAGAGACACAAAGATACTTTTCCTCAATTTCAGCGACGCAGCTTGGTTGAATAACTGCGTGGGCCACTTTAACCATCGATATTTCTTCTCATTCTGCCTCTTCATGACCCTGGGGTGTGTCTACTGTAGCATCAGTGGAAGAAACTTGTTCCTAGATGCATACAATGCCCTGGAGGTGAGCAGGTTTTACTCGGACCGTGCTGTTTGATTTCTGTTGCCCGTGGCCATGTTGTCCTTCTATGTCTCGTTGAGTTCTTTGCAACTTTTCCTCAGTGTCTGGTGTCTTGATCTGTTCGGGATGAGCTGTTCTTTGGTGAAAACTGCCTTTTTTCTCTTTTTAACTCTTGGGTTTGTGTACGTGGGCTGCTCCATTAGCGCTTTAAGCATTTGGATATGGAAAAACCAGGGGTGCCAGTAACTGGGATTGGACCTCTAATAGGGCTTCTCCCTCCTGGACAGGTATATTCTCAAATGCATGTACTACAGTTACATGGTGACACTATTGTTTATTACCTTCTGGGTCTTTTCAGTGCATTTTCTTTTTCTGTTTTATTTTTTGAAGACACAGTATCAGACACCTGCACCCCCGTACTCCTTTAAGGACAAAATGATTAACAAGAGCATCATCTACATGTGGGTCCTCACCAGGTAAAATATTTCTTGTTTTCTTTCATGTATGAGCCTTTACATCTAATGCAGGGTGTGTCCAACAATCACATTACAGACTCCAGTTTTACATACTCGAAGTGTAAAAGTGATGATTACACACGCCAGTATTGTTTTGCTTTGGGTTTTACAAGGTGCAGTCTTATTAGCAGGCATTAAATAATTTCCTGGTCGTACAAACGGATAGTGAGCTGCTTATAAACCTTCTGCAGTTCTTTATGTGGCCTTTGATTTTGTAATGAAACATTAGAACACGTCTTTTGTCGCTTTGGCTTCAGCTCAAGTGTGAAACGTTCTCTTGTTTTAGCACAGTGGGAGTGGCCCTGGGAGCACTTACTATTTGGCACGGTGTCCTCATATCCAGAGGAGAGACCAGCATAGAACGACACACCAATGGTAAAGAAATAAAGCGAATGGCAAAATGGGGCAAAGTAAGTATGGTCGTTGTAAAATAAGATTTTTGTATGACGGCTCACATTTCTCTCCTCCTTCTGCCTCCCGACTAGCTAACTTGTAAATAATTTGCATAAGAGGAAATTAGGTCTGTCAGTTAAGGTAGCAACGACATTAAACAAAATTTAATGACTCATTTTCCATTCTCCACCCTGACAGGTTTACAGGAACCCATTCAATTATGGCAGGTTGAATAACTGGAAAATCTTCCTTGGTGTGGAGAAGAGAAGGTGTGTACCTCTGTTTATTTTCTGGATAAAAGGACTCCTCATACATCAAAAGATCCCATAAATATGCAGGTTTTTTTAAACATTTTTTTACACATACACTCACTGTAAGTAATCCCTCTAAAGTAGAGGACTGACTTCCTTCACACTTCCAGCAGATGAGTTTGCCTGTCTATTTTTTTTCAATGTCACATTCAGGGTCACGTGTGCAACATGAAACCAAACGGTGGAGTTGGGTCCCTCGGGCCACACCTACGTCACATTTGTTCACAAGCCACTGTTTGAAATGGCCTTTGCATATTGCTGCACCTTAATCACAAGGATCCATTTCCTCGATTTCACAATCATTCAGTTGCTGCAGAATCCTTTGACCCCAATGAATGATTGGAGCTGCAAATCATCTTAAAAAAGCCAGAACTAATGGATTTTTTGTTCAGCCTGAAAAGGATTATTAAATGCATCTTCACCTCAGTTTGTCTCCTTAGGTATATAACATTTTAGCTAATATTTTGTTGCCTTTCTGTTGTCTCTAGTCATTGGCTGACACGTGTGTTACTTCCCTCTGGACATGCCCCACGTGGTGACGGAATGACATGGGACGTCCTTCCGATTAAAAAGGACATGGTACCTGTATGACAGACCTGTCACCTGTCACACTTGTAGCCTACTTTTTAAACTGTCTTTGTATCCAGCCCGCTCTGGTCATTTGATTGGAGGGTTTTTTGAATGACGTCTTCATACAGAAGAGTTCATCCTCTAATACCTCAAAAATGCACTGTGGCATTGCTCATGGTCTATATTTTTCAGCAGAGAAAACGTCTTGGATTCTTTGTTCTTTACTGTGTTTTTTCCAGGGATTCTCTTAGAAACTAGTCCGACTGGACTCAGTATTGTGCTAAAGATGGAATTTATGTTATTCAAAGCCATGTGCACTGACTGATATATCACTGGACTGAAGTACCTGTAAAATAATGTTCATCGAAAAATATACAAACTTCTTTGTTCACTGTTTGTCCTATCCACGATTATGTTAATTCGTAAAAAAAAAATAGAAACATTGGAGGTTTGTGTTCCCATCAACTGCCTTCACAATCTCATCCCTGTTTGATTCAGTCCAGTCATCATTTTAAACAAGTTTTAACACTGATGTACATGTACCATGACAATGTGTTATTTATCTGAATTTTGTACTTGATAATGAGTTAATAAATCTTTATAAATGCTTTATTTAAATAATTTACTGTGTCCATTGTTTTCCCTTGCTGCTAAGCATACAGATACAGTATGTTCTAGACAAAGACTGTACACACACACACACATATAGGTATATATATATATATATATATATATATACATTATGTGAATTGCCATTGAAACTCCAAAGCACCCCATTATAAGTCAGTGTTTTATTAGCCAGGCTGTTATGTCATGATTTGTGGACAATAGATAGACTCTTCTACTGTTATGTCACAGTGTCATGCGTTCAGAGTAGAGCCGTAGACATGTGGCATCATTTGAGGATTAATTGTGATTCATGCCACATCTGCAGATTGTTATGCATGTATTACATCAGAAATAAATAGACCAAAAACTACTGAAGACTGATAAACTGAAAGTACTCTAGCACGGATATTCTTCTATTTTAAGTGACATGATTCAGCGTCTTACCTGCATGGAATGTGTGATCAAATAACAATAATATTATCTTTTCACTTTTAGAGAACATGCTTTAATATTAGTAGAAATGAGCTACCCAGTAGACATAAAGAATGGAATCATCTGATGTAACTACTCATAAGTAAAAGCTTTAAATACTGCTTAAAGTAGTAATTTAGGCGCATGTACAATGGATTTACACAACATGACACACAGATTGTAGTAGAGAATTCAGGAGTACATAACATATTTTTCAGGACTACATCAGGAATACATCACATATTTTTTAAACTGTACAAACTGTACCGAATTGTATTTAAAGAAGCAGTTTTGACATTGTCAACACTTATCAAGTTAATTACAATACTAGCAACAACTTCTGGTTGCGTATTTCAAAATAAAATACATGTAGACACACAAACAATGTATTTCACGGATAAAAATAACATCCTCTTTTTCGTTCGATGCCTTGTGTTTCCACAAATGTAATCTAATGATTCGAACTAATTTAAAACTCTTTAATGCTAAACTGATTTCACCGTCGAATATTTTTGTGGGCAGATTTTTTTATTGTGGAGATGCCTGCGTTTACCTAGTTGCTTCCGCACTAGAGTTAACTTGATGCAGGGTGAAAGAATCAGTCTGGATTGGATTGCGCACGCGTACAATCAAATAGGGCTTTAATTCCACTCCAGTGCAAACGGACTGTGCTGGTTGAGGTCCAGTCACTATGTCTCGGGAGTGATATTAATACAGAAACTGATTTATTTTTTTAGAGACCCTGGTTTCCTGGAGGCTGGGGGGGTGGGGGGTCACGCTGCTCAGGAACCCGTTCCCCGTGGACCCAGAGCGGCTCCGTTTGTGCCCATCAACCTGCTGACTTGCATCTTTTCCTCCCGATCGTTGCTCCAGTATCCTGTGATAACTTGACTGGGAAACTAGTTCGGATGTGGCAAGCAAACTGCAGACGGATGCATAATTTAGCAGACTGGATCTCTGGTAAGGAGAGAAATCATGTAGAGAAATGATATACATCAAAGACTGACATATTAGAAGTGACTTTTTTTTCTGTGGCTGGTCGTGTTGCACGACATCTAAATGCATGGATTTTAAACAGACTGTAAAAGCTTTAAAAAAAAAAGAGAAAGATTTCTATAAATCGTATAAATGGGAAGCTTGAGGTTCGAGCGCGTGTCCCCGTCAGCTGGCATTACACGTGACGTAAACATCGAGGCTTGTCTGACCTCAGGGACAAGGAGTGCTGAGCTCTCCTTATTCCACACACCTACAGCTTTTTAAAAAAAAATGTTTTATTCCATATCATGGCGTCACCATCATTTCATATAAGTGCAGATTTAAATACTAGATGGTGTATACATTGTGTATATGGTACATAGTATTTTTAAGGCGGATCACATATTGTTACACAGCATTATGTTATGATTATTACATTGTTGCACATTGTTCTTTTTGCAAATATTGCTATTCCTCAATTTTTTTATATCATTTCTATCTTCATACTCTCATGGAAGGCGAGCAAGAAAACAATTGTCCTCGGGATGAAATGATGTATTCTTCTTCTGGTTGTTTATTTTGACTGCTGGTCGTTACATAAAGACAATAGTCAGTGATGGATTCTGTCCACCGTTGAACATCATGAACCAAACCCAGGTAGAGTGCTGATGTTTCTCCTTGCTATGGGCTGTAGGGACAGTGATGGGAGGCTGTGTGGGGAGGAGTAGGACCGATGGACAAGGGAGTGTCCGCAGCTCGACAAGGAGCAAAAAACGTGGAGGTAAGAAGCTGGAACACACTGGACTGCAGCCTCTGAGTGGGACATGAGCCAAGGCCTCACACTGGGGCTCTTACGTCCAGAGAACAGTGACAAAAGTGAGGAAGGCAGCAAATATTCTGCTCCCCTTTGCACCAGAGTATCAGTAGTTTGACAGTTTTGGCTGAAACTGCTTCAGTTTAAATGCATTATAATACAAAACAGAATGGAACTCAACAGGGGGAAAAAAACAAATTTTATTGAATTTAATGGCACTTTTTGCATTTCAGATGTTCCCTTTTCTTGGAGAATATTCCATCAGTGTCATACCACACTACTTACATATAAATAAATATGTGTGCCTGTGTGTATGCATGAAAACATATATATATATAATATCCAAATCATGTTTCACTACTAAACTGTGATATTGCACATAATGTGATTTTTTTTTTGTCCAGTAAGATTAATTGTTCTGAGAAGTTCAAACGTGCTTATATTTAAATTAACCACCAACCAATTATCATAGAGATGCACATAATTTTACAAACGTTCAGTAATCTACCCTCACATGTCAGTATTTTATATAAAGACAGCTCAATCCTGGCTTGTGTAAAGTGGATGTGCGCTCTGCTGGATTGTCATGCATTATGTATTGAGCAGCAGCAGCGGCCTTTAGAGAGCTTTCATATCAGACCTTGACCCACTTGGTGCATGATTTGCCTGATGTCACTTTTTGAAATATCTATTCACTTAAAGAAAGACTCGATTCACCTTCAGGACAGATGGAAGTTGGAACATTATAACATCTTGTCAGCCTGCGAAACCCTTCTGCTAGGGATGCTAATCACAGTGTGTGTGTGTTTGATTTTTAGAGCATCCCAGAGACACATTTGCATTTATTTCTATGTTTGCACATGAAGTGAAGTAGAACAGCCGCCTGCATTGGCTGCAGTCGACTGCTCTAAAGTGTTTGTAAGAACCTGACAGGGGTTTGTTGTCTGCGTTAATAGGTTTATCACGTCGCCTTTGCGTTTCTCTATCCTGTCTCGAAATAGAAATGATAGGATTAGGCCTCGTGGTTAACGCCTGGTCAGGAGTGTGAACTTACCCTCACCGTTTATCGAACTTCTTCCCATGAACTGACCTTGTGGTATTTATGGACCACAAACATTAGAAAGGAGGAGGTGTTGTCATTTTTAACTCAAGTGTCACAGCAGGTAACGGAGCGCTGAATCTGGTCGTGGTGGCAGTCGAGATCAAGCGAGTGTCTTGTTAGTCCAGAAGTGGAATTGGGTTTGTGACCAGTGCTCGGACACTCCAGGTTGTTGTTTCAGACTCTGGATGAATTTTTGACTCGCATCGAACTTCAGAAAAACAACAACAATGGGAGTTCCTAATTCCAGGGAATATCACTACTACCACGCACCAAACACGTCTTTTAAGGTGGTGCTGCAAAGTAAGTGCAAACCTTTGCATCGGGGTAAGAAATATTGATTTGGTTTTTAGTTTTCATTTATTTATTATTACAGTTTGACATTATTTAGAGGCTTTTGCTGTTTATTTCATGCGTATAGGTGGTGGTGCTATTTAATAGTGATTTTAATATCTATTTAAAATAGAATATAATTTATTGACGTGCACAAGTTAAAAAGAAATTAAGACTGGTACACAGGAATTCTTTTGCGTTTCCCCGAGTCAGTAGTGACAGTTTGTGCAATAGTGTAAAGTTAAGTTAAATGAAAAAATATATACACATATATATGCACACTAGCCATAATACATAAATAAATAAATCAGTAAAAGTCGTAGTAAAATACAAAAAATGGAATCCAATTCGCTTATTTGATTTGGCAGGAGTTTTTATGCCGGATGCCCTTCCTGACACAACCCACTATAGACGCTCTTACCGGGGGTAAGGGTGGTTAATTGTTAACTGTGTTTGAAAACGGAAATATCAGAAGAAATAGGAAGAATATCTCAAAAGTAACAAGGTTATATCATTTACACAACCTTTTACCATGTTATGTACCCAGACATAACTGTGTTGTGAGACTTGGTTTTGATTTTAAAATGCATATATGGTTGCGGAGAGGATATTTATTACATTTATTTTATATTGATGTTGTTTCGATACAGTGATGATGATTTCTTTCAGCTTTTTCCCTTCTGGGGTTGCCACAGCGAATCCAATTCGCTTATTTGATTTGACAGGAGTTTTTACGCCGGTTGCCCTTACTGACACAACCCACTGGATTCTCTTACCCACTATGCTCCAGCCCAGTGCCTTACCAACTGAACTATCCAGCCAGGGCTGTTTCGATACAGTATTAAGGTTATTTATGTTCATGTACTTGTTCAGTGTTTATGTAATATTTATAATATTCATGGACATGTTTAGTGTTAATAGAAAATTTATAATAATATTTATAATATTCATGTAACCGTTCAGTGCTTGTATAATATTTATCATATAATATTATCACTAGCAACTGGAACAAACTGTTGCAATTTCCAAAAATAGACCAAAAATAGTCTACAAATATCTTTATGTCAGATTTTCATAGGTAATATTTACATCAATCATAGTTTGATGGGACAGAACTTGATACGTTGACCTTATACGAAGGCGCTGAGGTCAAAATTCCAGGTATTATATATGACGACGAGCCGTCATAGAGGATTTCTGCCTACACTCACGTTGTACACAGTCGGGTTTACTGACGTGTCACAGAGACAAGGTGAAAGAACATTCTTCATTGAATGCAGATTGTCATTGCTGATTGCACCTGCCTCCTTGTAGTAAAGTGATCGCTCAGACACAATCACCCCTCTGGTTATATTATTTTCCAGCATGTTTAACCAGGTCGAAATGTCATCAGCAGCATTTGTGCACGGCCGTGTAATGAACTACATTTCAGACTGACAGGTTTAGTTCTTTTGCTTTTCTCCCCTGCTGAATTTGTCTTGGTATAATCACAGTTAAAGGGGTTTTCTGTAGCTCGGGGATGTATATTTCATAACGTATCAGGTCCACTATAGTTATCTCAGTGTGTGACTTCATTTCTCTTAGGTTCCATGAGAGTCAACTATATGGATCTTCCACGTTAACACGACCCTTTGAAGATTAATATATAGTGTTATGCAACTGTTAGTTGTCTATGATTAGGCGCAATGACAGGAGTTATCTAAACCTGTGACCTGTCAAAGAAAAAGAGGGCGGTCTATTCTTGAAGAGGGTGAACCTGTAGACTCAGGTCAACACTTAATCTCTGAGGTCATGTTGTTACATTATAGCTATAACGTGTTATGTACTGTCAATTATGCTGAAAGTGTTTAAAATCATTCAGTATTTCAGAAAATGATCAGATCATCACCATCTGTTAAGGATTCACTGAGACACTGGACCCAGACCCAGACACAGTCAAATTTATCAGAAAAATCATATTTATTATTGGTTCTCACTGAACATCCAATTTAGAATAACTTTAGTTCTAACTATTTAGAATAACTTTAGTACCTCTACAAGGTGCATATCTAATCTAATCTAATCAAAATTAGTTTTAACAAAGACGCCGAAAATGCACGAATAATATTTAACCAAACAAACTACAACAGGAAAATCAAATTCACAAAGCTATAACTGAAAATCACACTAGTGTGGAAAAAGGTCACATTTGAGAAAATTGCAATTTAAACTTAGAACAAGACTATATTAATTACAAAATTAACTCTACTAGAATAAACTCACTCTCTCAGAAGTCTCTCACGGATGCAATACAGGATAAGACAGGATGGTCATACTCCAGGGTCAAAGACAAACAACGATCTGACAAAAGAAAGGGAAGCACACAGACTTTTAAACACAGGGGTATCACCAGGTGAGGACGATCAGGGATGAGTTGTCACAAGACACAGGTGGGAGGGGTTCTGGGGCGTGCAGCTGTCGGAAACAAGAGCAGAAATACACTGGCCAAACAGGAAATAACAAAACAAAACAGGAACCCCTAGACACAGACTCCACATGATCCATAACCCTGACACCATCACCACCATCATCATCATCATCATCACCATCATCATCATCATCATCACAATACTATTTATCCCCATAGGGAAATTGTTGTGTCCAGCAGCTCATAGAAAAAAAAGACTTTTTTTTGTTAAAAAAGTAGACCTTTTTCATTATAAGACACCTACAGTATATTGGAGACACACAGCAAAGACTCGTGCAAACGCCTGGACGTCATAATAAGGATCATTTTCATGTAGTGGATTTGTGGTTGTGTTTGTGTGCGCTCGCATTATTAGACGTGAGTATTTCTGCTGCATTTCATTGGACAAAGAGTACTCATCACTCCAGCCAATGCCTTATGGGATAGGGGTAGATAAATCCTGTTATGTGGAACCTGATTACTGCCTATAATCCGTGTGTATGTGTGTGTGTGCACATCACTATGCATGCATGCGTCGCTGGTCACCGCAGTAATCCACAGCACTATAAATAATCACTTTGATTTTTTTTTTTTCTCACCGAATCAATTTCAGTTTCTTGGTGCACTGGTACACTTAATGTGCTGTATATAGCCGTCACGGAAACACCTGCGTACTCGGGGTCGAATTACTCTTTGTGTCATAGTTATATCACCAAAATGAATGGCTGCATGTTTATTACTAAACCTTTTCAATGTCGGAACACACATGTTTTCGTGGCAGAATTTGAGGTTCAGATTAAATTCTTTTAATCCTCCCGCTCGGGGAAATTTCCAACATTTTTTCCACGTACTTTGAAGATGATGTCATCATGTGTTTATGAAAAATCAAGTTTGAATGTTTAATGACTTTTATTTAGCCTTTCGTCTATCTTCTCTGTAATGAAAGTTGGCATTTTGTTTTATGAAATGCACATTTTCCTAATAATGTTCCGAACTTCAATGATGACATCTTTAAAAAGTTTGCCTAAATACAAGTAGCAGTCTGAGGTAGTTCTCCTTGGAGCTATTAGTACTAGAATGAGCATTTGAAATACACAAAGAATATTTCCTGTCACTTGCACAATTTCCTGTCACTTGCACAAAGTGCCCGAGGTTAAGGGAGGAGCAGCAGCTGTGACCTGAGTGAACACGTGAACACCTTGGTTTGACTCTGCTGTATAATCCCTTTTTTGCTGTTTGATTAGCTCTGGTGAGCCGTACAAATGCGGTGAATAAATTAAAAAATAGAAGCTGTTTGTATGAAAATGGAACAGTTCGTGACAGAGGTTTTAACCCTGATTAATGGTTACAGCGCTGCGTCTGATTCACCGGAGCCTTCTGTCACTTTATCAGGACGCAATGAGCCTCTCAAAAAGGAGCGACCCAAATGGAAGAGCGACTACCCGATGACGGAGGGTCAGCTGAGGAGCAAGAGGGACGAGTTTTGGGATACGGCTCCTGCCTTTGATGGACGGAAGGAAATCTGGGATGCTCTCAGAGCGGCGGCCCTGGCTGCGGAGTGCAATGACCTGGAGCTAGCGCAGGCCATCGTGGACGGAGCCTGCATTACTCTACCGCACGGTATGAAAACACCCACAAAGACAAACACACGATTGCAAACAGTCTCAGAAAAACTAAACTGTGCTTCACGCGGCTGTGACCGAAACCCATGGCAGAAACACACACGTCACGGTAATAATTCTCAAAATGTCAAAGGCCAGTGTGCAGAATCCCATGCATCAGTTGTTCAGAGATTACCGCTGCAGTTACATAATAGTTACAGTGCCGGGTCAACACTGGGAATGGGATGGTGCACAGGAAGTCATGACAGAGTTTGATGGAAAGGAATTGTGTGCCTTTATTTGTTCATGTGCAGCCTGAGCTCATTTAAGTGTCCTTTAGCTCTGGGATATGAGTGTTGTTGATTTTACAAAGAGGCGTAGGCCGATAAAAGGGAAGAGAGTACAGTGGCGCAAAACACAACCACGTGGAGAGCAAAACACAATGACATTTACTGAAAAGATGACATTAAGAGAAATCACTAGACATTAGCAGACGACACAACAGTATTAAGAGGAAAACACAATAACATTAAGAGGAAAACGCAACGATAATAAAAGAAAACTCAACAACATTAAGAGAACACACAATGACATTAAGAGAAAACATAATGACATTAAGAGAAAACACAATGTTGAGAGGAAAGACGACATTAAGAGAAAATGCAACATTAAATTACCTGCCAGACATCAGCCAACGTTACCTGTCTACCTGTCTCAAATGATGGCCATAGACGTCAATGGCAGGCAATGAGTTAAGAGCAAAACACAATGACATTAAGAGAAAACATAACAACATTAAGAGAAAACATAACATTAAGAGAAAACACAGCGATGTTAAGAGAAAACACAACATTAAGAGGAAACACAACATTAAGAGAAAACGCAATGACATTAACAGAAAACACAATGATGAGGATTTCTTTCAGCTTTCTCCCTTCCAGGGTCGCTACAGTGAATCCAATTCGCTTTTTTGATTTGGCATGAGTTTTTTTTTTTACGTCCGATACCCTTCCTGACACAACCCACTGGACGCTCACAATGGGAATCAAACCCAGGTCCCCTATGCACTAGCCCAGTGCATTACCAACTGAGCCATCCAGCCAGGATAACAGAAAACACAAAGACATTAAGAGAAAACACACCGACATTAACAGAAAACACAGGGAAGAGAGAGAAGCTACTTTTTATTTGCTGTGACTGACAGTTGTTTATTGTTCATCTCTTAACAGGTTCACTCACAGAGAGTTATGATGAACTGGGAAACCGCTATCAGCTCCCAGCCTACACCTTAGCCCCCCCTGTCAACCTCATCACTGAAACAAGCACTGACAGCAAAGTCTCTGAAAACACACACAAACAAGCCCAGCCTCCTGTGTCCAGACAAGAGTTTCAGCTTCGGGTACGACTGTCGTCAGGTACGAAACACAACACAAAAAGCACTTGACATATCTGTTTCACCAGACAGTTGCAGAGGGACAAGTAATTAATACATTTGTATGATTTTTAAACACTGGATCTCTACCAAGGCTCCTACAGTGGAGGACTGGTATGGGGAGATGTCAGGGAAATGTAATAACCTACACCCAGAACTGCAGGTAGACCTACAAAGAGCATTATTTTTTCTTTGGTTTAGTTCAGTTTAGTTTGATTTTGTGGTTTGTGTTTCATGTTTTGTTTTGTTTTAGTTGTCTTTTTGTTTTGATTTGTTTTTCTGTGGTCCTGCCATTATGGATCGGGAGTGTTGTCTTGTGGTGTATGAATGTAACTGTAATATTGTCAAATATATATATATATTATATATATATATATATATATATAAGATGTACAAAGAACAAAGTTTTCTGTATTGGTCAATCTTTTACTTGCGTCAGGAGATCAGCAACTTCCTCTGAGCTGACGTTACAATGTCTCCAAAGTTCTTTAGAATCACACAACAGACATTTGATGTAAATCAGACATTTGCTGCATCTTCTTTGAAGCTTGGGTTAAGGATTCCTCCTCCGAAAGGGAGTCGTCCTGTCCTTGACTGGATCAGACTCGTACCTGCACAAGGGCTGCATAATTCCTGTAACCTTCCAACTTTCCTCTAATCTGGTGTATTCAGAAATAAACATAAGCACAATATCAAAGAACAAGTGCAGTATTCATGAAATCGTGATCAATTTGAGAATATAAGTGTAGAAACTGAGTATAGTATATAAGTACATACTCTGATAAAAGTATGATATTGATTACAAGAGATATGGACAGTTCTCACGCTGGAAAAACTGACATTCATCCTACATGACAATATAGAGGGATTTATTCAAATTTAAGGACTGATGATGGACTCTGGCCTGGAATTCTGTTGCAATGTCTGAGATGATTGAGTCTGGCGATAGATACTTACAATGTCTACAACAGGTTAATGCACATTCTGCTGTCTTTACTTTGTAAGAGTTGATTTTTGTTAGATTTTATGTTTTTACATTTTGTTTGGCTGATAAGTTTTCATAAAGGGGCAGTTTCTATAAAGTCAGCTATGATTGTATTGTATGGAGCAACTGTATCGATATATAATATAGAATAGAATACAACTTTATTGTCATTGTCACAAGAATAATGAAATAACAATTTAGCATCTCTGTTCCTTTAGTAGAAATCACTTAAAGTGCGGAAGTAAACTTTTGCTGAGATCCATTCATTCATTCATTCATTCATCTTCCCAACCCACTGTAAATAAAAAGATAAGCTACATTTTTAACAAGATTCTTGCATGTTGTTCCACTTAAAATTATGTATTTAATCTGAAGAAAAAAAGAGACCCAGTGTCAGAACCGGAGTACACAAATTGAAAGAATATACAATTGAGATGTCCAGTTAAGGTGTGGGAGTCTTTTTGCGTCAGGAAACAAGTAATAGAACATCTGTTATGTGTGTGTCCTAATATTTCAAACTAAACAACGTCATTCCGTTTGTACTCATACGTGTCTTATCTCACCCAAAGCTGAGAGCCGATTTATTATTCATTGATTTGCAGGGTCTTTCACCTTTGTGAAGAAATCAAATCTAATCCTGTCTCGGTTGCTTTCTTAGGAAAAGATGTGCGTCTGACTGCCAGTATGATGGACACCATCGCTGAGCTGAAGAAGCAACTGGAAGAACAAGAGGACATTGAAGTGAGCTGCCAGAGGTGGTTCTTCTCTGGGAAACTCCTGACTGATAAAACTCGTCTGCAAGATGCCAAGATCCAAAAGGACTTTGTCGTCCAAGTTATTGTTAATTTAAACCCTCCGGTCATTGTGAAGTGACGAGTGAGTCAAAGGAGGACAGAAGCGAAGAAAAGACGAGGGATGCACAGGGATAACTGTAGGGCTTGAAGTCATTTTTCTGTCGGCGTGGCAGTGGAATTTTGTGTACATTTTTATATAAAGAAAATATTGCTTTTATATTGCTCCTTTTTGTATTTTTTCCTTTTTTTTTCCAAAATAATTTCCAATATTGAAAAGCACTGAAACACTTTAGATTAAACTAGTGTCCTAGTTTGCACATCCCAGTGTTTACCTCTGTCAGTCTGTCTCTCTGTCTGTATGGACAACTCACAGCTCTATTATTCACCCAGTCTTCCCCCCCCCCCCACCACCACCACCATGTTTTATGCTTATTGATAAACTCCTAAACTGTTCCACTGGGGGTGAAACTCCTTCACTGTTTTTTTTTTTCCTTTTCTTTTCTTAAGATTTCTGTCACGTGAATTATGACAGCAATGGCAGAAAGTTTTAGAGAAAAAGAAAAAAATGTAAATATGCGTTTCCAATTCTGTGTTGTTTTTGTCATGTACCGATGTGCACACTACATTTTCACGTCACTGTTGTGAATGCAAGACTCAAAGACAGAATGTAAGTACGGTACCTTTCTGAAAGGTCATACAACACGTTTTTTTTTTTTTTATTATTTCATCACTTCAAGATATTGTAGTTTTATGTACAATATTAAATCTGTACTTGAATCACATCAATAAAGGATACATTTAAGACCATTCACCTGTTGTATGATTTTTGCTTTTAACCTTCACTCTAACAGTGTGTTCTACTTTAACATACTCGGACTGTAAAACGATCAGATGAGTATCATTTTAGGTAAGATACAATTCACTGGCAGATTGTGAAAATTTTTTCAACTTATATTATGGTGGCTGGTACGGTGGCCGGGAGGGGCAAAACAATTCCAGAAACACTTTTACAAAGCTGGAGACCGCCGCACCGGAGTATATATTATTGACAGATATGATGAAACCTTATTTGAGTTAGTCTTTCTCCAGTAGAATCTGCTCCACTATCTCCTGATAGTGTGTGACACATTTGATAAGGACCAGTGGCAAACATGAACACGAATAGGATGCATTAGACCCGATCTATTGTTTTTTAATCATTTAATTTAAGAATAAAGACAAAATTTTGGGTAACGAACACATTTAAGAGGTATGCAAAACATCAAGCTTAATAGTGGAGTAAAGTGTTGTAATATTGATAATATTAGATGATGTTAGATATGACTCTAAACCAGGGGTATCAATCATGAGGCCTGGGGGCCAAATAAAGCCCTCCAAAGGTTGCAGCCTGGCCTGTAGAATGAATTTGTGAAATGTAAATATTACACCTAAGATATTTGAAAAATTATAGTTCAGGTTTGGAGTACAGATTTGGAAAGATATTATCATAATAATCACTAAATACAGCTTCAAATTTGTCTATGTGGAAATGTAAATATTTTCATGTAATTACCCTGTATTTACACTAAAACAAAGCATAATTTCCACAAAAAGCATAATTAACCTGAAGAAATATCATATAACTCAACTCAAGTTTGCACTGAGGACCTGACACATCACTGAATCACTTTATTACCCACCTGTGTACCTGTTTACTCGACCTGCCTGAATGTATACTTTATGTATACTTGATAGTAGTTTTTTTTATTAGAGTGATTGTACATATTTTACTATATTTATTCATGTGTGCACTTTACTGTGACGTTTTTAAATCTCATTATACTTTGTGTAATGACAATAAAGGCTTTCTATTCTAGTCTATAATATATATTTTGCCTGTTACTAAATGTCTTGTGTATTTGTAGATCCACTGTAATCTGTGGGTTGTAATATATATGTATAAATTACAAACTGAAGTATAATGTTAAAATTATCCTTAGTTTTCTCAAGAATTTTGAGGTTGTTGATGTTATTCACATTGTTTTAAAGGACAGTTTGTGGATGTAGACATTTTTATCATATAAGGAAACTTTGGTTTTTTTGGTGACATTATTGATATGTAATTATGTTATTATTTCATTGGCCCACTTCACACCAACTTTGACTGCATTTGCCCCTGAGCTAAAATGAGCTTCATACCCCTGATCTAAACCGATACTCAGGTTTAAAGGGCAGGGGGGTTGAATTGTATTATAGAGGGCCCTCTACTGTCAAACAAACATTATGGCACATATTGGGAAAATAAACCCCTCTATGACGCCATCTCTAAGCGACACATTATGTTTTGTTGCGACCACTGGAAAACGCGAATAGGACCCATTTGACCAAATCTATTGTGTTAAATTCTTTCGTCACGATACAAAATTTTGGTAGAAATTTTTTAATTAAATGATTTTTAAAAATACATCGAATCAAATGGATCCTATTCATGTTCATGTTTGCCAGTGGTCATAACGTTTGTTTGACAGTAGAGGGCGCTCTCCAATACAAAACAACCTCCCTGCCCTTTAAACACGAGTGTCGGTTTACAGTCATATCTAACATGGCCTTTACTCCATTATCAAGTAGTGACGAAAGAGTTTAAGAGTGATACAACATTTGAATAATAAAGAAAACGTCATATGAGATATGACTAGAAAACGGTATTCGGGTTATATGGGCTATGAGCTGTTGTTGACAGCGCCCTCTACTGTAAAAACAAACATTAAGGCCAAATGACCATCTCTATGACGTCACCTCTAAGCGACAGAGTTGTCACGAGTTGCACATATTTGGGGTAACGTGAATCTTTTCCGCCCCAAAAATGGTGAAATCGGGGAAACTTCGGTCTGGGACGGGGTCGAAACTGAAAAGGTGGAAGAAGGGACACAGCAGCGACTCAAACCCGCAGACCAGTCGGTTTCGACAGGCTGCTAAAAGCCGCTTCTTCAGCCGTCCCACCGGTAAGATACACGTGGGTCCGAGGCTAGTGCTAGCAGCACTGTTAGCCAATAAAGATTTAAAATGTCCAAAACAAAGTCGGTAGGAAGTGTCATCGGATCTTATTGGTAAAGCGTTTTCTTTACGTCAGGTTAAATAACATAGCTTGCGATTTGCACAGTTACTGGAAGGGCCAAAGATCTTTTTTGACGGTGTTTACAACTACAAGTTACAGGATAGAGACATAGTTAAACCTATGCACGGATCGTGTACACAGGGTCCTCTCGTCATGTGGACACAACTTGCAAATTATGTGCTACTTGAATGATGCAAGATGATGCAAGTCCTTACAAATTGACTAAATGCAGCCAGCAGATGGTCTGCAGCAAGTAACACTTATGATTATGTATTTCTGTCAATAACACAGACTTGGTTGTGGTGTGTATTTTATATCATTTTTATTTAGTGTTATGCATGTACCCACATTTTACCATGGAATTGTACATGTACATCCTTAAAATTTCTTTTCTGCTGATGCTAATCCAGTGTCAGTGTTCAGTGAGTCTGAGTATTGCACCATATATCACATGTTCCTGCTTATGCCCAAGAAAGATGTCAGACCATCAGAAAGACCAGGTCCACTTTTTATCTCCACAGGTAATAGTGATCTGACGGTTGATGCACTTAAGCTGCACAATGAGCTGCAGACGGGTCCATTGGATACTGGAAGCCGTAAAGATGCCTGTATGGAAGAGGAGCCGGATCAGGCTCTGTCAGAAAGGACATCAGGTACCTTCCTCAGTGGCCTGTCGGACTGTTCCAACCTGACCTTCAGGAAGGTGCAGCGGTTCTGGGAGTCCAACTCAGCTGCTCACAAAGAGGTATGCGTTACAGAGTAATTATTCAGCAGGGTCTCCATATATATTTTTATATACAGTTGTTTATACTGCCTATACTGTTTATAGTGTAGACAAGCTAAATTCCAGTTAGACATGTCTAGATTTGAGACCATAACACGTCTTCAAAATGACAATGTTGGTTGTGAAATTCACAATGGTGAGTTTTTATGTTGCTGTAACTTTGTCAACTTTGCTTCAGATCTGTGCAGTTTTGGCTGCCGTTACTGAGGTCATTCGTGCTCAGGGAGGAAAGGAAACAGAAACGGAATATTTTGCTGCTTTGGTGAGCGCTTCTGTTTCATGAATTGACAAAGACCCTACGACATAAATGGCTGCTATTGACATTGGAAATTTGGAAACACTAAATTAATGCACACTTTGAATGTTGTGCTTTGTGTTTTTCTAGATGACCACCCTTGAAGCTGTGGATTCTGCAGAGTCGCAGGCAGCTGTCGCATACCTCCTTAGCCTTGTCATGAAACGGTTGAGTTTTTTTTGTCTCTTCTCCAAGCAAAATAAAAAAAAATAGCCTACTGTAAAAGAACTAAATGTTTGTAATCATTTACATCAATTCCATCCCACAGGGTTCCTACGCCAGTGCTCATCTCCAAGTTCTCAGACACGACCAAAGCTTTGATGGATCTTATGTCTAAAGAGGCAACATCTGAGACTGCCTCGGCTCTTCGATGGGTCAGTCCATTACGATCTCTGATTGTTCTTTAGGTATAAGATGATAAATCCTAAATAGTCCTTCAAAGAATCTAGCGCTTTTCATTCGTACTATATAGTAATGCGTCAGTGCAGTTCTGTGTGTGACATTTCTTCTGTTAATCTATGAAAATGTTACAGTACAATAAAAAATTGTTCATACCACTGTCACTTTTCAAAAATATCTAAAATATTCAGTGCTACAAGCTCCTGAACCATTAGAAAGTACTACCCTTTAAATCCAAAGAGGTAAAAGCAGCACATTGAGGGGGTCTTTTCATCAATAAAACAGTGATATATTTGCTTTAAAGGGGTAAAGGTCTTTGTTTTGATTGGCCACCTATAGATCCTGTCATGCCTGGCCACGCTACTGAGGAAACAGGATGTGTCTGTCTGGACTTATCCATCCACTCTCCAGGTTTATCATGGGCTACTCAGCTTCACAGTGCACAGCAAGCCAAAGGTCTGTTACCCTTTTAGATCCTTTAAATAGATACAGCATGTGGTGTCATCATCTCATAACCTTATCTGTTCCATTTTTCTCCTCAGGTGCGTAAAGCGGCACAGCAAGGTGTGTGTGCCATCCTCAGGGGCAGTGACTTCCTGTTCAAAGATGATGCTCCAGCCCATCACCCTGCTGCCATGACAACAGCCAAGTTTTGCATCAAGGAAATGGAGCAGGCTGGAGGTAAGCGTGACATGAAATTTGTTAAATAAGCAGGTCACATGTTTTAGAAAGTGTTTTTATAATTGCACTGGTCATGTCTCAATGTTCTATGTATGACAGGCAGCAAAGAGGACACCACCACGCTTCATGTTCTGGGTCTTATGAAGGAGCTGATGGGGGTGTTTCCTCTGGGAGCTGTCAAGTCTTGTTGTGAGACTTTGCTACGAGTGATGACACTCAGTCATGTGGTGAGAAGATAAAAACGGTCATGTGAGCAGGCAGATGCCGTTTGTTCATCTACGTGGTACTTTAAAACTCTTCCTCTGTCTCCTCTGTGCAGCTGGTGACGGCCAGTGCCATGCAGGCCTTCCACCGACTGTTCAGCGGGAAACCAAGCGCTTCGACTCTGTCACCAGAGCTCAACGCACAGATCATCACGGTCAGAATGAGTATTAAACAAAGTGCCCCACATTTACAATAATGAATGTGGCGTTAGCGCTGACGGTCCGCTGTTCCCCGTCAGGCTCTGTATGACTACCTGCCTAGTGAGAACGACCTGCAGCCTCTTCTGGCCTGGCTGGCTGTCATGGAGAAAGCACACGTCCACTTGGCGAGGTAACGCATTCCTTACTAACGGCAGTAATGCACATATTAGGATATCTGACCAGGGTGTGTTGCAGGGCTGAACTGTTTTGGAAAACAATCTAATTGCGTTTTTTTTCCCCCTCAATATCGCAATTTAATATGTGATTTATTTATTTTTTTTTCAAGGTCCTCTTCTAATGTATTTCAAGACACACAAGCAATAAATCAATCTGTATTACAATAAACTATATCAGATTTGTTATACATACATGGTTCTGTCTTATAGGCTAGGCTTATGTTAAGATATAAAGGCAAATGAAGCATGAATGAATATGACTGGTGGTTTATTTATCTACTCCACTTACAAGATAGACACAGAGATAAAGGCAATTGATGTCCCGCTGCTCCTTGTTTCTAAACTTTCTCCAGTGTCAGTCTTTCGAGCTTGAGGCAACAGGTTGATGCGCAGCACCATATATTTTTCCCTATCCACTCGCAAGTTGCATGACGAGATCATGTGACCAGTAAAATCATAGCCAATTGCGTTTCATCATGTCATGATACTATCACAAATGCTACTAATCGTTCAGCTGGAGTGGGTTATGAATCCGTCTGTGTGTAGTTTGCAGAGTTCTCTAAGTTTGGGTCATCTCCCTCGCCTGTTCTCTGCTGCCATGTCCTGCCTGTTGTCACCACACACACAGGTGGTCTCCGCTGCCTGCAACACACTAAAGGTAAATACCCCTCGCTAAGGCTCTGGGGTTTAAATTCATGGTTCTGTTTTCGTTGGCAAGGTTTGTCATGAGGCTGGTTTATAGTGGTTTATCGCTAGTATATCAATGAGTAATAAACAAGCAAGTGTGTGTTTTGCTTGTTTTGACTGCCTTATTATTTTGAGAAATAATTGACTAAGGTAGATTATCTTAAAATGATTTCTTTTCATGGACCACTCTTTGTTATTTATATTAATATCATCATTCCAGTCCATATTTTTTTCAATAAATATTAAGTACATAGAAGAATTAGTTTATCAGTTCAATGCAGTTCGGAAAAGACATGAGCTATGGCTTATATAGCTATGGCTAACATACACGGAAGTATTGGACCCCCTGTGCAATAGATTTCAGAAATGCTCTGCCAAATAATGACTCTCTGATGCAAGACAGAGTTCTGGACGACCTTAGGATTAATCCTCATTACTACATTTAGCTACAGCAGGAACTTGGCTCGACTCAAGGAGTAAAGTGTGCATAGCTGGAGCTTGAAGGCAGCCAACATGAAGATTATTAATCATTTGCACACGACTAAGTGTCGGCCAAAGTTAACAGTCATTGCTCTAATTTGTGCTGCTGTTTTCCAGACTCTGCTGACGGAGTGTGTGGCTCCTCACATGGATCAAATGGACATGGTCACCGCCACAGCCTCTGCAGGGAACCCCTCGTATATCTGCAAAATGTTTCGGTAGGTCCACTCGCCTGCTGCTACACTGGCCTTTCTCCTCCTGATTTCTTGTGACAGACTTAAAGTGATGATCCTTGTGATAATTTGATGTCTCAGAATCGTAGAAGAAGGACTGTCCTATCGCTTCCATTCCTCCTGGCCTTTTGTGCTGCAGTTATTGGGTTGTTTCTACCGAGTCGCAGGGAAAAAGGCTCATCCCATCATGACCAAGGTACAGTAATAATAATAATAATATTAATAAACTTTATTTGTATAGCACCTTTCATACAAGAATTGTAGCCATAAGTGCCTCACATCAGTTAAAAATGTACAAGACATAAAATATTTTCATGAAAAGACTTAAGACAGGGGTGAAATAAATACATTAAAATTTGATGACACACTAATTAAAAGTTCAATAAGATAAAAGTACAAGATGGGTGTGAGGGTGTGAACAAACAAGTGTTTTGTGTTCTTCAGTCCCTACAGTCTCTGGCAGACCTGCGAACAACTCCTCATTTCCCCTTCAGCGGCGAGTTAGACCTAGCAGTAGGTGGCGCTGTAGAGAGCATGGGGCCTGAGGTTATGTTGGGCGCTATTCCCCTCAACATCACCGGTTATGAGTAAGTGTACCTGTATGTGTTAGTTTTGTTGTCTAGACAATATAACTTAAGTAACCCACCCTCCTCCTCCTCCTCCAGTGACGACTTGGAGTTCCCACGCAGCTGGCTGGTCCCTGTCATACGAGATCACGTCAAAAACACTCACCTTGGTTTCTTCACCTCTTACTTCCTCCCTCTGGCATCAACGCTCAAGCAGAGAGGTAACTCCGTGTCTAAT
Organism: Gymnapogon annona; assembly: GCA_029814585.1. NCBI lineage: Eukaryota > Metazoa > Chordata > Actinopteri > Kurtiformes > Apogonidae > Gymnapogon > Gymnapogon annona. Next base: position 5,136,647 of record JAPTHA010000008.1, read on the forward strand.
CCACCATGTCTGAGGATCACCAGGAGGATGCGTACTCACTAAACACTAATTCTACACTTCGTCTGCAGCTGAAGAGCTGGAGCAAACGGGACAGAAACTGGAGGCCAAAGTTTACCAGACGCTGCAGCTCCAGGTATTTTATACGCAGACATCACCAGAGTAGGGCCTAGAACTGTGAAATGTTTTAATAACACTTATTCTATTATCAAATTTGAGTCATGGATTCATTTGTTGATTACTTGAAAAAGACCAGCTTCATCGCAACTAGAGAAATGGACTAGAACAAAGGCATCCATGCTGCCAATTAGGGCAGAAAAAGGAACTGAAATAGGATAAAAGGTAAATCTGTTCATAAGTAATTCCCAAATCACAGCGGAGTGCTGTATTTTGCTGTGAATACACATGTTCCAATATAAGATCCAGCCAATAAATCAGTATCTCCAAACATGAGATCAGATACAGATTTCAAATCAAATGATCAGTTTTGTTTTTTTATTCATTTACATCTTATACCATGTGAGTCCTAGTGTTAATATATAATTTCCCTACTCTTGTGAATCACAGATTCATTCATAAATACATACAAATACACTGAGCTTTGGAGTTTAAGATCCTGTCAGGTTAAAGGACGTCTTATCATTTTTTTAGTGTTTTCACCTTTACATGAATTTTGCATGTTTCAGTCAGCAAGTGTGTTTCACTGGACAACTGTAAGAAAACTGATATTGGTTTCTGTGCTTCTTTTAGATTTGGACCATGCTGCCTGGTTTCTGTACTTGTCCTGTGGATCTGATGGCTTCCTTCAAAGGCATTGCCCGTACCCTCGGCATGGCTATTAACGAACGACCAGACCTGAGAATGACGGTCTGCCAGGCGCTGCGCACCATTATAAACAAAAGCTGCTCCACAGGTCCATACACACACACACACACACACTGCAATACACTTCAGCAGCCACTTTCTGTTCAGTCTATGCATTATCATCAATTTTTATATGCAATGTGTCTGCAGCGGAGGAAAAAGCAGAAGTTGGTCGCTTCTCTAAGAACTTCCTGCCCATCCTGTTCAACGTGTACAGCCAGCAGCCTGCAGCCGGCGAGTCTGGAACCTACAGGATGGCCGTGCTGGATACAGTTAAGGTTTACTTGACTGTAACTGAAACACAGGTCAGTCAGGGTGGATGCTTTGTTTATGGTGACACTGATCATATTTTGCCACAATGTAATGTACAATTCAGCACGAGTCAATCTTTAAAGGTCATATTTCAACAGAATTGAATGGTTTTCATGCTTATAAAGGTCTAGGACGGTAACCACAAACTGTAGTGTAGGGTTACCATTGTGTGTGGACTTGAATAGATGATATTTTCCAGTGACAAAACTGTAATGAATGCAATTTTCTTCAGATGGTCTGCACGTTCCTGCAAAAGGCCATAGAGAGATTAAACAGCACAGAGAACAACACAGAGTTCACACGGTATGAATTTGAATACGTTGGAATTATTATACGCTGTTTCTCACTGTCTTGGAACTACATACCAGCGTTCTGACCTTTGCTTGATTCCTCGACCTCTCAGGCTGTCAATGATGGACCTCATTGTTGCCTTGGCTCCGTCTGTCGATGAGGCCACTATGACTCAAACCTTTGAGTTGATCAGGCCGTACTTGGAGGTAAAGTTCATCACACCGCTGTACCTAATGCCTCTGTTTTAACTAGCCTGTAATTGAATCTACAAGTGTCTATTGTTTTGCAGACTAAAGAGCAGGGGATGCAGAAGAAGGCATATCGTGTGCTGGAGGAGATGTGCGGAGGAGAGAGCGACGAGTGCACGTCGTTTGTCATTAAAAATCTGGAAACACTCAAGGCCGTCCTGCTCGAGGCTCTGAAAAACGCCTCCTCACCAGCAAAGAGGGTGAGGCTGCTGTCCAGAGACACATTAAATGGAGCAGATATACGAGGGGTCGTATATATTTTCCCTTTACTTTACCGTCTGATTACATCTCTGTGTTTACGTTGCCTTTTCTCAGCCAAGACTGAAGTGTCTAATCCACATCGTAAAGAGACTCAGTGAAGAACATAAGGACTTCATCGTTACGCTGCTGCCAGAGGTAAACACAGACACATCCACTCAAACACACACAGGTAATATGTATCATTCTCATAAGTATCCTCTCTTTCAGGTTATTATTTGTACCAAGGAGGTCTCTGTTGGAGCTCGTAAAAACGCCTACAACCTCTTGGTGGAAATAGGAAATGCATTTATCCGCTTCTGTGGGAACACAAAAGGTAAACCTGGGACACAGAGGAGATGTAATAGTTAAAAATGGTAAATCTAAAGTGGAAATAAACCAGAGCAAATCTGTGCATTTCTCTTTTTTCGTTATACTTCGAATTTACATTTTACAACATAAATCACACCAAATGAAAACATTAGGGGACTATATGAACCGAAATAGTCAAAGTATGTCAATGTACTTTTAACAAAGACCCAAGTAGAATTGTTTCTTGTAAATGTGGGTGGTGTAATTTTTAATCCGTTTTTTTCCTTCAGTGAACAGTGAAGTTTTCTATCATGAATATCACTTTGTCCATCTACTGCTCGAGGAGGGAAGGTTCAGGGTTATGCAAGTTTTGTAGCAATAAAAAGACATTTTACACTAATGGCAGATTTTATTAGTGACAAAGAGGAAGGCACTTAACATCATTGGGAATTTCAGATCCCAGGATCTTTGTAAAAAATTAAACATCCTTTTATCTCGTGTGTCAGAATGTCACAAAATTTCCGGAAGATATTTTTTGCTTCACTGTATTCACTGTACAATATTTATCATTGCATTTTTATCTTTCAGTCATTTCCAGTTTTAATGTTTTTCACATTTATCCATGATTTGCAGGGATCCAAGAAAATCTGTATTTATTTTCTTAAATTTCCAACTCCTTTATTCTCTGCTTATTAAGTAAACATTACTTAATTTTTATCAAGTGCAGCTGACCAACTGCAGTTTCAGCTTCTGTTGAGGTAGACTAAATACATCTCGACAAAATGAACAACTGAAATTTTAATATCCAGTTAAAAAACACTGGACTTAACTAAGATTAAAACCTAAATTTAGGTATAAATAGAGGTTAATATTTAGCCTTTGTGTAATTTACATTTATAAACATTGTTTTTTTTAAATTTAACATTTTGAAATGTAAAAATTCCTCTGTTGCAGACGCCCTGGAACAGTATCTGGCGTTGGTGTATGCAGGACTCACAGGCTCCGTCACCATGATCACCTGCACAGTGTTGGCACTGACTCGACTTGTGTTTGAGTACAAAGGTAAAACCAGTGACTTCCTTTTGTTCCTCATTGATTTTTTTAATACTTCTGTTCGATGGCCAGTTTCAGCCCAGTGGGTTTTCATTCACAGACTCGATCGAAATGACCACCCTGGAGCAGCTGCTGTACAACATCTGCCTACTGATGTCCTCTCGCACCAGGGAGATCGTCAAAGCGACTCTGGGCTTCATCAAAGTCATCCTCTTCATCATGGATCCCAAGACTCTGGCCTCCCATGTTACCATCATGGTATGCACTGGGTACTCTGTATATTCATGCTCTAATGTTACTGACAGTCCTACCTTCAGTCAACACATACTTTTTTTCGTCTGGTTCAGATGGAGGGCGTTGGGAACATCAAAGATGATGTGAGGAGACACTTCAGAACCAAACTGAAGAACATCTTCACTAAGTTTATCAGAAAGTTTGGGTAAGAATCATATTTTCCCCCGAATCCAAATGGATTTGAACATTCTAATTATTCATAGAAATATAATTTTATGCATAACTTTGTGGATGTCAGTATTTCACGGGGTTGTGTGTAGTATTGGTATTCAAAACCCTCGATACCTACTTGAGCAGCGCATGGAGGTGTCTTTTGTGACTCATGCGGTTCACTTTTTTATCTGGGGTTTTTTGGTTTGTTTTTTGTCTGTTGTCTCTGATCCTGTCGTTCTGGGTTGGGAGTGCCGACATGCAGTGTAGGAATGTAATATGTCCTCATGAAAAATCAAAATAGAATATAAAGAAATAACCCTCAACACCAGGCAGATGACCAATACCACCAGTGAACGAACTGTGTTGATCCACACTTTATCACTCACTGAAGAAAGTATAAAGCTCACATTATATTGTGACATTTTCTTCATGAAACTAAAACTAATAGCTTCTCATTTTGACAACCTGTCAACTTAAAACAATTTATAGTCTTCACGTCCGTCTATTTGAAGTGGAAATATACACACACCCCCTTTAGTACACAGAGCTGCTGAACGAAGTTAGGTTGAGGTTAGGTCTTTTATATACATTTAACTTGCCTCAGAGTTTTATGTGTACCAGATACCTACAGGATATTACACTGTGTGACTTACTGCTGTTTTTGTGCTAGGTTTGAGCTGGTGAAGAGTATGCTCCCTGCTGAACACCACAAAGTATTGGCAAATATCCGCAAGGCCGAGGCTCGCAGTAAGAGACGGAGACAGGCCGAAGAGCATCAGGACGACTCTGACAGCGACGAAGAGACGCCTAAAGCCAAGAATGAAAGGTGTGTTGCTCTTCTAACGCACGCACACACACACAGCACAAACATCTTATACATTTCACTGGTCTGTTTTGCCATTTTAAAGACCTCTTTCCTCTCTATTCCAGTATTGAAGACATCCTAGCAGAGTCCGATAGTGACCTCTCAGACGGTGAGGGGAAACCTAGCAAAGCACAGAAGAAACCAGTCAAACAGCAGAAAGGTCGAGCGTGGCTCAAGGAAGGAGCGAACGATGACCCGCTCAACTTCCTGGATCCTAAAGTCTCCCAGAGAGTGTTAGGTTAGACAACCGTCTGTTTTGTTTTGTCATCATGTTGGATTTTAATGTCTAAAAAAGAAATTCAGAAACGTGCCGACGTCAGGATTTTGTTTATAGTATTTTTATTTTTTTGGCTCTTGTCTTAGCTACCAACCCAGAGCTGAAGAAGAGCGCCAAGGTGGAGCATGGCTTCAAGGTGACGTCAGACGGACGACTTATTATTAAAGATGAAGAAGAGAACGTAAAAGACAAAGGTAAGATGGATCTTGTAGTTTTTGTATTCATTCTCCTTTACGTGTCATTCGGTTCTGGAACTGACCTTTGCTCTTAATACAGATGAGGGAGAGATGAAAGACATCTTAGAAGAAGCTGGAGTTAAGAGTGTGAGTACCTTTTGGATACAGTGACATTAATGTATCTGTACATCGGTGCCTGTAGAACTTATGACTGTTTTTATCTTCAGAAAAAGTCACAGAAGAGGAAGTTTAAAGATGACAACTTTGACGAGGACATGGACATTGAACCAGAGTTGAAATATAAAGGTCAGTCGTAATGAAATCTGTGTGTGTCTCTGCATAAAGGGTTATCTTACAGTTTCTGGCACACTTGTCCATTCAGGTTTTGTGAGTTATACTAAACAGCTTGTGTTTTGTTGTTTAGCCGGAGGTGGAGGTATCCACAGAGCCCTGGGAGGCAGCAGAGACAGTGGAGTAGACTACAAGTCAAAGGTGAGACCAAGACTGAGTTATTAGATTAAATTCCTTTATTGTACCACTCGGAGAAATTTCAGATTACAGCAGCTAAATACAAAGAGTAGGAAAACAGAGTACACGGATGTACAACAATTAAATTCTTGTACAACAGAGACAGTATGTATGATTGAAGTCCCCAGCGATGATAATGAGGGACCGTGGACGTGTCGTCTGGAGCTGAGAGACGGTGGTGTGAATGTCCTCTCAGGCCACCGTTGTGTAGCGTAGGCCTGAACAGCTAACCGCCAACAGTTGAAAGCTGCTATTCACACATGACCCCCCCCCCCCCCCCCCACCGCACTTCGAACCGTTCTCACCAGTTGAAAACCAACCAAAAAATGACAGAGTCCGGTGTGGTGTGATTATTATATGATTAGAATTATTATTCTTGACTTTTATATTTACTTGGTCTTTCTGTTTGGTTTTGGGATTGAGTTTTGTTTTGGGGGGCACAGCTCATGCAGTAGCAAATGCAATCTTATTTTTGTTTGGAAGAATCAAGCACATTCAGTTTGATTTAATTCCATTAGTTTATTAAAATTTTCAGGTACTAGGATGAAAGCCTTGATCTATAGAAGCTCAATATAGGATTTGTGGGACTGAAGAGTATAATGTTTATAATATGTTTAGTAAAGGTTCTGCATTGTACAAAGCCATTTTATTTGTGTGCAACATGGACCAAAAGCATTTCTCAAGGCTAATGAGTAGCACTCAGGACATAATGATCAATCAGAACTTAAGTCCTGCACTTCTGTGTATTTTTAGTTTGTCGTTTCATCATAGTTTTTATTTGGTTTTCAGCATTGATTTTTAACAGGTGAAATTGTATACGTGTATGAAATCTGTCTTTTATTTCGCACGTTTTTTGTGCAGTGCTAGTTTTTGTCTTTAACTGTAATATCACCCGTCAAATGGAAAGAAACTATGTTATGTTATGATATTATTCAGGAACATATTTGTGTTGTCTCTGCCTTTCAGAAAGGAAAAGGGGACGTGAAGCAAAAAGGAAAGCCTGATCCTTATGCGTACATCCCTCTAAGGAAAGCACAGCTCAACCGCAGGTATGAGGATTATGTTTTCAGCAATAGTTATCATGATATGTTTTTTTTTAATATATTTGTATGCCAAATGGGGATGGTGTTTAATAATGGCTTTTCATATCCCGTGTATTTAAACAGGAAGCGCGCCAAACTGCAGGGCCAGTTTAAAGGTATGGTCAGAGGAGCCCAGAAGGGGGCGCTGTCTGGAAAGAAAATGCAGAAGAAAAAGAGGAAAGCCTGAGGAGCACATGTTGGATAATAGTTAAAGGACTCTAAATGTGTTGGGTGTGATGGCGTGTTCAGGAACATACCAAATGGAGACTTGCACCACTGATGAGCGTGTGTGTGTCTTTGGTGTGTTAGAACAGATGGAAAGACAAATCCAGTTTTATTTTTAAAACTGTCTATATTAGTTCATACCAGAGTGTGTGTTGAATGTGATGTCTGCTGTGTTATTAACTGAGCAAATATGAATCAATCAGTGAAATCTTCCGGTTGTCACATAAAGCTCCCCCCTGTTATAAATATACAGTATGTGTGTGTGGGTTTGTTCACACACGGGCTGTTACGAAGAGAGAGATATGCCTTTGTTTGACCACATGATGGTGTTCAACACTTTGGGATTACCTCAAGTGTTTATAAACATGAAAAATGTCCAAAATGCTGCTGTTAGTGTAGTAAAAAAATATGTAAAAGTACTTGGTAGTTGATATCTTTATATGTAAATGAAAAAGATTTCTACTAAGACCATATTTATCTACTTATAGAGAAATGCTGTAGGTTGTTTTGTAGGTTCACATACCATGAGCCTTGTGTGATTCATTTTCACAGATGGATTGCAGCAAAGTGACTCATGCACTGATAAACCCCCTAAATACCCTCTGTGTCTGAGCTCAGTGTCTGTCAGTTTGTCTTGGAAGGGGGTCAGATGACCAAGACTGAGCCCATACATTCCCAGACTAGGCATCATCCATTTTAAAGCTGAACGGGTATCGGGACATATGACAAAAAAGAAACTTACCAAATGCAATGCAAATGTGGAAGTAATTATTTGACCATTATGACAAAATGGTGAGAAATCAACATTTGTCAACTGAGTGACTTATAAGGTGCTCTTATATTTTCTAGTGTGCACAAATGTGAGTCAGAAAATCCAGAAAAAGACATGAATCACTTTACAAATGTCATAAACATACAAGGTGTATTTAATTTGTCATGAGAAGCAACCTATAAATAATTCAAATTCAGAAAACACAACATTGGATGTTCATTGAAAGCACTTATGACCTAACAATCATTTCCTAAGCTGTATTTTCATTAATATCCTTGTTGTACTTGATCAGCGCAGTTACAAAGTCAATGAATGAAGAAATATAATCTAAAGAGGCAAAGAGTAGAAGATCTTGGAATGTGAAGTTCCAGGATCTGCTTCAGTTTTTAAAGGTTTTCGTCCTTGGTCTGTGCACTTGTACTGTTCCACCGAGCTCATTAAAGACAGTGCTGTAAATCTTTTTGTGTAATCCAACTAAAAAAACAAATAGTAATGAAAATGTAACCACCTTGGAGATTGTAAACCTGCCAAAAAGATTTATACCACGGCAGTTATGTTAAAAAAATGAGTGTAACACTCAAAACTAATAAAGTGTCAGGGACAGATTATGAGTGTCCTAACAGCAGTAGAAACTTCATTAGTTTAATAAGTTCCATCACCAAATGTGGCGTCCCATAATATCCCATTACCCATTAAATATGTCATTAAGACCCCGCTGCTGACCCCAGTGTGTGCGAATTAATTCTGTGTGCCTGCAAAAAATTGTACTCTTAAAATATTAAATTATCATAAATGCTGATTTAACATTTAACCTAGAAAAAAAAGGCACTGCCAGACAGATCATAAAAAAAACTATTTATTGAAAATGACACAGAAGCTGTTAGTTAATACAGAAATAATGCAAATGATCATTTCAGTCTTTAAATGCAGTACACAGGAAGACCCCGACAATACAGTTTCAATGCAGTCTTTGACTTGACGTGTGATTAATGACACAACAAATACATCACACACACACACACACAGTTACTTCCATGTCGCACCAGAACACTTCCCTACCTAAATTTTCCCGTCTCATAGATTTCAAGCAAATCCCACAAATCCACCAGGTACTATAGGTCAGTCACAAACTGACAGGGCCAGTACTCAAATAAATAAAATGTGGAAAAACTGCCCTGCAGTTGCAATATGATCACTGATAGGTCCATTTTTATTTTTATAGTTTTAACAATGAGCTGTGAGGCTTTTAAGCTACAAGTAGGAAAATGTTTATTTGGCGGAAAAGATACACTGACGCATCTGTTTTCTTTCAAGCAACCTAATCTAACTGTACACTTTAACCCCAAACCAAGTAAAGCAACATTCATATCATCTCTCATTACACATTACACTTGAAATCACATCCTCAGCCCACATTATCAAACTGTGCATAACTCCCCCCCCCCCCAAAAAAAAACCAAAAAACAAGGCCATTTACCATCACCAGTCATACACATTCTCTAACATCTCTCACATGATCATACTGATTTAGTTTCCATAGCAACGAGGATGCCACTCACTTCTACCAGTCACAATGCTATCTGACATCTACACAATCAAATAACTACATGTTCTGTTTTCTCTTAATGCATATCTGTTTTGTTATACTAGTGTTATCTCAAATGAAATCAGTAGCTGAATTTAAAAAAAAAAAGAAAAGATAAATATTGTTTTGCTGTCCAGCAACAAAGCACAGAGCTTCCTGTGTGAGCTCCTGGCTTACATTGTTTAACACTCATGGAGTCTTTTTAGGAGTGAAACGTGACCTTTTTAACACGAAATGACAATCAGTTGTTTATGAGACTCCACCTCTTCGTCATCAGAGCCTCGGTGGGGGTCGAGATGGCGGGGGTCCTGGGGGTACGCGGGATGGAGGCGGACCTGGAGGGGGTCGGGTCATAGGTGGGGGTACGCGGGAGGGTGGTGTGATGCGCGGCCCTCTGGATGGAGGCTTGGTACGGGGGACGGAGTTGGACACCAGCGGTTCGTGTTCGATGGGAGGGGGAGGAGGAGGAGGAGGCGAGGGGGAGTGATGTGTCCGAGGAGCAGTCCTGTTGTTAAGGGTGGACTCCTCGTCTTTGACCCGTTGGAAGCGTATACAGCGACCCTGCCAGACACGGACAACGGGAAGGTTAGACCAGAGCTGTGCCTCGTGACCCTGGGGGGCGGGGGGGGCAAAGCCAACAGGGTATAGTTTTTATCATGTCCATCTGTGTGTGGGACCACAAGTACTCGCCCACAGATGAGGGAGTCTTCACCGAACTTGGCATGTACCCTAACACAGCCCCCAAAAGAACCCCTACTGAGACGGAACTGAGCCAATGGTTGAGATCCCTCCAGTGGGTAATTACTGCAGCCATTAACGTGTACAGTGAACCGCCTCTCATTAAAGATTCATCAGTTCACTAGAGAGTGTAAAGATTGCATCCTATTTCAGTGGAAAAAGTTAAGATGGCCTGGTGAGTCTAGATCAGGGGTGTTCAACATGCGGCCCAGGAACCAAATGCGGCCGGCCAAAGGTTCCAATCCGGCCCATGGGATGAATTTGTAAAATGGAAATTTGACACCCAAAATATTTACAAAAATTATAGTTTCGGTTCCGTATACAGAGTGGGAAAAATATTGTCATAATAACCTATAAATACTCCAAACTTTACAATTTTCTCTGAAAATGTCAGTATTTTCATGTGCTTTTCCTGCATTAACACTGAAACAAAGTGTAATTTCACAAAAAAAACAAAAAATAATTGAACAAATATAAACAACCTGAAATGTCTTAAGAAGTCAGTGTAATTTTAACAAGTACACTGAACATGTTTATAATTTATACATGTTCATTACAACTCACGGATCACAGTGGATCTACAAATACAAAAAACATTTAGTAACGGGTAGAATATTGATAAAATTAAACTTATTCTTCTTAACAGTTTCGAGGTTAATGTAATTCACATTGTTTTAAAGGACAGTTTGTGGATGTAAAACATTTTCATCCTATAAGGAAAGTTAGGAGTTGACATTGATATGGAAGATGAATGAATGAATGAATGAATGAATGAATGACTGAATGAAAGAGATTCTGTTATTATTTTACTGGCCTCACCCACTTCAGATTTGGCAGAATTTGGCCCCTGAACTAAAATGAGTTTGACACCCCTGGTCTCGACTGACCCTGTTCCAGATGGAGGCAGTTGAAGTGATTACCCATCATGCATGGTGTCAAAAATAGAAGTCCGTCTGTTTTTTTTTTTCAGTTGCTCTGGTGTAATTTTATCAAAAAAAACTATGCGTTCAAAAAAAAAAAAAAACCCAACCGCAGAAATGAATGATTTTTCATCAACTCAATGAAATGATGCTACAGTACAACAAAATGTGTGAAGCACAGATTAAAGTCAGTTTCCCACCAGCGTTACTGGTCTGTGTGAGCCTCAATGGACTAAATACTAGCATTAAATACAAACACAACCAAAGTGAGTGACAAGCTAAAGGCTCAGTGAGGCTTAGGATATCTAGAGTGTGGCACTGTGTGAATCCTTTCTTTCATCTAACAAATGAAACGGCATCTGAGAAGTCACTTTTTACACAGTGAATCTACTCTATAATGAATAAAAACTGTATTTCCAGTAATTGGTTTTTGGAATGTGAGGAGCCTGTAGTATTTAACTAGCAATCCTTAATTTCTTAACATAGATTTAATTGGAAAGCATCATTCAGAATCAGAATCAGTTTTATTGCCAAGTAGGTTTACACTTACATGGAATTTGCTTTGGTGGTTTGGTGCATAAAATAAAAGAAATATCATAGTAAAAATAACAATAAGAATCAGTGTTTCCAGTCATAGGCATCAATTGACAATATATTATTACACTATAATATAAAAACTAACAGTATAATATAAAAACAAAAATGAAAATTCAGGGAAACTGAAGGAGTTATGTGACTTTGTCAAAAACGCCAAACTCATTCATCTAATTCTGGATGTATTCCGGGCTTCCTGGATGAGTATCTGAGATAAAGGCTGATAATGAATGCGTGTTTTTTGTTTTTTTTATTAACTTGTGGCTCGTCTTTGGCTCATTCCCTTCGTTCCTTCCTGGTGTGTCACTCTCCTCTCACAGATCTGATCCTAGCATCCTACTTTGTGTTTACTTGGAAAGTCTGTCAAAACAGCAGTGAACTTGAAGGTGTGCGTTTGTGGTGTCGTGGTTTTGTAATTTCAGCTCTGATTAGAAACAAATCTTTTGTTCCTGTGCAGGGTTTTGGTCCCCTCGGATGCACGTTTCATTATGTCTTTGTGGAACACAGATGCGGGGCATCTTTGTGCAAATCAATGAGCGTCTTAGATCCACCAGCCAAAGTGTGGTTTGTGTGATTCTTTGCCCAGCGCTGCCGACAGAGGCATATGTGTTAACCCCCCCCAGAGGGCACACAGAGCAGCTTCTGTCTTCTGTCCACACCTGCACTACAATAGCTGCGATACCAGCAAAGACGGCCACTGACAAAGTTATCACACACATGTTCCTGCGCTCTTTTCACATTTCCCCCTCCTCCTCTCTCCAAGCCTCTGCCTCTGACTTGTTCTCTTTTCGATGCGGAACAGAAAGTGGTTTATGTGTCTCATGTGCTTCACTTGTTGGACTATAATGCAAAAGGGGATTTCAATATCCGCACAATGGTTAACAGAAGACCCCTGGCGTTTAACGCAATTTACAAGTCGGGGGAGAATGGAACGCTTCTCTTATTGTTCTCATTGATGGTTTTTCCTCTCGTCGACCTCTGTCTTTCCCTGCATAGCATCTTTGTGCAGACATACACCAGCTCCTGTCTAGCTCAGTGAGTGTGTGAAGGATGGAAAGTCACTCTCTGTGTCACAGACCCTTGGTGGTCTGATTATAACACCTTATTAAACAGAGAGGCCCTAAAGTCACACAGGGGCCATTAAGAGGACCCCAGCAGCAGTAGCTTTGTGACTGAGGAGGCCATTGTGTAGGTGTGTGAGTGTGTATATGAGGGGTGTGTAATTGATCGGGGGCAGCACAGTTGGAAGGGTTTGGTTGGGGAGGCGGG
>JAPTHA010000008.1:5160439-5182494 GCA_029814585.1 Gymnapogon annona
TTCAGGCACCACTGCAGTGTGTAATGATGCTCCCTGTTCTGATCTGCTCTCAGGAGGAAGACACGGTGACAAAAACAGACCAAAACAAAGCAGACCCTCGTCATATAGATGCGGGGTAGAGAGACCAGGCCATATAGTTTTGTCGACTCTTGTTAGCGTCGTTGATATTTCACAGAATGCTCAACTTTGTCTCGGCGCAGCATGAAAACGGATGAATGAATGAGTGAATGAATAATGGATCATTGGATGTATGCTCTTTGAGTATGCGTTAATAGAAAAGCACTATATAAGTCTGATCCATTATTGTTATTTATATAATATTTTTCATTAGACAATATCACAGTTACAAGATACAAGACAACACTCCCGACCCATGATGGCAGGATCAGAGACAACAGACAAACACAAAAATAAGTGAACTGCGTGAGTCATATATATGTTGACCTCTGACCTCCTAAGTTCTACAAGCCCTGCTCGGGTATATTGAGCTGAACCAATGTGGTAGGCTGGTAAATTTTCCATGTAGTTTATAAATGGTTCCATATCTTGTAGTACATCCTATTTCTTTTTTTCATCCAGTAGGTTATTTTGTACCGGTTCACACAACTGTTGACTTCTTCAACCACATCTTGGTTGAAAGGGGGGCGGGGTCTAATTTACATTTTCTGTCAATACATTTCTTTGTGATCCTCAACAGAATTTCTGTCAGCTTCGTACCACACTCGGACAGTTTGTGATTTATTAGATTCTCTAGTAGACAGACTACAGGGTCCAGTGGAAATGTGACGCCATGCACTTATTATTTATTATTAAAACAGAATTCCACTACTTCCTATTTCTGAACACTACTTCCTCACCGAAGAAAGTAATACTTTTTACTCGCAGATAGGACAATCTTAAACCACGCTACAAATCTAAGTGACAGCAACAAGACAGATGATGTCTGGGAGGTGTCTGAGGCTGCGGGCTGGAGTGTATAATTATGCGCAAAGCTGTAGGCAGCGTGGAAGGGAAAGCTGCCGGGCCACGAACCGCTCAGTGGTCGGCCCACAGGATCCCTCTGTCTGCCCTGCAACAAACTTCAGCTCTGGACCGCCAAGAGCAAAAGGCTGCGAGCCCTTAAAGGAAACTCGACGCTGCCCTGACGAGATCACTCACACTTGCTTCCTCCCAAAGTGCTAAACAGGGATTGGGGATGCATCACCCGCACAGATATAAGCACACATTCACACACAAAGGCAGAGGTCTTCTCCAGGAGGCTCTCATTAAGTCGTGTTCCTGGGCTCTACTCCTCTTGTCCCCTTGTGATTGGTGTCTGGCTTCGTTAGCTGTGACAAACACTGATTGATCACAGACACTCAGTGACTTTGCTGCTAATTTGTTCAAGGGCGGCAGTTCTCTGCGTTCACCAAACTTGCGGCGCAGCTGGCAAAGATCTACGCTTAGAGTGCCGTGGCTGTAAATGGGTGGTTTGGCAACCGGAGAAATAGGTGAGCAACAGTGTGAGGTTACGGCCCGTGGCAGAGCCAAAAGGAGATACTCTGAGACGCTTACCTCCCCACTTCACTGACAACAGGAGCAGGACACAGAAGGAACGTGTCTTCTATTCCAGCTGGTCTCTCATCTGTGCGGGAAAACAATCGGCACTTTGATGTGAGAAACGTAATGGAAAAGCCAAAAAAAACCCAGTGAAAAATGACTCTGATGTGTAATTGAATGCAAACAGTTAATGAACCTATTTCTATTTTAGGTGGTATCTTTAACAGTTTTTAGGTTTTCATGACTTCTATGATTTTTATGGTTACTTTTGTACTTATTGATGTCTTGTTTCTTTTATTGACACTGTTTTTATTATGTTTGTAAAGTGCCCTTGAATGTCTGGAAAGACGCTTTTAAATGAAACGTATTACTCGAATTATTATCTTTGTTACAGTTACAAAACATCACCTGGTTTCATATCTGAGCGCATCTGCAACACTTACCAACAGTGTAGGTGTCATTTAGTTTGAAGCTGCAGAGGACCTGGTCGATGTTCCTAGCGTGGAGAAACCCATTACCTCTCACCACCACCTGGAAATCCTCTGAGACAGAAAAGCATAGGTGACCGTCAGGACAAAAAAAAAAAAAACAAAAAAAAAAAAATCCAAACGCATTCATGCTTGACAATATTATGACATATACTCCGCTTTATTTCAGAGAATTCTCCTCTTATTTTGTTTTGTTTTTTCAGAGAAGACAACTGCTCGAGACAAACAGCAGTTGTGTCTTTCAGTATACCTCTTTCCTGCTTGTTTATATCAGTGTGCTTTTGTGTGGAAAGACCATAATATGCTCCAATGGTGATGATGCTAAAAGTGCTTCTATTCTGTGCTGTGGCCAGAAGGTTTGTGGATGTGTGTGTGTGTATCTGCGTGTGTTTGTGTCTTTGACCTTTAGTTTCCCCCGGGCGTTGTTAAAGCACACTGACAGAGACTTGCCAGCATATGCTGAAGTGTCTCTGTGGATGCTGAGCAGCATATGCTAGAGAGCAGGAAAAACACTTGCTTAAAAATGTGCCTGTGGGCCTGACGACAGCACGGCACTGTCAAAGCAGGTCGGACCTTACTTATGGCATTAGCACATAATGTGTATACATGAAGATGAACATGCAACTGTTACGCATTGTACGTGTGCATGTTCCGTATGTTCTCCAGAGCATGGCTTTAGCAGTGGCGTGTGCATTGGTATGTGTGCATGCAGACGTTGTTTGCATGGCGTCTTCTTGCGCACTGTGCATTATACTGGCGGCTAGAAAGGAACAGTTGTCACACCTTTAACATTTAAGCCTCAGCGTGAAGATCACTGGATAAAAACACCAGCGCGTGGGTGAATACGTGATAATATTTGCTAAAAGGTCAGACCCTCCTCTATTGAAGTCATAAATACAGATACACAGACAGACTCCGAGCTGAGACGAGAGAAAAAAAGCAGTGCGTTAGACGTGTGCGTTTTCACAGATGCTGTAATTATGAAACGACGCGCAGATATACTGTTGGTGGAAATCTGAGGAAAGCGGAGGTGGACGTGGTAGAAGATAAGACCTCTGTGAAATCAAGAACAAGATGGTGCGAGTGGTGCAAAAATAATTAAATAGAGATACTGCGTAAAACATTCCACCCAGTACAAATGGGATTTGTTTGTTGGACATTGCAGATATAAAACCTCATAAGAGTAAAAGCCTCTTCGTGTCAAACGTCCTTACTCATGTTTACGAGTGTAATTATGGGTGTTCTGAGTGCGCACGCAGCCACCCTCATACACCAACTGATATACATGTGGATGCTCATTCACACTTGCTCCGTGACTTAGAGCTTGCCAGTGCCTTACTTGCAATTTCCTCATCAGACCAAGACATATGTGCAGTATATACACACATATGCAACTGCACCACAGCCTCATTACTGACATTTACTGTTAACCAAGACCCTTGTTTCCTCCTGCTTCTACTTTTACTGCAAAACAAAACCGCTGGAATCACAACCACAGATTAGAGTAATGTAATATAATAATAGATCATTGGGATTTTACCTTAAAAAAAACAACAATAACTATTAATGCGGTTTGTAATTGTTTGCGGGCGCAGTTTTATTAGAGGCCTTAATGCTCATTCTGTCTGACGCTTGGTGCATTTCCTGCACAGTCACCTTCCTTTCAAAAGTGTTGTCTGCACTGTGACTGGGAGCATGTGCACATGGCTTATAGGTCTGGATGGCACGATTAAAAGTTTACATCACACTAGTTTTAACATTAGAAACTTTTAATTTCTGATTTTGGGATTGCAAGGACTTCCTCTAGGTTATTGTGATGAGGACATGGCCTCACAAAACAGTACAGTGAAAGAGCATAAAACTGCTGCAGGATGTGAAGACTTAAAAAAAATTAAACCACAAAACAAAAATATATATTTTCGACACGTATTTCAGCAAGCCAACAATATTAACATTATTTCATTTTCAAATAATATTTTGACTTTAGTTGGTAGGACCTTGTCATTGTTGGATTACTGCATCTGTAAAGTCAACATAGTATATTTTTGTCAAATAATTGATACATTGTAATATTTAACTCACTACTACAATGGATACATACAGTTATTATTATTATTATTATTAGCTGCACTACACTCCATAAATATTATAGCACTGCATATTCATATGAATAGCATATGTACCATATGAATAGCATATCAATATGCTATTCATATGGTACACAAAATTATAAACAGTGTTCTGGTTCATCTGATATAACGTTCAACTCTAAAACGAAAAATTTGAAGCAAAAAAATGTAGTAAATAGAATGGATACACCTTTATTTTTCCCACTCAGGGAAATTTCAGGTTACAGCAGCACACACAAGACAAGACACACACAAGAGATTCTGAAAATTTGAGCAATTCCTAATAATATAAATATATAAATATAGAAGGTGTGATTTGTAATTGTTTGACAGTTATTGTTTTGCATATTATGAATTAAAGTGTCCATTAATTCATAATAAGATAACAAGATCTAGACTTTAATTAGCTGACCATATTCCAGTGATCTAATAAATTAGTGGTAATTACTAGGTGAAACAATTTCAATCTGAGTATGATCTACACACTCCCCGACACACATAAAAACAAGGCTTGATGGGTTCAAAGGTCAGTGCTGTCAGACACCCGGTGGACGTGGACTGGTGGGGGCCTGCCTCCCTCTGTGGCCGTACGTCCACTTACATCGACACCTGAACGTCTGACAAGGGCTACAATTGTACAAATGTGTGTTTATGTGTGAAAAATACATGGGTACATGCATGTGTGGGGGATTTGGAGTATGTCCTGTCCGAACAGTGGGTCTTCAATCACATTAGTGTGACGGGACGTTGAAGGACGGGGGGGGGGGCAAAGGAGGAAGGGACAACGGGGAGGAAAGGGTCAGACGTTAATGAAAGCAGCAATCTTTGCTGTCATGTCAGATCTAAGACCCAACTCTCATTGTCTGCTGTCTGTATGTGTGTGTGTGTGTGTGTGTGTGTGTGTGTGGAATCAGTGCTGTCATGTCTGATAGTGCGGCCGAACATTCGCTGTCCAGTCTGATGGCCTGTTTGCAGGCAGCTCGGTCCGGTCACTTCACATCAATGTAAAAGACGTGTCCCCTTACGAGTCTACATATATGCGTGAACATGCTGTGTGTGGTGGTGTAACGCACGAAAGGCAATGTGAACACAGCCAACCAAAACAAAGA
This sequence comes from Gymnapogon annona, assembly GCA_029814585.1. Classification (NCBI taxonomy): domain Eukaryota; kingdom Metazoa; phylum Chordata; class Actinopteri; order Kurtiformes; family Apogonidae; genus Gymnapogon; species Gymnapogon annona. The sequence goes on from JAPTHA010000008.1 coordinate 5,165,705, forward strand.
CAAACTGAGACTGTCACAATACCTATGCAAAATGTCAGTATATATAGATACACAAATACACCAATGGAATTGGATGTCTGTTAATGTTTTTCTAAATCTTGTTGTCACCTCCTGTACAGACATCACAGTTTAATATAGAAGTACATTCACGCACACACACACGCGCGCGCACACACACACACACACACACACACACACACACACACACACACACACACTACATTCTTATTGTACCTGGATTCACAGTTTGTAATGTGAAAAAAACGCCTATTGCTCCATAAAATGAACAAATACACATAAACAGTCAGAGCTAAAATTTAAGAATGGTTGATACTCATATAGTATAAGACACGACAAAGGTGGTTTCAGGATAATCTAATGATGTCTCCACATTTCAACCTTTGCCCTGAATTAATTAGTCCGAATGCAAGGCTTGGTTGGAGTCAGTGCATGGTTTCTTAGTTCACTGACCATTAGGCTGCTCATCAATCGAATAATAAATGAGGCTGTTATTGGATATTTGGGCACATGTCGGGTGACACACTGTGGCTCTAGTAATTGACCAGAGAATATCAAACACAGACAAAAGTGACTCTTGCTCTGTTTTTGTCCTTGTTTGCTGTGGGGGAACTACAACTATACTTTTTGTTCACAAAGCTGCCTTTTACCACCATTCTAAGGAACTTTTTTGCTTTCTTTATAACTTCTGTTAATTTGGTGAAAACAGACATAGAGTGACATGGAGAGCGGCGGTGAGAGAACTAATCCAATAATAATAAAAATAAATAATAATAATAATACATTTTTCAGAGGTGATAGGGAAAATGAAGCCTGTTATGTTATATATGTCGTATAAATGAAAATATTTTATGGATTTTGACTTTGCTGTTGTGTTTTCAATTAAGATATAGTCACAAACATTACTTATGTAACATTCGATTGCAATTTAATTAATTAATAATGAATTGATTTTACGCACGATTCAAGATGAAGACATTCTCAATATTTCAACAGCCTCCCAAAATATCATAAATCATATTTTATTAGAAGGAGTACAGATCCCCTGTAGTTTGCACTCTGCTTTTAGGGCAACACTTTCATTAAGTCTTAAAATTCACATCCTCTCCTTCCTTATCCTTCCCCGTCCTTCATATCCCATAATGGATGATCATCTCCACTGGTTGTCCTGGTAGCCGGGCTGCAAATGCACTCTCTTAAGTGAGTCTTAATAAGGTCATGTCAAAGCTCATCCATCCTGCTGGCTCCATATTAAGGCTCTCCTGCTTCCTCTCTTAGCTCATACTCTGCCTCTTACATCCATAAGCTCACGTCCAAAAGAGTAGAGCTGGACACTGGAGATGAGGTGAGGGGTGAACCAATCAGAATAGCTATTTAGCATATAGGAAATGGCAAACTAGGCCAGAGAAGCAGCCATGCTTAAAGAGTCATTGCTAATTTTTTTGACCAACACCCCCCCACCCCTCCTTCTCCCCCTCTACACACACACACACACACACACGCACCCCACCTCTTTTTTTTTTTTTTTTTTGCACTCATGCTGGGTTGAAGCGGCTATGCTAATTTCCCCCGGCCGTGAATGACAATACGCTCTCTGTCACTCTGCGGTCATAAGCGTCCAAGCGATTACTCAGCCCCATGTTCCACTCCAGAGGCTTTAGGTGACTGTCATCTGACACAATCCCACACTGTGTGACTGCCCACTGACTCAATGTGGAGGGGAAACCTTTGGCCTCTTATGCCTCTTACCTCCTGCACACACGCTGGATGGTTCTGCCGCTAGGATTTCAATGCAAGACTTCTTAATGATCTGGAATATCACACGAAAAGAAAAAAAAAATGAAGAAGAAAAAAAATCCTATTTAGCCACAGATACTCGAATAACCTGAATATGCTGCTTTAGTATGAGTTTTCATGTTTGTGTCAGTGGTATTTATGGGTCATACCGAGTCAATAATTCCCCTAAGGGCTTGGAATCCTCCCCACACAGGAAACACATGCTCCACAGTGTCTGCTATAGTTGCAAGCTAGAAAAACAACATATAGATGAGACAGAGAAATATCACTATTGGCTTGCGACACCTTCACAAAATATCAAATGTTCTTCCATGAACCCTACCTGGGTCTGGTTGAATTCTTTGACGCCAACACAGTAAACAATGGCTCCCATAGACCTGGCCCGTTGTGCCTGCAAAAAAATAAATAAAAAAGAACATAAAAAACAGGACAAAATGAAATGTATGGAGCCCTCTCCTCGGACAGCAGCATACGACTCCTAAAAATGTAGAGCAATGTTGGTGTAGAATCAATATCATTTTGAGGTGACTTCTAGTTATTTAATTTTGTTTTTTCATTTCTATTTAGTTTTTTTTTTTTTTGAAGATTACAGCCATATTTTTCGGTAATACACAATTAACGTCAATAATAAAGAAGAGAAAAAAGAAGAGAAAAAAAAACATTTTGAGATCGGGCCTCATTCCATCACAAAAAAACCCAGAACAAAACAACAACGCAGAGATAAAGCACACACACATTATGAATGAAGTCTGTACACATAGAGAGAAAAACCAGTTGATATAAATTTCCAGCACTGTATGGGTACATTAAATTAAATTTAAGGAACAAAGAGTCTTGATGCAAATATTCAGCGATTGGAGTAAATCTTAAAAAAAAAAGGTGTTTTTAGCTGTAACTGAGCAGTTTATTTTGTTTCCTCAGATTGAGGTTCATGCTTTAGCAAGTTAATAGTTATCAGTTTTCTCACGGATTTCTATTTAGTTTAGATCTAACAACGACCACGTCACCGGTAAAGCCTCACCACATTATTCGTTTGCTTTTCCATCCTACCTCTCTCTGAGCCGTGTCAAACTGCCACTCATTCAACTCTCCGTCAGTCAGAGCAATGATAACACTGGCCGTCCCTGTAAAACACCAGACCTTCATATCCACTCATACAAACATACATGCATACATACATACATACTTATATACTCACATACATGCATACATACCTACATACATACATACATCCATACACATTAATGGGAGGTGCATGACAGATATAACTCACCGTGCTTCTCTTGATAGATCTGTGTGTTGGCCTGTAAATATAAAGACAGTGGGTGAAGATTCTTCATCTGGTTCAGTCGATCACAAATACAAGAAAAATATCAGACAATTGAAACAGACTGGAATTACAAGTTAAACGCTGGTGATATCTATTTCTGAGCTGAGGCAAAATAGGAACAAAGCCATATTCAAGCACCTTACATATTTATAATGGCTTTTTATAAGGATACGAAGACACCCTATCACCATAGTATCATGGTTTTATGAGATGGTATTGTGAGATGGTATCTGTTTCTTACTCAATGGTTCACGGATGTCTGTGTTATGTTTGAACCCCACATACGAGACTAACAGAGACACTTCACACACTTCTCACAACTTAAAGACTACTCTACAGTGCAGTGCAAACATTGTGATTTGTGAGGTTTGTATGACTATTGCCACTGCTTTTTCAATGCATCATTTCCTATAACACATCATATTGTAATGTACTGAAATGTAAGCTTTGAATAATGATCGTATTGTGTCTCCAGATTCTTTCCAAGTCTTGGAACCTCATAATGCTTTACCAGTTGTCCTTTTTCTACAAATATTAGTCAAACTTATCCACGAAAAAATATTCAGTGTAACAATCTAGCAAGGTGGATGCATTATATCATGGATAATTGTTATGTTACAATGTTGACTAAAATGTTATGTACATTTTCAAAGGTTTTATTAAAAAACTTTGTATAAATCATTACTCGAGACTTAACGTATGAGACTTGTTATTTTATTATGATCATAAGCCTCAGTCTTACCATCTCCAAGCCGAGGTTCATAAATGTGTCTCCTCCAGGAATTACTCTTCTCAGAGCCATTAAGCCTCCATCGATGGCTTCCCTGTGAGGTTAAACAGAGAAACAGACTGGCGATGTACAGTGGAGGAATAATGAGAAACCGCATGCTGCTTAAGTGGTTGATTAAAACTTATCCCATTTACAGTAGATACAAAGAAAGGCAAACAAAATGACTTGAGGTGAAGTAACTTTGTGGTTCAAGTATCCGAGGTTAGCAATGTGTTGTGGCCAGACGTGCTCTCAGTGAACTGAATGGACTGCTTTGTCAACAATCGGCTTCAAGTAGATTCAATTTATATTAAATTAAATTCATAATTGCAAGAAGCCAGACCCAGGAAATTGAGGGATTTAGCAGTGGATCTGTCGATGTTGCAAGAAGACTAAGAGAATGGAGTTTAATATCATGTGTATAGTGGTCTTACCTGTTCTCAGTCAGTTTCATGATGATGTTTCCCCGTGTTGAGAACACTATGAAGGACATTCGCAGCATGGGGCTACAGACACACATTTGATTCACATTAATACAGCTGAAAAACAGACAACATCCATACTCTTCAATGACTGATCTGTGTGTACCTGATAAACTTCTCTGCCAGCTGCTCCACAAAGGAATAAATCTCTATCCAGTGATTTTTCACACTCCCAGATCTGCGAAAACAACAAGAAAAACACAACCATATAAGGGAAAGTGTGCTGTTGCTGCAGATGTCTAATTATTGTCAGTGAATGCCAATACAATCTTATTAAAAATAAATAGATCATTACAAGAAAGCCAGAGCCAGATCTTTCAGGACGTTTGGGATTATTCAGAAAATATTTCTCTGATAAGTTGTAGAAACCATGGCAAGTCAGGAAACCTGTGATTAAAAACTCATGTGACCTCCTTTTATGTACACATGCAGTTTTGTTCGATGAGATTTCATACAGAAGTAAAATACAATGACACAAAAGAAAAAGAAAAACAAAAAGAGAAACAGCAGATGAAAGCAGCTATCAACATTCACAATGACATAAGACAAGCTGTTATTCATTATTTCCTGTATACATTTTTAAAAAATTAAACAATGGGGCATTCTGACACTGTGTGTACGGGTGTACCTTGTTCTCTCTTACATTTCCAACATAAATACTATTTAATTCAGCCCTTTTGGTGATTCTTTTACCTTATGTAAATCTTAAACAAGTGATTTAACTTGATACAGTAATTGTTTGATGAAATGGTGCAGAAGACAAAACAACTGAACTCGTATTTCTGCTAATATTTAACAAAGGATTCCTATTTCATAGGAATGCTGTGTATAACAGACATAATTTAGTGTAATATTGCTGGTGATGCTTTCTTACCATATACATATAAGCTTGTGTTTGCTCTTGCTTCAGCAGTGTCATTAACAGTCGCATTACTTCCCCGCATTCCTGTTTTCTCAGCCAAATTCCATTACAACAGACAGTAACATGTCATTGGTGAGGGCCACTGGTTAGCCTGTTACTTGCTGCTGTGTACATGACAGTCTCCTTAATGAAGCCCAGTCCCAGGGGGCTGCTAATGGGAGCTAATTGCTGCTGGGCCAGAGGGTTAAGGTTAGAGAGGGAAAGATGTAGCAGTCTGCCTCTAGCTGGGGCCGTGTAGCAGGCAGCTGGCCTGTATGTCTCAGTGCGTGTGTGTCTGTTATCTGTGTTTGTGTGAGTGGCCATGTGCGTATGTGTGACTGTGAGGGGGAACAGATGGTCCCAGTGAGCACAGCCAGTCTAACAACAGGTTGGAGGTCTGCAAAGTGAAAAGACTGTGACATGAACAACAGAGGGACACAGAAGTAGCACTCAGCAGGAGGGAGGGAGGGTGGTGGTGATGGTGGGGTTGGAAGAGGATGGGGAGGGAGGTGTTCTATTGAAGGATGCTGAGACATCAAACAGCAGAATTACACCAAACTCTGAAAAAGGCAGGGCTTTGTAAGTGTGTAACAGGGTCATAAACTGAGAGAAAGTAAAAACCGGTACGATGGTTCCTTTGTAGTTACCACTTAAACAGCTGTGATTAGAGGAGTGCTTCCTGTTTCACTTTTACATTTCCCTGGAAGTGAATGCATGATAAAAGAACCTTGTACCCAGAAAATCTGTTCCAATCACTAAACAAAACAGAAAGTGTCGTCAACTCTGTCAGTAGCATAAATTTTTATTTTTTATTATTAAAAGCTGTTGTTATTGCAGAAACTTGTGTCTTCAAAATGTGAAAGTTACCTGTTTTGGGGATGTACTTCATTCAGTTCATTGCCTTGAGTAAATGATATATACTGAATATTTTGATTTTCTGGTAATTTAAGATTTGAAGCAATATCAAAATAAAAGACAATATAAGGAGAGTAATGTTTACCTGCAGCTATTAATCTAGGACAGTGCACATGATGTAGACAATATTAAACATGTCTAAATTTAAAATTTAAACTGACACTTTCATGCAACTTATTTATAATGTAAACAGTATCTTCACCATTTATTTTTTTAAGACGCAGACCAATCCTGCAATTTTCTTTTCCCTCCTTGTATATATTAAAGTGGCATCTATATTCCCTACTCTAAAGTACTGACTTCAGAGAAAATATCTGCTCAGAACACATTAAACATAACACCTATTATTCTATTTGTGGGCTACCAAAAAGAGGGGAAAAATGCAGACTGGAATTTGGTCTAGGTCAGACACTGAGTGAAGGAATGTAGGGAGCTGATGGTCCTTTCTTTCGTTTTTTCTCATTTTTAATACACGTACAGAGATGCTTCCAATAGGAAACACACACATTCTTCGTTCTGAAAACTCTGGACAGCCAATATAAATGAATACATAATGACCAGTGTAAGAGAATGTCAGCCTCTCATCCAGGACTCGACACTCTTCTCTCTCGGTGGAGCATAAGATTAGGTCACTGTGTGACATTTAAGAGGTGAAGAGAAGCCAACAAAATCTGTGCCATCTCTGGAGAAAGAGCAGCAGCTTCCTGAAGGCCTGTTGAAGCATGCAGGTCCAGACAGACAAATAAACAGAAGCGTACCACAGGCCTGGCCATGTGTGCTGCACTCCCCAGGCGCCTACTAAACTTTTTCAAGCAAAGGGTAAAGACTGAAGAACGGGTGACAGATGCTGCTGTGGATGACCAAAATCAAGTGTGTGGAAATGTCACTCAACACGTCTATCCTGCTGTCTGTAGTGATCACAGGGTAACGGAGGACGTGACTTTATAAGACACTTCACACACGGATTCCACTGTGTTTTGCTGCTTCGCCAATTGAGAAACAAAGTCGCTTGTGCCTTTAAATCACATGACCCTTTTTTCTTGATGGTTCTTCCCAAATATGGGCAAGAAAGTCAGCCGTACCTTGTGTTTTGTCAGTCTTTATCTCTCCCTCCAGTGCTCATGTAACACAGATGTTAAACTGAGGTTAAATTTAGATTTTATATTTCACCCAAATCTACTTCCTCTTTGTGTTAACGATTTACAATTTGTACAAGTTGTTTTCTCTTATGTAAATATGCCTTAATAACTTAGACTTAGACTTCCTTTATTGTCATTACACAGACACACACAATGAATCTGGTAACGAAATGTCATGTTGACATTGTTGACAAAAAAAATATCCTGAAGTAGGTTACCACAATTGGTGGACGAAAGGGTTAAATATATTTGATAGTGTACGCATTTATTTTAGGGAACTTTTCTTTTTTAATTGTTTGACCTTTGACATCTCTGTGACGTCACTTCCGCAGACAGTTAGCTCTGTATGAGGAAAGGTAAGATTTGCCAATGCACCTGTAAATATTGAATGGTTAAATGAAAAAAAAAAAGAGAGAGAGAGCATAGCGAGTCATTGATGCTGATATTTGTTTTAAGAATGTTGCAGATGTTTGTGACACAACGTTTGACTCGACGGGTTGGTTTATTTTTATTGTGCAGAACTTTTGTTTAGCATGCCCGGTTGCCAAAATAGGGCTAAGCTAGCGAATCACCTGAGCGGTTTTTCATGTTATTGCTGTTTTCTTTTTCCTTTAAAGGATGCGCACGAAGCCCGTGTACATGAAGCTGCTGCACTGATTTTTCATGTTTCACGCAGGTACGAGCTTCCTGTTTTATTTTATTTTGTTACGTTTCGTTATGGTATATGTTTCAATGTAAATTGTTTTCTACGTGGATACATGAAATGTTTGAAATAAATGGCTGCTAATGGGTGGAAAAATACATAAATGCACTTTAAAGTTATTTACGTTTGAAGTGAACACATTTTCTTTTACTGTTATTGAATGTGGAAATATGTGTGGACACTTAAGTGTCGAGAGGATGAAGCTGCTGCAATGATTTTGAATCCATTTCACACATAATTCTAGGTGAGAGCTTGGTGCCAGACTACACCGGTTACACACTCACTTGGCGTGTTTTGACACGACCGATTGTTTTGTGTCCACGTGCATAATTTCACCTTGCAGCAGGAGGCAAGTTATGACAAAAATGTCAATTATAATGTCTGAGCAGCCGTGAACACTGCGCAGTCTGTGGCCACGAGTCCGACATGCAGGTCCAGACCCATTCATGATGTTTTCCAAAAAGTTAAAAATAACTCTCAACATCCAACTAAGATGAGATTTACAGTCATACCAAAGACTCCAGGGGGGTATGACAGAGATACTACATGAAGCTGAAAGATAAACTAAAGAGTGTCTTACAACCCAGCAAGTGATTTTTTTCTGTTATGAAAGGCTTTGATACTTTATTAAAGTACATTACTATAAATCATTGATGACAATATTCATTGCCGGTAAATAAAGTATTATCCTGTATATGCTCCTATGATCTTCAAGGTGTAAATTCTATCATTGTTCCAGTTTCTAATTAGGTTTCAAATTTTTGTTATATTGTGACTGCATATAGAGGTAGAAATGCAATGTAATTACATACATTATAATATTTACGTAATAAACGCACTGCCTGCAGTGACTGGTTTCCAGGCCAGGATGCAGTCAGTCAGCCCAGTGCAGAGGCTGCAGACTCACCAGGCCATGGAGCCGCTGAGGCAGCTGCTGCAGCTGTGTCCGCAGGCGTCATCAGCCTGAAACTCTAGCCATCCTACTCGCCCTGCCCACATCCCGTGGGTAAGGCTCCGTTTGCCTCTCCACAGTGAACCGGACCAAAGAAATTATACATTACACTATTATATATTATGTATATATGTATATGTGCGCATGTTTTGTGATTCCATAACGGTGTTGTATTGTATACCAGTAGAACCTTGAGAACACATTGACGCTGGTGGGTGTAAAAGTGATTTTGATTCCCTTAAGCACCAAAGACAAACTACTCATTTAAATGGACATTGTTAAAAACATTAAGCTACATGAAGCGGTTGTTAAAAGTCAGACTTTCTCATGCAGAGTTAGGAGACTTTCTCTCCAACCGTTTCAACACCGAACCGGACTGATGCGCTCCGCGTTTCCAAACAACTGGGCGGTTGCATGGCAATGCGCAACGACGAGAAAGTAACAAAGCCATAAATAATATCGGACACTCACTTGTCCAGAACAAAATAGAGGTCGAAGGCTCCCTGACAGGATCTCTCCTCCTCCTCCTCCTCCTGTTGCTCTCCTTTCACCGCTGCATCAACAATGAAAAGTCCCAGCAAAGCCAAGGCGAGCAACACGCGAGTGTGTCTCCTCGCCATCTTTCCCGGTTAACTGCTCACTTCATCGACACCGTGACAACACCGAGGGTCCTCACATTTTCACTAATCCCGGTTCGTAAATCGACCACGCGCTTAAAAGGGCTGCGTTCGGCGACGTTGGGACTCTTGAAGTTGTTTGCATTCGGGCTGCGGGAGGGTTGTGGAGTTCAGCCCGGCTCTCCGAGTCTCCTCTTTCAGCTGGGAAAAAAATGCACTGAAGCAGAGCAGGATGGGGGAGAGGAGCGACACCCAAGGAGAGACACAAAACTCCACTTTTCCACTAAAAAAAAAAAAAGAAAAAAATGCCCCCAAATAATGTGCGGATATTCTACACATGGTCATACTGAGGGAGGATGATGCAGAACATTATAAAATAACCTCAAATCTTTGCGTGTACCAGTTTAGATATAAAACACAGCGGCAGCATGTACAGAGATATAATTGAGTCTAATGATTAGATCTATACTTATACACTTATATATATATATGCATATAAGTGTGTGTATGTAATGTATTATTAATATTAATATGGTCAGGTCCATCAGTTTACTGTAATGAATACCACGTTTCCCACCAATCACCGGGATAATTCTCAGAATAATTGCTTGGTAATCTGATATCCTTTAGAATTGCAGCCGTTTGAAATAAAGGCCACAGAGGACGGTTCAGTCGTTCACCCCCCGATTGAAAAACGGGAAGTGCAGAACCGCAATCCAATCATGATTTATATGGATCCCTCAGAGAACGAGGCACTAATTTTTTTCGCCTTTTGACTGTCATCAAATTTACTAGCAGGTGATGCAATAATCTCGTCAGTACCGAGGAAATGGAAAACAGGACACTGCATTTTTTTTTATTTTATAATTGACTCGTTTTACTTCAACCACACAGTGAGTGAACATTTAATGTTCCAGCAAAGGTTTTATGTTCCCACTTTCTCGTTATAGAAAGTTGGCTCGGATCCCAACCAAACCAAGGCTTTGATGCAGAATAATCCATTAAATGCTCATTAGACGAAAAACATTTAGTTTATGAATAATGCATTTATTTGCCCAATGGGCAAAACTGGACCACCTCTCATCATGTCATGCAACCTGATTAGTGGCCAACTCCCCATTATCCGCAATCGCCACAACAATTTTGAACACTTGGTTTACGCTTGTGGCTGGAGTTACTGTTTCCAGAAACGTGACCATAACTGCCTTTAAAGCTCTCATGGTTTACGGACTGGATATCCTGGACACAGTATGGATATCGCAATTAGTGCAGAGGATTTCCCTCGGAACCATTACGCAGACAGACAAAAGGATGCGGGGATGGTGGATGGAGCGCGTGTGTGGCTGCTCCAACTAATTGCAAGCAGGAAAAAAGACTTACATACACACACAAACACACACACACATATAAATGGACTGTAAGCTATGCGGTCCTGATTCGGGACTTAGACTGGGATCAAACAGAGCGGATGTTTACGTCGTAAACGTTTGTCTCATTATGACGCACAATAGACTGTCATGAGCAGCTTCAAACAGCCACAGACCCACAGAACGCATTACCGGACACATTAGCAATGTTTCCTGCCAGGCAACTGATCATAAAGCTGCAGCTCTTTTTCACCGAACAGACTGAAAGGACTCTTAACTCAAGACGAGAGAGAATTTGACAAGGGGCTTAATTCAAACGCGCTGGTGTGCGCGTGCGCGAAGGGGGTGGTAGTGATGGTGCACGCGCGTGCGTGTGTATCAATGCGCCACGCTTCAATGCGCTCTCTGGAGGGAATAAGTGGGAGTGGGATCGCAGAGGGGACGCCAGTACGGAGGATTTAGTCGGATAAGTAACTCCGTCCTGCAGTCGCCGAGAAACGAAAGCGCATCCGTGCAGAGGTCCGCTGCACCTGCTCCAACTTACTGCCACTCGGCACAGCATCCTCCTCCATGTCCAGCGGGTAAGTCATCATTCAGCTGCTTCATTCAGCATCCGGCACATCAATGCATTTCTTTCTTTCTTTTATTTTTCTTTAAATCTCGCTTGAGTGTTACTTTGGTTTGGAAATTTGACATTTTCTAATTGGCACCATTCAAAATGACACTAGGTCTAATTATGATACACGGTCAAAAGCTAAACATTTTTTTTTTTTAGAAATAAACCCCTAACACAGTAGACTTATGAACAGTCACGATATGTGCGTGTCAATATTGTTTATGAATGAGAATAACCGTACACTGAAGTTGTGCACAGAGCAGGCTGTTGGACTCCCCGGCAGATGGGGAGACAAAAGGAGAATCCAACTGAAAAACAGGGACAAAGGGTGTTAGAAATCATTTTGCCCTGGCACCGACTGTGCTAATTTTACAGCCAAGACACCAAATTTCGCCAGGAAAAGTGTAAAATACAGTTGCTTAAATACTTGTTTTCAGTGTTGAGCGTGAGGTTATTTCAGTGGGTTTCAGGACATCTGACTCCAAATGATCCGAAAGTAGATAACAATCATCATTAAACCATTATTTCAGCAGCTTGATTATTTTTTGGGTTTTATTTTTTCTTAAATATTTTCCCATGTTATTTGTTGTGTAGTGTAATGTATCAGTGCTCGCGTCTCTAATTTCACACAGTAATTCCAAAACCAATGAAAATAGAAATGATTTCACTGATATTTAATGAATAATAACCTGCGTGTCTATTTATAGCCCAACGATGGAACACTCTTTCCTGCCTCGGCCCATGTGGACTAGTGATGGCAAATTCCTCCAGCATCCAGCGGATCTCTACACCAGTGTGGTCGTTACGCGCAGCATCCCTGCAGGCACGTGCTTCGGTCCATGCCTGCTCCAAAACACTTTCTATGACACCATCGCCTTCATAGCGCAGAAATCTTGCGACAAGAGAACTAAATCCTATGTGTTTAGGGTGAGTGTTGTATTCTTTGAGAAATAGATTATGATTTGAGGATAGCTGCTCCTCGTAACCGAACGCGTTTGTTTGTTTTTTTCTTTATTAAAATAAGTACAAATACATGATTTCCTTATGTTGTGGCCAATTTTCAGTGCACGTTTTGCGTTCTGTAAAGTGAACGGTAAAACCTGGAAAAATGAGTGATTTGTCAGACTTGTCAAAAAATAAATCGTAGTAAAATAGAGGTAAAATGGGGGAAATGTTCGTCTGCGACCCGAGTTGTGCATTCAATAAAAATCTGCCTGGTTACGGTCAACAGGTGGACCCCGAGGCCATGCGTAATTCCGCGCTGCTGATGTCGTGGTTGCGGCTCGTGCAAGCCGCGCGAAACGAGGATGAGCAGAACACCGAGGCCTTTCTGAAAGCGGGTCAGCTGTACGTCCGGACCACCAGGGTCATCCGGCAGGAGGAGGAGCTGCTGGTGTGGTACGACCAGGAACTGTCTCACCTGCTGGGCTTCACGGACATGAACAGAGGATCAAGTGAAGGTAAAGGCTCGAAGGGCAGAACCTGTGTTCAACTATAGGGTGAAATTAAATAATAGAGAAAAAAAACACAAGACAAATATGGCTTATTAATTGCAATATCATTAAGGCTGATGTGACGCGTGTCTCTTGCAGACTTCAAGTGTGGAAGATGTCACCAGGTGTTCAAGAATGAATACCCTTTCCTGGCTCACTCTCGATTCCTGTGCACCCAAGTCAAGAATGACACCTGGAACCGTGAGGTGTACCAGTATAAACCCACCGAAACCAAAAGAACACACCGAGTGACAGATTTCCACAACATAGCCAGAGATTTGGAGCACAAAAAATCCGGCAGCAGCGAGGACGTCGAAATTTCCCCCAAAAAAAGGAAATGCGAAGAAACATTTTGTCCCAAAGCTCGGAAAACGGTGTTGTTGGAGAAAACGAATATTTCTAACGACGCCAACATTACTCAGCTGATCAAAGGCTACGAACAAACGGCAGCAGACGCACCTGACTCTGCTTTAAAAGTAAAGACAGATAGGACCAAGCCGGATCATATGGGACGTAAGGCAGATGCCATTCCTGAAGCCGAAGATGCGAAAGGACATTTTACGCAGGGCAGAAAGATGGACACGCCGTCGGAGACCGGGGAGAGCTCCGGTGTGCACTCTGGCAGCAGCAGTGCGTTTTCTCTGGTCGTGTCTAACAGTCAGGCTGAAATGAAAAGTGCTTTTTGCAAACCGAGCAGAAGAAGTTCTCCCATCGAGGCCACGGCGCACCTCACTAGCGCTCCAACAGCCCCCTCTAGCTGCCTCGAGGAAATAACCGACGGCTTCACCCCCAGGACTATTATGGGATACAACAACCTGATGGCATCCAATATCCTGAGCGGTGATTTGCAGACCCTGCCCTCGGCCGTTACCCTTAACGGCGCTTTCCATTACGCGCCGGAGCACTGGTCCAGGAACATCGGCGCGCAGCTCCAGACTACGTCCTCCCTCGCCATCCTCCCTCCGACTTTCACCTCCTTCGGCGTCTCCGTGCAGAACTGGTGCGCCAAATGCAACCTTTCCTTCCGCATGACCTCTGACCTCGTGTTCCACATGCGCTCCCACCACAAAAAGGAATTCGCCGCCGAGTCTCAGGTGAGACGAAGGAGGGAGGAGAAACTCACCTGTCCGATCTGCCACGAATACTTCCGGGAGCGGCATCACCTATCCAGACACATGACCTCCCACAACTGATGGAGGGACCCGAAACGGACAAAACTCTATTTATTCCACACGCGACGCTATATTTAACAACGGTTAGACATTAAATTCACGTCGGGAAATCGGTGCGTAACGGCGAATGTATGTAGATGTAAAAGGAAAAAAAAATAAAACGGACAAACGCGGACATCACTGGTTGTCCACTAGATGACGTTAGAGGTACGCGTAATGCTGATGTTAACTGCAGCCGTCTGTCATTCGGTCCAGTGTGTTCAGCTGATGATTATTTGTGCCTTACGGAACTCAGGATGGACGGACGGGGACGGGGTGGTCTCGAGGACAGCTCATGATTGTCGCACATGTCTTGACGCGATCTTATTTATCGGCTTATCCCTTGTATGCTTTGTACAGGCGATGGTTGAGTGTGTTTACGCACTCGTGTTCCAAACTAAAATAATGAAAATGAAAACAATGTGTCGGTTTTTTTTCTATCCATGGTGTTGGGTGAAGTCAGGTTTGTGTTAGTATCATTTTTAATATCAATAGGAAGCCTTTATATTCACTATTAACCCATAATGACACAGTGCTATTTTCGTGGCCCTTCCCAAATTGATGTTTATTTCTTTTCTAAGTGATTTATCACTATTTATTCTAATAATCCCCTCTGTGTTTTTGCATGTCACTGTAAATCATGCATTTCCCTATATTTAAATGTAAATGAAAGTCACCGTAAATTCAAAGGGTATTTTGTCAAAAGAAGGAAAGCTGAAGAAAACGTGACTTTTTCAGCAAAATATATCAATAATTACACATTTCTTCATCCACTTTCGTTGATCCAACTCCATAGATTTTATTGGTGAATTTGTGTTATGGAAGATGCCGGTGTTTCCATGTTCACTAGAGAGCTACTGAACGTTCAAATGGGTCATGTCTGATGACCACGAAAAGATGGCTAACTGCATTTAACACCAATTATTCACATGTATTAATTGGATTAGTGGATCAACAGGAATTAGACATGTTAAATTAGTTGATCCTTTTGGTTGCCAGTGGGTGTTTGGGTCTTTATGGGTTAGAAATACCCACTGCAGACTGCAGATCATAGAAAATAGAAGAAAGACTATTTTCTTTTGCCTTCCTTCATGCATCAGACAAAATGAGAGGTTAAGTTTTTGTAGAAATGGTGCAACAGTTGACTCAGTATAAGAAAATGTGCTCACAGACTGGGGAAAACAATGACAGCCTTTTAGTTTCAGACTCAAAGAGATCACATTCCAGTTTAAAACATTTCTTGGTTATCATTCATCTTCCAACCTGCATGAGGTCCGCACAAGTCTGCGGCTTATTTTTTTGTGATTTTATGTCTCTCCACCAAAACAATGGACTTGCGGTCCAGCCAGGTCAGACTAAGGACAGATGGACATAAATAGCCCTCTCTGTTGCAGGTAAATGAGGCGGGAGAAAGCATGAAGTTCATGGGAAAGTCAAGTCTCAACCAGTCAGCCTCTGTAATGTAAGCACAGATGCAAACTCACTCATACAACTGTCATCTACTTTTATTAGTTCATCTAACTGATTCTCCACGTGTAAACTCATTAAGCTTTCAACACATTCACTTAATGAATATTTGGCTCTTTGGAATCACTCAAATCAGTATTTTTCCTTGTACACCGCACCACAATGAATAATATAGACCAAAGCAACTATTCAATTTATCATTTGTTCATGCATCAGTCTATGTTTGGCACAAATAATACATTTCGAATGCTCTAAACTGAGCGACAATCTACAATTACTGTTTGTTAATTTTAGTTTTGATCTTTAACAGTTCTTCCACTCTGTAAAGGGAAAAGTGATTTTTTTCAATAAGATACCCAGTGGCCCTTAACGCTAAACGGGTGATTATGAGTCACTCTATTAGAGCTTTGTACTGACGAACAGAGCTATTAGCTCTGTGAGCGTGGTAATCGTGAGGAAAAAAGCATTTCAGCCTGGACACAGAAAATCCTCTGTTGTTCAATAATGGCTGTATTGCTCTCCTTTAATTGAACAGTCATCATGTGGAAAAACAAATATTGTTCTTGGTTCCCTACTTGACTCGTTTCGTTCTGGCTTTTGGGCATACTGGGGCCTGAAAGCGAGCCTAGACTACTGCGGTTTGTTCGACTGGAATTGACCATTGTAAGTACTCTCCTGTGACTATGATTGCGGTTGACATCAGGTTCACTTTGCAACAGCAGACCATGGGTCAGACTGTAAAGGGATCAGCCGGGAAATGAGAAAAAAAAAAAGGACCTGGATGTGTCATTACTGTTGAGCCAGCCTGCATTTGAGAATAAAACATCTATTAATGTAAACATGATTTATAATAGCCCTAATTACAGTCATCATTATAATTTATATGGAGGTTAAACCCAGAGAACGTGCCTTGGTAAAGAGTTTGTAGCTGAACATTTCAGTCTTCAAAATGGGAACAAACCAAATCATTCATCTTGTATTTTAGACACCGTTCTCTCCCTCCCTTTTCATCT
>JAPTHA010000008.1:5195460-5211602 GCA_029814585.1 Gymnapogon annona
ACCTGATATACACCACATGGACTCAGCTCTTTATACCTGATATACACCACATGGACACAGCTCTATATACATACAGTATATACATCACATGGACTCAGTTCCATATACCTGATATACACCACATGGACTCAGCTCTATATAGCTGAGCGTAACTTGTGGGACGGAGGAGGTGTGAGGTTAACATGTGTCTCTCTCTCCACAGTTTGTATATTTAAAGTCTTGTTTTGTTTCATCCTGTTTTGTTTTGTCTCATGTTGTTTGGTCTTGTTTTGTTTTGGCTGTCACTCTGGCCCTGCTATTGTGGGGTGGGGGGCGGCGCCCGGTGGTGAATAAATGTGACTGTGTTGTTGTCTAACGTATCGTTGTTGTCTAATGAAAAATAAAAAATAAAATATATTTTAAAAAGACATCCATCCATCAATATGTCTTCCCATGGAGGATGTCCTTGTTTTTTTAAAATTCACCGACCGGCTGCAGACAGTCATCAGAAAATGATTAATGGGGCGGTCCTCAATTTTTCACGACACGATTTCTAAACAAAGCAGAAACTATGACACCAAAAGTATTTGCGAAGGATAGTAAAGTGGTAAGAAAATTTGTTTTTCTTTAATGGGATTGGACCTTTCTTATGGCAAAGAATGTCCTCGTTCAAGAGTAAGATTTTTACTGAAGGATAAAATGATCCAGATATTACAGGCAGTTTGCAGTGAGGTATTCATTGGCCATTTTAAATGCAGTATAACCCAACAAGGAGAGCCAGGTTAGACAAAAGTGAAGGATCAGGCATCCTACCATTTATATGTCATCCACTCGGACGGGTAGGTGTGCGAGTGTGAGAAAGAACAGGAGTGTGTTTATATGTGTGAGTGACTATGGAGACTATAGTTATGCTTAGGAGGTGTAACTCTGTGACCCATTCACATGGTTAATAAAACATTCATGGAAGCAGAGGAATGTTATGGTTTTTGTGTGAGGGTGCGTGCATTCCCTGGTAACCTGTGTGTGTGTATGAGAGAGTAGGAGAATTAGTGTGTGTGTGTGTCCTTGTGTCTCTGATGTCGGGCCTCCTGCAATGACCCCACGGAGTGCACCATTTTGTTCGCAAACAAAGGGTCGGCTGTTCCCCCCCAACATCAACCATCGAGCGCTCCAACACAGCTGAACGTTTGCCACCGAGCTAACTAAATATTTCCCTTCCTGTACAGAATTTGTCTCAATAAATAGTTTGGTGTTTGGGGATTTTCTTTCTCCTCTGGTTCTTTGCTTTGCGTAGAGGTCCCCAGAACGCTCAGGTAATGCGGCGCTTCAGAAGCAGAATGGGATGTTTTGTTTTGAGCCGTGATTGAAAACTGGAGGCAGAGCTTGACATGTCATAACTGCACCTCATGTGACATCTTGACTTTTGTGTAGAAAAACATCCCACATTACAGCGAGTCTCCAAGGGAGTATTATTTCATTTTTAATTCACATCTGACAGACTCAGATTCATTTTGGTTCACCTCTGTCTTCACAGCCTGTGGCGAAGTATAGAAAGAAGTATTGTGCTTAACATCTCGAAGACTTACAGAGTGTTTTCTCTGAGCGCGGCTCAAACCACTTGACAGGAGGGTTGATTGGTGATTAAGGAAAAATAAATAATACATACGTGTGTATCCATGTGTGGTTCAAACGCTCAGGATTGATGTTCATTCACAGGTCTGACATACAGCCTTTGTTCCATCTTTCAATAGCGCCATTATTTCGCCCAGAGACACATCAATGTTATACTGTGTGCTTCGACTAATAGCTAATAGCTTATTATTTTTTGCGGCTGACTTCAATGTTGTTCGAATGCGTGCAAATATCGGCTCACGTACTCAGATTTCCCTCATGAATGGTTTTGTTTGTGATCCGCTAGAGTTGCCGTTTGTTCATCAATGTGTCTATAGAGAGTCGTTTGCAATTAGACTTTAATATACTGTAGCAGTATTACTAACATGAATTATTTTTGTGGCATTGAACAGAACTTTTATTTATTATATATTCCAGAAAAACTATGACTGAACTAACCTTAAACAGTAACAGGCCGCAAAAATGATTACTTATGTAACATCCTAGTACAGGATCTGCATTGAGAGATTACTTGTAGCAATTCTTAATTTCCAAGTGTTTCATGACGCTGAAAAATGTCGAACTATTTTAAATACATTTTCCCAAACAAACTTCTGTCACCCAATTGGCATTTTTTTTAAGACAAGACAATTTGTTTATGTATTTAATTTGGCTTTTTGCGGGTTGGGCTGTTTCTGCAGCGCGGTCCTAAATGAACACCTCTGTATTCAGATGCTGAAGTGTCCACTGTTGAGAGGGAATGCCGAATATTCTAGAAAGAGTGTGATTTGAGCTCTGACTGGTGGTGTTGTGTTTACTCTGACGCCCGTGATATTCATTACAGGCTGAGCTGTGCGCCGCTACTTCCTGAAAATGTCCCGTAGGCCAGTGACCTTCACCTCCACAGGCAGCACTTAAACCCCATTGGGCTCGAGCCAGGATGGAGGAAATTACGCCAGGAGATTGATTGGCTAAATCCTTTAATTATTCGGATTTCACAATGGGGCCTGAGCGGCGGTGCCTGAGGTAGATGAACGTGTCAAGCGAAGATTTAGAAGTTGTGCCGCCTTGACGTACGTTTCATATTCAAGTTCAAGTAAAATATAAGGTTTTATTGGCGGGATGGGAACTGTAGCCGGGTTTCATAATATTGACAGAAAACAGAGCTGAGTCCCTCGGGTATAACCATGTGTGTTTTAACCACGAAACAAATCAAAGGGCACTTATTTGTTACTTCCTCCTCACTTCACATTTCTTGTGTTTTTAAACATGAGTTCTGACATGGGAAGAATGGAGGATGTGTATTTCTTCATTGAGATGTGATGATTTTTGCACCCCAACATGGGTCTTTTAGCAGAACGTGATATGCCCACACACGTTCAGTACAATATCCTGCTGAGATTTACATGGGGTTTGTTTCTGTTGGGCTGACTTTTACCCAATGGCCTCAAGGTTCCCCCAAAAAGCCCTGTTATCCCAGGGCTCTGACTCTCTAAAGAAAGCAGATATATAATACGTGTTGGGAATATGATGGCAGGGCCTTTTCATAACTTGACGGATCTGTCACATTGACCTGTACTCTAATTTGCTTCTGTCTCTCTCATTTAGCAAGGCAGTATGTGATGTTTCCCTATAAATTTAACCTCCAGCAGAGTAATAACTGCAATATCTATTTCCCATTAGTGGGGGGTTCGACCCTCCTGTCGCTCCCAAGGCTCTAATTGGACGTGACCGTTGCTCCGGTGATGTCATGTATATTAGTTTCAGGAAGTTAAAAAACCCACTAGTGGTAAGTGACTGATTACTGAATTCCAGGAGAGTACGCAACCAAAAAAAGAAACATGTTGTTATGTTTCTATGTCATGTTAAATGAAGGTGATATGTTGTGATCTTGGCAATTATTGATACGAGCATAAACATTTCATCTCTGCAGCTCATTACATTGTGTCAGCCAGTAGCCTAAAGCGTACAGTAAAATATACAATATGAGAAAGTGAAGGTTGTCAGCCTTTGAAAGCCCGCTGTAAGGTCAAGGCCGGAGCAGCCGGAGGTCGATCTCACAGGAACGCAGTTTCAATTAATGGTAGTCAAGGCCCTTTGTTGACAACTTCCGAGTCTTAAACAAAGTCAACCTTCAGGCTTCACTGTGTTATTGCTTTCATATTGGCATCAGACCGAGATAGACAAGAAGACAGGATGAAAGTTTTTTTTTTCTCCCTTTTTAATTAATACAAGGCACCAGAACCACAGCATATTAGGTTGTGTGTGGTATTTGGATGTTCAGACTCAGATGGTGATGGTGATTAGATGCTATAGACAGATCCTGTTAAACATAAGGAATTATATCCACGAAATAGAAAATAAACTTTGTTACGTAATGCTGAGAAGACGGGGGTTAAATATCTGAGTTTTTTTTCCGAAGTGCACACGCCATTACTGTCATTGTTACAGCTGGGTGCTAGAGTCATTTTTCCAGTAAAAACCTTTGTTTTCTTAGTACCACAGACAATGTTCTGTTGCCGGCAACTTTATATGTACTGCCGTTATATTGAAGTTCATATTACTGTTTCGGTTATTTCACAAAATAAACTGTAATATAAGCTTTCTGCGAAAATGACTTTTTATGAATTCCATGTGTTTAATTATTAGTCACCACGTTAACATAGTTTTGCCTCTTTCTTGCAACCATTGTCTTCTTTTTCCATTCATCTGGACTCCTGATTCTTCTGGCCTTGTTTTTCTCTGACTCATTCTCATTGGACTATGCGTGAGCCTGATATTTTTGTGGTTTCGCATGTGTGTACAGAAACTTACAGTAAATCTCAGTAATTGATTGCCTCTGGTTCAGGTTTGGGTCAGGAACAGGAAATGCTAAAAGGTTTGCGATAGCTGATATGATTACATCTGATTGGTGGAGAGCCTGATGATGGAATGCAGGGAACTGTACAGAATAAGTCATTTGCTACTAAAGTTTTAGGAGTTTGACAATTGAATGGTTAAAACAAACTGCGTACAATTTCATGTTGGCTTTTGTTTATGGTTCCTCATGGTCTCCATTGCTTCATGATCTATGGCTCCAGTCCACCTTTGTCTTAGCCTTTTCGTATAAAATCTAAATATTATTTATGAATGGTATCGGATGTGGCAGACACAAGTTGTTAATGTTCAGCCTCCACGTAAACTGAAACCTCATTCTTGGCGCAAAGTCTTTCTGATTCACAAGACATATTTCTGAAATGAATGGACTTCCCCCTCCTGACACTGTGGGAGCAGCAGGGAAGCGGTGTCAGATGTTACAGCGCATGTGTACGTTCTGAGTGTGTGCATGTAGTCGTGACGGTGACTGTATTGTACCCTTTGACTGATTCCGCAGTCATACTCCACGGCATCTTCACATTTGCATCTGTCGCCTACAGTAGAAGTACTATTTTCAACTATCCCTTGAGTAAAAGTAGTACTGCCACACTGTAAAAAATACGTCCAGAAAAAGGAAATGTTCAGCATCAAAACAATACCTGGGTAAAAATATCAGTAACGACGAGTACTTGTCACTGTGCAGTAAAATGGCCTGATTTACTATGCTATTGCCTATGAAGACGGAACAGGTACATTTATCTTTTCATTCCTTTTTATTCACATCAGTAATAACTTATGACCCACAGCAATGATTTCATACTGAGTCCCAGTTACATTTTAATTATTTAGAATACATTTCATTGTCACAATCACTTCAGGAGAAGAGGTTCAGGAGAATATGTTCCATCAACATTATGGACAACAGTGTAATTTACATGATGATTTTTACATTCATGTGGATGGTGAATTTGGCTAGTATAAAGTATAGCAATTCATCCTATTGAGAGAACCAACTAAAAAACTTTGTAATGATACATTTCCCAGTTAATCCATGGTGTATTAAAGACCTTATTTTGGTTTAAGAAGCTGTAGTCGGTTCTCCAGCCCTAAAGTAACTCCAAATCCTTTCTCATAAACATTAAAAAATACTTTTGGAAATGTGTGGTTTTCACTGAACTGGAGGGAAAAAAGCTATTACCTCAGAGCTAAATTAACTCAGAGGAGGAGAATAATATTTGCATCTGAAATATAATGGAGTAAAAGCATGCATTGCCAAAAACGAACTATTCAAGTAATTTACTGTTTAACTTTCTATTTAAATCATTTAGTTCATTGGTGTAAGTGAATAAAACTCCCATCCGTCCCAGTGACCTCCAGGCGCTGCTGTGAACGACTATATGGCTGAATAACTCTCACAGTAATGCCCACTGCTTTACCTCAGACATGGGCAGATGATAGATTCAAATTGGAGACGGCTGATGTCATTTTTTGGCTGCTGCATAAGGCTGGACTGAGAACAATCTTTTATCCAACAAGTCGTTAGCTGTGCGTGCTTCTAAGGGAATGGGAAATAAGCTAATTTGTTGGACTTAAAATGCTGTGAACCTACACGTTTTGACTCCTGGATGCCGAGAGTTTAATTCGATTCCCTCCAGCTTTACTCTGGAAAACTCATTAACAATCAATTAAGTCATTGTTAAATCGTCATGCGTAAGTGTCAGCAGTAGCTATGATCTAATCAACACATCCTTTTTAATAGAGTCACGGGGCTGTATTAAGGAGATAAAGCTGTAAAGGAGTGCAGAATGGGTCATGACAGTGTCAGGGGTGAGACATGTGGCACACACCACAGTATGTCTGCTCACACCCAGACGTCTGCCGTACCACACAGAGCTGATTGTTCCATAGCTATGGGCCCTTCCATTCAGGATCCAGGCCTTCCATGGTCCATCCTGGACCCAAAGAGGACTCCCCTAATGCTGAATGACAGGCAGACGCTGATCAAAGCTGCTCCGAGAAGCCCTCCTGTCACAGTTTGGAGGGGGCAGAGCAAAGACGATAAGTGGAGAGACAGGAGCAGTATGCCCGGTCTGGACCTGGGCCAAGGATCAAGGATCAGACATCATGACTGGACTTTATTAGCTTCATTTCAGACAATACACTCTCCACAGTGGACCTCCACCAGTGCCAGATTATATCATTTCTCTTCATAGCCCAGTGGCTCAGAGCCACACCACAGTGGAGTCTTGGAGCCGTAAGGTAATGGTTAATAGACTTTAGGTCTGGCCTTTACACCTTTATCTTCTATTGTCTCATTACATTATCTCTCACTTTTTAATATAACTGAATGAAAAGTCTCATAGTTTTTTCCAATGTATTTGTTTAAATGATATCTTTTGATTATATCTTTTGACAGCAATGAGGGCTCTTATTTTGAAAGTGAGAGGCATAACGTTTTTGTAAGGGCAGGGTATAGGCCAAGGATGGTTTCACTCAGTTTAGTATGCTGGTACGCTATGTGAAGTGTGTGTGTGGGGGTCAGTTTTGTACATTTTTTTCTGCTCCACCACAGTAGCAACAATGAGCAATTCAAGCTACACGTAAGTAATGCAGACATACAACTCTGATATGTAAAATTCAGGAAATAGCAATTGCACCAACAGACAGATGAAGAAAAAGAGGGAAACAAAGGTTGGAACTAGTAGTTCTAAACAAGACAAGAAGGGGTCTGTTGGTGGAGGTCAGCGATCCCTGGTAGCCCTTCTATTTGCTTTATGTTTTATATAATATAATCTCAAACTGTAGATTCTACTTGAAATACAGTTCTCAGATTCACATGAAGGTGTTTACGTTGGTTTAATGAGCTCTGAATGAAGCGAGTGTGAAAGGCTTCCATGCTACATATATTATGATTGAGTGAAGGCCACTGGCAGTTTGATCAATAATGTGTGTGTGTTTGTGTGTGTGTGTGTGTGTGTAGGTAGGTATAAGTTTGCTTTTATATTTATGTCTGACTTAGTGCATCCACATGTGTATTCTAGGCCACTGTAAAACACCACATTTGACCCCGGTTTTGACTTTGCTGTACTCCTTCTTTACCTCAAGAGGAACCCAACTTCAAAACAAATGTGTGAAGTCTTCCAGGTTCAACACATTGCCAGTCAGTGGATGATCTGATTGGCAGCATATTTGCGTTTAAATAGTTTTCTAAACGTGTGATTTAAATGGATAAAATGGGATTTGCCGTAAACGCAGAAAGTCTTTGGCTGAACCGCTTCTCACCTCTGCTGAGACGTTCAAATCTTCTTGGCTGTACGACGGAAATCATGGCTTTTGTGCAATCAGGAGCGCGTTACCAGGAGAAAATCGCTCTGGGGGGGTTTATGAAGTTAATAAGCTAGTTTCATCTTGCTTTGACACCGCTTTGATGGTTGTCTGTTGTTTCCACTGCAAGGCCCAGGTTAAGGTAACGGAAGTCGATTGTGACCTCTACGCTCTGTGCCTCAAGGCAGCTTTTACACTGAGCAGCAGCACCCAGCGCTGGAGGACGGTGGCATGAAACGCTTGTAGGAGCTCAGCGATCAGAAAGCCCTTGATGTGATGGATGAAGGAAGGGCACAGAGCTGCACTCTAGGCCTGATTGTGTTTCTTTTCAGTCACCACATTGCCAATACAAACCTGGACAGGAAAAGACAAACAGTAGAAAGGCCAATAACTCACTCTCTGTTTAAAAAAAAAAAAAAAAAAAAGAACCGTGGTGGCTAGCAGTTACAGATGGCCTGCTAGGCCGTGAATAGAGACGCTGCATTGAACAAATTTCCAAATAGTTCTTCTTTTCATTGTAAGAATCAGTAACTAACGCTTTGAATCAGCAGTGAATGTGACCATTTGTTTTACTTGTTCCAAATGATTACATTTCTAGCAGATTTCTGTCACGTGGGGCCATAGACTTCAGTGAATCCATTTAGTTTGTAAACAGGAAGTAAAACCGTCCTCTATTTACCTCATTTACTTGTATGGGTGACTCTATGACTGACCCTTGGTACGCGTTGAAGGTAATAACAAACCAACATTCTGCTTCGCATCACTCACCGTACTCAATATATCATTAGGATTGTTTATGTTTACGGAGCTATTTTCTTTTTTTGAAGCTGAAGGAATAGTTCAGCATTCTAATATTGCATTTGATCTGGAGGTCTTCAAACGTGTTCCCATA
Source organism: Gymnapogon annona (assembly GCA_029814585.1). Classification (NCBI taxonomy): domain Eukaryota; kingdom Metazoa; phylum Chordata; class Actinopteri; order Kurtiformes; family Apogonidae; genus Gymnapogon; species Gymnapogon annona. Next base: position 5,204,123 of record JAPTHA010000008.1, read on the forward strand.
AATCCTGAAATGCAAATCATAGACCCGGAGGATTTCTGTGGTGCCTTGTGGTCTGACTGCAGTTTTGATGGGGTGAAATTCAAAAGAATAATCATGGTTTTGGGAAATGAAAACTGAGACCATAGCCAAGCAGGATCCTCTCTGAAGTGCTTCCGTATGCCTCCTGAGTCAAAAGGCCTGTGATTTCATTGTTCAGTCACTATGTGTTCAGAATTCATATCGTTCCTATTATTATCCACCCAAATCCACCTCATTAAAGTCAGACTCTCCTTGTCTCACTGAAATGGTTTCAGTGAAGCTCAAAAGTGGCTTTTTAATTTCAAGCTCCATCCACAACACTAAAAGACTGTTATGTTGGCCCCCAGGCCTACTCCTGAAATAGCTCTCTGAGTGTCTGCTTTAATAGCAGAGATCAGTGTGAGCGCTTTGAAAATAGATCTCGTCCATTGCAGTGCAGTTTGGCCAACCACAACAACCAGCTTAGACAGAATGTGTGGGCTAATCCATATGGAAACAAAATGTGTTTGATACATTTGAGTTGTTCGAGTCCAAATCTGGTCCCTTCCATTTTACAAAGGGAAGTCCGCCAACACGCGGCAGACATTTTCTGTGCACAACACAGGGAAATTATCATATAAAATGTCTCTTCATGTCCATTATTCTTTTGAAAAATCTGGTGTGTAATTACACAAAAAATTGGGCAACATGCTCAATGTCACTGAGATGAAAATGTGTAATTTTTCTGATTTCTAGTCAGAGCTATACATACATACATACATGTGCATATATATTTGTGTGTGTGTGTATTTTCTATTTTTCTTTTTTGTTCCATTGATAATTTCTTTCCTGCTACTTTTTATTACATTTCTCAGCGAAGTTCAGAAACAGTAAATGTGGAGAAGAGGGTTAGACTGCGTACCTTCCCTCCGGATTAATAAAGTATTCTGATTCTGATTCTGATAGAGCAGATGTTGGTGTGGGGCCAGAGGACTGGGGTCCGCTCCCCCCCGTGCCCTTTACAAACCCACATGGCACATGACCAGCTGTTTTGACTGCACTGAAAGAATCCTGCTCGTCTTCCCCAAATCTGTCTCTTCTCTCACTGTCAGTCTGGCATCTGCCGCAACTCAAGCAGCTCTCGACTCTCCCAACACTATTATGAATAATCATAGGGGTGTGAGATGAGCACCAGAATGTCTTTCTTCTGGAACCTGGCTGCTGCATGTTGCCTGGGAGGAAGGAAGTGAATGTTTTTTCTTTTCTGTAGGACTTTAAGGAACATGACAGCTGACAGATGCATCGCGCTTTGTGGCCACTGGTGCTGTTTGAGGACTTGGATTGGATCAGAGGGCCATGCTTATCAACCACTTGTCATTGTTTCCTTCGTGAAGTACAGCTGAGCCAAATCCGGAGGCGATACAGCATGTCGTCTGGCCTCACGAAAATGAAAAAACTGTGTCCTTCATTCTATCACTCCAGCATCTTTTATCTTATTTCTGCTATTGCTTTAGAACTTATTTATTTCTATAAAGGCTTTAATGGTGGACGGGTCAGGGGGACCCTGTGAGTTCCCATGGGAATGGGTGATCTACTCACTGCTCCAGAAAGGCAATGTAGTTCAGCCTCAGCAAGGCTCTCATATGACATGACCCACAGTTAATTTGGATTCCTGAATCCCCAAAGCCTGCATTTCATTCTTGAATTGTATTTTTATGTTCCTGTTTCTTCTGTGGAGCTGCTTTTGAGTGGGGCAGCTTTATCAGCCTTGCTTGCCTGCTGGGGAGAAAAAAAAATCCTGCCGTGTTGGGTCTAATGAGTCCAGCTTGTTGATTTATTCCACAGTGAGATCCAAGTCCTGCATGTCTCTCTTCATGTCTGCTTCTTTGATTTTTTTTTTTTTATACTTTTCTGGTAAGGCCAGTGGCACAGGGATAAGATAATGTCATTATTTTATTTTATTTCTTTTTATTATTGTTATTATTTGTTTGCACAGATATTTAGTTTCTTCCGATAGAAATACACACTAACGCTGGCCACTCTCACCAGCTGGCAGTCTCGGGTTGTGGAAGAAGAGGGCTTTGTGATTGAGGGCGGCCTGCTGGGCATGGTCTAAACACACCCACAGTGCTTCAAGGGAGAGGAGCTGGGAAAGGAGAGGCCTGAGAGAACACAGAGGCCCCAAAACAGCAGCCACTGACCTGGCCCGCTGCTAACATTTTACATTATCGGCCGACACATAACAATACACAAGGGAAGGAAAGATCCCAGTCACTGGGTTGAACACTTCTAAGTGGGACTTACTGTAAGAAATATGAGTTATAAATGCTTAAGGAGGGGTAAACTGGCAGCTGGAGAGTTGGGGCCTGCTGTACAAAGTAAAACTCTGAGAACAAGAAAGGTTTGTAAATTGTGTGTGTCATTATTGAGGACGGAAAAAAAAAAACGAGAGTTGGGTTTTTTGAGGCTTGACAGACTCCTGTAATGCGTGGGGCACCTTGACAATTTAAAAGGAAAGTCAAATAAACGGAACGCTCACGCCAAATGTACAACTGGATTTCCAAAAGACCTCTTGCATTATTCAAAGATAAAAGAGCATATAACATGTCAGAGGAGAAAGAATAATAAACGCCCCGCAGGAGGAGGGTCTGAGCACTGCTGAGGAAAGCCTGTCAGTGGATTCAAGTGTGTCTGTTTGTTCAAAGACAGCGGAAGATTGATGAGGCTGTCGTCTTTGGTGGTATTGTTGTGTCACGGTAACGGCGTACGAGCGGAGGGAAGACGAGGTTTGGAAGGAAATAATGGCTGTCAGATGTGAAGGTGGCAACATCTAACAGGTGCAGCGTGCCTATCAGCTCTGGCTCATTTACACCAGGCACTGTATGTTTTCTCTTTAAAGGTCATTAGAGCAAACTATAGAACTTTATAAAAAGCCAATTAAGGGCTCCAGGCCACTGATTTTTTTTTTCTTTGACTGATATGTTATACTTGGGAAAGTGATTTACATAACAGCTTTACTGACAGTAGTGTGTAACACCTGGATAGTGTTTAGGAAAGCCGCTATTCAAGTAAACCATGATACTATAATGGCGCAATTGTATGAGGCTAAAACACTAATAATTTACACAATAGGGGAGTAGTAGAGTAAAACTTGAGTTTACACACACCTGTACTTTACTTGAGTGTTTACACAATATGGACAAAAATACTAGGACACACAGTTCCTATGAGAACTTATTGATTAGAATTCTGAATATGATAAAAAAAAATGTTCCTGTCCGTTGTTCCCAATATTCTTTGTGAGAAATGTCAACTCAGTGTTTTTATCTTTAAAGGCTTAAGTTTCTTCCCGAGTGAGAGTTGAAAAGATGAACCATGACAAATATTGTAGAAATCTAGAAGTGGAACATACAAAACAATTCTAATGATTAGAAAAAAAATTAAATTTGTCATCTCTGTAGCACTTTGTAAGTGGAGAGGACGAATAGATTTAACCCCGAGGACAAAAAAAGCTTATTGCGATGACTGAAAAATGGTTAAAAAAATATAACATTTGAATGGCAAACTTATAATAGAATTATTCCATCTGTCATTATTGTTTTAGTAGTGCAGTTGCATTATTTTTGTTCAAGTATTTTTGTACATTTTTCTCTTACTCTTTACATTTTACTTCTTACTCGTCACATTGCAATGCCTTGTTAAAACGCAGTTGAGGTGAAGTCAGCCATCAATGACACAAAGAAAAGACAGCGTCTCCATTGGTGCATGTCATGAATGAGAGACTGAGCCAAAAATGACATAAAAAGTCATAACAAATAACAAAAGAAAGGAGTCTGGACTGTGGAGAAAATGTGTCATAATATTTTAAATGGTGTTGCTGACATTGGAAGTGCACCTTGGAGTGTTGGAAGTTAATGTTCATTATTTTCACTTTACTGGAGAAATAGATTATGTATGTTCTAGTGCCTGGCGTATAATAAACCCATGTAAGTTTTGCTGTTCTGTGATATGCATTAGTCAGTCCTTCTCTTTTGCTGAAATGGACATTTTAAGGAGTTTCTTCTTCTTCGAGGACATTTAAAGTATTTTCGTTCTCGTGTCTAAGTCTAACTTTGTTGATGTGATGGAACCTCTGAGGTACTTCCAAATCATGAATGAGAAAAAATTAGCTTTTGTCTATTTACAAGTGACATCGGATGCCAAATGATCCTTGCTATTCCGTGACACAACCACATCCTGTCAGTATAGATTAGCCATTGTGCTTCCTAGATGTATGACACGGTGGAAACTATTAGCCCTGAGATGTTGCACTTCAGCTTCAATACATTTTGGTCTGCAACTCGTCCTGTTTGAACAGCGGATGCCAACCTCTCTGTTTATCTAAAATCCCATGCTTGAAATGAAAATGCCTCGTTCATCTTTGTCTGCTGCCTTTTAAAGCCAGAGGCAGTCGCGTTCCACTACCTCTGGTGGTTTCCATACACTTTTGAGGCCAGCGTCTATTGCCATGATGTGAAATCAAATTGCAAAGGCTTTTTCCCCTCTCTCGTTAAACAGTCGTTTAAGTTTCCAGCCTCTGTTCTCTCTGGGGTCTTTACCTGGTAAACAGCGAAAACATCTAAAACAGTGGAAAATGTGCCTCACAATGTTAGCCCAGCTCCGGTCTCCTTTGCACAGAAATTCTGCAAAGGTACAGAACGTTACAGCCTCCCAGCGGGAAACTAAACCGAGGAACATTAACAAATTAAGCAGTAAAATATGGATCTAATGAGTGGGGGAGGGACTGGGGTGAGGGTTATAAAGGTGAGACAGTGAAGCTTTTTTAACTAATAACGCCGACCACTTGAAGAACTACAATGTGAGAGGAGAGAATGGGCTTCAGGTGTTTGCCGTGGACCCTTGTTTGAGTGGAAGCCACATTTCCGCGCTCCGACCATTTGATGTCTTAATAACACAAATGACACCGAACAACCTTCCAACTTCCTCCGCAGCTTTATCACAGTCCAAGAGAAGCAGAAATTAGCATGTCCCGCTCGGTCTGCGTGTATGCGTGTCACCGTCTATTAGCAGCTACCAGGCGAGTGCCTGTGTGGGTGGAGGAAAGGGATGTCGAGGAAAGCCCTGGTGAGGTGTTTTCTCATGGAATCCCCCTCCAAACGCCGCTACCTTGTTAGAATTTCCAGCCACTTAAGAGAAAGGCTGTTATTTTAATACACACACACACGCACACACACACACACACATACATACATACATACATTCCTGCTCGGTCGCATAGCAACTCATGCGACTATGAATTTGCCAAACCATACACGGGCTTTTTTGATGAAAATAAGGTATTAATGTTCTCTAATGTTGTTAATTTTGCCTTGGCTTGTAATCGGATTCTGGGTCAATTTACACCAGAAGAGTGTCCACATTGTTTGCTGTCTAAAATAGGTTGGTAAAGGCAGTGGATTAAAAGCCCCTTTATGTGTTTTACAGCCCCTGTTATAAGGTCACAGGCTCAGAGTGGTCACGGCTCAGTAATAGTTGCACGGTTACGGTTGATTTCAAGGGTCTGATTGATGCTATCCAATAATGATCCCCATGTCCCATACTGCGAGGTTTGCTAATTGTTAAACGGACTAAAATATGGAATTGCACCTTATTAGTTCCACGAGGGGGTTTTGAGTCTAGACCATATGTTAAGTTTAGCCAAAAACACAGGATATTTCAATTTTTTTTAAATGTCTGTCTTTTGCTCAGGCTCCAAAACGTCTGAGTGTCCAAGAAGCCTTAGTGTAAAAAAAAAAAAAAAATGGAACTCAAAGACTCGCCTCAGCTGGCAAATTTGATTGATTGTGTATGTGGGTGGAAAGAGGAAGATGATGAATTTATCAAAGTGTTTTTGCCTGTCACTTCAGCTTTGGAACATGTGTGGGAAAATGTCAGAAATTTAGGGTAAGGTCACGCTCCCCTGTGCCACACACGCCGATACATAAGGAATAAAACATAAAGATGTACACACATTCGCTTTTGCATTCAGGATATTTACCTAATATATAGTGATTAATGACCATTCACGCAGTCTTTATGCAGTTCTGATAAATGATGCTTTAAATAGGTTGTAATGATCTCCGCCACTCTTGCATACATGCAACTACATGGCAATTTGCATCCATAATCTCTCTTGTGATGATGAAGATATTTAGCTGTCAACAATCCCCTGGGTATTGGAGGCTTTTGTCTCTCTCTGCTTGCGATGTCACATTTCAAAGAACAAAACTAGAATGCCACTGTACCGCAGAGTTTTGTGCGTGCGGGAACAGTCTCAGAGTATAAAAAGTTTTCAGATTCTATTGTCATCCAATGCTGTCATTGTGTCTGTGTTCACACATCCCAGCAGACATTTACAATAGCGCAGTCATTACAATAGTGATCAGAGTCTGTAAATACACACGTCTCAATCTTCGCCACTCTTTGGCATGGTACTGCTGCCCTCTTTTTGTACTCTAAACATCTTCACATCCTTAAAGAATGCCTATGATGGGCCCCTTTGACATGCATTGTTTGTGCAGGAGAATTTAGACCCTCAGCCCCTGGCCTTGGCCCTCATCTGCAATCCAACCATAGGCAGGGCTGCCACTGTGACTAATGCCTTATAGACCTTCTTCTTCTTCAGTGTGTGTGCGTATGAGAGTGTGTGTGTGCATGGGCATGTTTGTGTGTCGGAGAAAAGGAGAAAGTGTGACTAATGCCTGTAGAATGGTATTTATACATTAGGGGGCCATTAGTAGTTTAGGCTCCCGGGTGGAACAGCGGGGTGGGAGACAGGCATTGTCGCACCCCCCACCCCCTCCCGTCATCCCTACTACCACAGCCAGCCAGCGCCAGCCACTTCAACAGCACACGTGAGAGAAACAAACAACAGCTGCCTTTAAGGAACATGTTACTTCGCCAACATTTTTTTTCTTTCTCTTTTTTTAGAGTCACATCAAGAGAACTGTGATCCCTATTCCAAAAAAAAAGCTTAAAAATGCTATTTAAATATCTACTACAACAGATGAAATGATGTTTAAAAAAAATACATCTGATTCGGGAAGCTTATCACTGAAACCTGCTATACAATTATTTATTCCGTTGGATTGTAACAACAATTTGGCTTTAGTACTAGATTAAATATACCTTTATTTGTCCCACTCGGGGAAATTTCAGGCATTATGTTATTAGGTAACATGTTATTAACTATAATGTTTTTGTAACGTTCTTAAGTCTAGACTTTGAATCGCCCATCAGTGAAGGAAAGGCAAACTATTGGCAAAATATATGCTCTCTTCCAGGTGTACATCCAGATAAGGAGTTTTTTTTTTAATAATACACAGGATGTCTGGAGCTCATTAATGGTATGCTGAGGAAAGATAACACTAGAGCATATTTAACAATGGCATTCAAAACAATGTGAATCCACAAATATTCCTACAGTGTAGAATTTAAAGACTGT
>JAPTHA010000008.1:5213813-5225811 GCA_029814585.1 Gymnapogon annona
AAATAAGTGACGCGCATGAGTCACAGAGAGACAACCGGAAGCATTGTTAATTGGAAGCTGTATAACAATTACGGTATGTTAAAAGTCAATCTTCTTTGAACAAATAGCTTTTTTTTGTTAAGCCTTTAGAGAAATTATCTGTATTTCTAATAGGAGTTACTAAGACAAGAAAAAGATAATCAAAGAAAATGAGAAAGAAAGTCAAAGAAAATCCATTGTGATATAATGACTGCGAGGCCTCGTAGCTCCATCTGCTGGTATCATCACCAACTGAGATAAGACCCGTAGAGATGGTTGGTAATAAAAGCGGTTAAAGGCGCCAAGCACAAAATGTAACAATCGCCCGTGTGATAGTGTTGTTCCACATTTTCTCTGCTTGTCTTTCGGCCGCTATTTTCTCTCAAGTAAAATTCATATAAATTCCTCAGAAATTAAGTCATATAATAAACCAGCAGCATTTGGCATCTGCGGGTGTAGAAAGATTTTTTTTTTAACTTTTGAAATTTGCATGAGGATTGAATTGTTCTTATATAGAAAAAAACATTTTAAGGCCAAAATGATATATATTTTTTTTCTTCCAAAATGTCTTGCTTGACATTTTCATATCCAACACAAACAGCCTTTAACCATCAGCCCCGGCTCCAGCCTTGTCACCCTTTCCAGCGGGGCCCTGCCAAAGACCTGTCAGGTCAATAAAATATGACCTTTGGCAGTGTACATCTGATAAAGTTCCTCACTTTACGCCGTGACAGCCTGTATTGGAGTAATTTACCGGGCTTCAATAAAGGAGCACTCAGCTCCTTTGCCTCCTCTGGCTCAGTGGTTTGTGACAGGCGGGCAAGTGGAGAAGCAGCCCAGTCAGTGACCCGCCATGGTTGATGTTCATCATAGTGACACTGACCTACTTAACTGCCATCTCCTCTTGGACGTCAAAGAAATCACAGCTTGACATTTGGAGAAAAAGCATGGTCAATATTAGTCAGGCATGACAAACAAAAACCTTTGCATTTGCAGCGAGAATAGATAAAAGAAAATGATAAGAATGGCCATTTACTGCGTGGCGCTGGTGCATTAGCCTCAATCTGACTGGTGTTGTCTTTCAGAAGAGCAGGTTCATTTACTTGCGGTATGAACAGAGAATGCACACATGCCCAAATAGAGGCCATCAAAGCTAATGTCTCAACTTGAATCAGACGCAGATTGATGGTGGTGAGGCAACCAACGCTCCTCTGCCTCATACTTAGAAAGAGGCAAATGTGGGAGGCAGTGACCCGGAGCAAAGGTCTCATCAGCGCCTGTCCCCGTCAGAGGCCCCTCTGCCTGTCAAAGTCACATTTTAATCGCAAACATAATTTGAATTTACACTAATGAATACAAATGACTCCCAGGACTCCACAAGCTGAGAGTAATAAATTATTATCGCTGCTAACAATCGCATTTCTGAAGCCCTTTTTCAATTAGCTACCCCTGCGGAGATGATCATGGAGGGCCCGCTCAAATGAAGATAAACGACGCCTCTCGCAACACCGTGCGTCTCCTCCTCTGATTTAATGGCTTTCTAATTCAGGAACATCTTCGACGTGACGAGGCGTGAGCCTTTTTTATTTATTTTTTTTCTAACCACGGCTTGATGGGAGAGTCACTTAATTGAAAGCAGGTGTTAATCAACCTTGGTCTGATGTGGCATGTGATTTAGGAGGGAGCTTGACAAAGAGAAGATAGTCCTTGCCACTCAGTGACAATGACCATTCAGTTCACAAAGTAGGAATTTTGCTGCACTTTGCAAATTTTCTAGCGTTTGCCTTTCTGAAGGACTCACTTAAAAATTTGAAGTAAAAAAACAAAAAAAAATTAAATCTGACCAACCGCACTTAAAGGCAAAAAAAATAATAAGGTAAGCATGTTCAAGGATTATACCATTTTCTTTTCTTTCCTTAAATTATATATTTTTTTTGTTTTGGTCTTTATTTATTTTTGATTTCAGACATCATACTCTTGCTCCCTCCTGTATGGAGTGTCAGTAAACCCGAAGCTTATGTCCATTGACAGGTGCTCATTTACTCTGGCTGCTTGGAGAGGTCACATGATAATTATGGTGAATTATGGTTGTGGAAAAAAGGCCTTTCCTGAGTTCTGTTGATGGATTTAGTCTTCCAGAGGTCCAGAGCACACAAACCCAACACCTAACATACAATGTTGCTCAAATCCTCCAGCTTTTCAAAAGGAAAAGTAAATATCTGTCGCTGTTTGCTTTAGTATGTGTGATCAAAATAAATCAGTGGTGAGCTAATGAGTAATTTTATAAGGTATGTGGTGAAGCTCTGGCTGTGTCATTGTCATATTTAACACAAAACACTCCAGAATGGCTATGATTCATTCCCTGTATCGTAACGTTTATAGCGCCTAGAGGTACAGCAGACTGACTCACAGGATGACTTATATTCTCAACACTGTGTCTGTTATCTGTAATATATATAAATTCCTACGTGTTTGGCTGAACATTGATGCACTTTTTTTTCCCCCTGGAATTTGCTCAGTTAAATAAAGTTGAAGCTATAATAAAGACAAGACAGCCTTGTTTGACTTAACTTAACAGTTTCCAACCATGTGTCTGTTCTATAGGAATAAAAGTTCACTGCTTAATATTCAAGACACATGGTAAGGACACATTCAGCCACCACAGAATGATTATAGGGCACATTGTCACGTCTAGCACTGCGGTATGTTGTTTGTCTTGTAGATTTCATGGAGGCACAATAGAACAGACTAGGAAATGACAGAAATTCACTGAATAACTAACAGTCCTAGAAAATAAAAACCGCAAAGCACCTCTGGATGTAATCCTAGACCCCACTTGTAGCTCGCCGCACTAAAGCCGATGGCGGGCCCAGCTAACCCTTACATAACTGAGTAAAGATAATTACAAGTGAACACACAAGAGGAAGTCCTAATCATAATCAGCTTCCTTTGACAAGTCTGGTTTTAAAAGTCTGGAGGGCCACAAAAGTGACATTCTGTTCAAAGAGAGGATGAATGGCTCTCTGTGTCTCTGTCAGAGGGTTGTCATCGCAGAGGAGCCAATGGGGTCGACTTACCCTTTGTAACAGTCACAGTCAACAACAACGCCCAAAAACACATTAACGCTCTTTTATTCTATGGCTCGAAACTTAGTCAAATGCTGCGTTTTTAGATAGAAATGACACAGTTCCGTATCGAGAATTCATATGTTAATGACAACAGAGGGAAACTTAAGCTGTTTTATCCCCAACGTGGTGGACAGTGGGGTACTTTGCAACAATGGCAGGACTGATTCTGAAATATTTAACAGAGTACAACACAAAACATTACTGACCAAGCATCTGACTGCAACAGGAACAGATACGCAACACATTAGTGGCAAGCTCAGACAAGCGAAACAAACTTTGTATCATTAAATCTAAACAGAAAATGTATTAAATCTACACAATTTGTGGATTGTTTAGTTCATATTTAATATTCCACCTTACCTAATCTTAAAATCCCTAGAAATGATCAACTTCTCTTTAAAACATTTGATAAAATGTAATAAAGATAAAATATGTCACCTGCAGCACCAGTAGTGAGAAGGTGTTATTATGAGTTCTGTATGATATTGCTCATCCGATCTCAAGCACCGAAGCAGAAAGACTACAAACACACTGTAACTATCCCACACGGAACATGAATGTGATGATACAGGTTATATTTATCAGAGCAGATGGATTTAATAAACACATACCATCTACTGTGACACTATAATCATCCATGTGATGTTTAGGTCAATAACCTCCATCACTGTCTATATGGTGGTGCGTTCACTGACTATATCTGGATGGAAACAAACACATTACACACTAAATATTTTACACAGGAAGATTAGTTAGAACATAATAGATATACATTCTATATATAATAGATATTCTGTCTCTAACTTTGTACATGTTCCACTTCCACATATCACATGATCTGATATTACTGATGTAGTTGGAAACAAGCTGACACATATGATGACAAATTCAGGAGATACAAAAGACCATTTATATCAGAGGACCAGATATAGTATATGGGCTCGGTATAGAATCTACAACGATGCAGTCCAGACTGAAAAGTGTGGACACATGTATCCCTGTTAGTTTTAGGCACCTTAGCTTTTGTAGCCGCAGTGAGCTGCTCCTGAACACACAGATGCTATTTGGACTAAATGGGACTAAATATCACTCTTCTGTTTGAACACATATTTGGGCGTTATAAACAGGCTTCCTCTGCATTGGAAACGCTCATTTGAGCTTTTCCGAGAGACTTTTCGTGGTTTGTTGTTGTTGTTTGTTGGTGTTGAGTGGTTGCGCCTGCGCACAGTGAAAGCCTTCCTTTCAAATGAGCTGAACCAGATGTTACATAAGCGTGGTGCTGCCATTTACTGGTTGTTATTTGTAAAGTCAAATGCGGGACAGGCAGTTTGTGTTTGTTGTATTGAATAAATACTGAGTTCCAATAAAGGTTTACTCTATATTTGCTGCTTTTTAAAAACCAATATGACAAACTGCCTCAGAATAGATGTTATTTTTAACTTTTACATTGAAAGGCAAATTGTGAACTTGCAACTGTCCATATTACTCTGTTGGCCAAGAAAATAAATTATCTCAATGAGGATTTTTCATGGTTAAATAGAGGATATATACATTTCCAATTTATTGCTTCTATAATGCATTAACCTTATAATTGTTAGTGCTCAGGTCATATGGTCTATTTGTCTTGGATACAAAGAACCCAGGTAAAATGTCCCCAAAACCACTTTTTCTATGTTAAATTAAATTAAAATGTCACATGTGTTCCTTATAAAAAAAATACTTTCAGGAAATTAATTTTATTGGCATGTTCCGTTTTTCATGAAAACCTCCTTGTTTCTGGTAGTGCCTCTTTATCAGCTTATGTTTAATCCTACTCGCTGATCGGCAAACACAAGCTGGAATGTATCCCCTTGTTTTTGTGGGGATCCAAATGGTCTATGACGGGACCTATTTTGCAAGAATCCTGCAGGGTAATAATTCTCAGTCCTCTTGGGCAGCTGCAGAGGGAGGGTCATACTTAACCTCCTCAACCGTAGCAGACCTTTCAGTCAAATCATCATTATAAACACACAGTGAGCATCCCACACATAGGGCCAGGTTAAATTACAGAAAAATGTGCACTTCAAATTTTCCATTTCCAAATACTCATATTCATTTATTTGCTCAATCCTAAAATTCAGGACATTTTGTGGAAGAGGCACCGCTTTTCACAAATGCCCCTTGCATGCACACACACCCTTGCATCCCTGCCTGCGGTTGATTAATGGGACGGAGCTGCATCAGTCACAGTACAGAAGTTCAGTGGTCTTCTTTGTGTCTTGCAATGTGTTGCAGCTGCTTGTCTGGATTTCAAGGTGAAGTTTGACAGGAAGGGGCGGCAAATCGGCAAAGGAGGGTGGGGCCAATAATGGTAAACAGTGGTGGATAAGTGTGTGTGTGTTTTGTGTGTGAAGGGGAATTTGTAGCTGCACATAATTTGCAAGATATTTTTAATCGTTACACAGAAAAAAAAGAAAACAGGTCTGTGTCTGTGCTGCAGCAGAGCAATAGATGATTTACAGACAGCATGAGTTCATGTTCCTCAGACCTTTAAATCACACTTTCACAGCTCTCTGTTAACAACTTAAGCACTTTCTTCCTGGTTCTCTAAATTCTCTTGAATGCTATGTACACACTATATACACATTGTGTAGGAAATGTTCTTTAATATAATCCTCAATTAGTAATGTACTCCTTATGAGCTAATCTTGTGGTTCAGGACACCTCCACTTATTACCTTACTGACTTTTCAACATCACCTTTGAGTTAGTGGAGGAGCCAGGACCCCCCCCCCCCTTCCCCCTGCCTTTAGTTGGAAATAGAAGGGAAAACTGTTTAATAAAATGATGTAACCTTAAACAAGAATGGGCCTCCAAGAAGTGAGTCGCCATCGTTCCTGTCATAACTTAAAGCAATAACAAGGTCTGAGTTAGGGAGCAAGGAGAAAGAGGAAGACGAGGAGGAGGAGGGGGTGGGGGGCAATTGTCCAGGGGTTTGGACTGTGTGTCTTTGTGAGAAGTATAGTCATAATTTTTAACTGCAAAAGTGAAGATCTTACTTTTGCAGGTCCTCACTTTCAGATGGACTTAAAAAAATAAGGGCTGTCATCATTATTATCACAATTATTAATCACTATTATTATTTTTTGTTGTTTTAAATTGTGGGAGTGACTATTGATGAATTGTGTTTCTACATTCATTAAATGAAGTATACGGTTGTGAAATAGTTTCAGTAATCGATGAGTTCACTGATGATCCGAGTCTTTTTTTTTTTTTTTACTATTGTGACTGTTTTTTTTCCCCAATTCATCACTAAGTCACATCTCCAAACTGAAACACTTAGATGTCCTCGCCCTACTGTGGATAAATAATATCGATCCTCCTGTAATTGTAAACCCAACCTTAGTTTTAGCTTTAGGATCAGGGTTATGTGTTGAGATATAATGGTCGTGGTTTGGATAAGTGGTCTGACAGTGTAACGTCCAGACAAGTGTCCGTACAATGTTATTTGCTAAAAACATGTGGCTGTTGGGAGATAACACACAAGAGCAGTGGGAGTGGACAGACAGAGTGGAGAAGCTGAGGGAGGAAATCTACTCCTTGCGCCCCCCCCCCCCGCGTCAGGTTTATATGTGTGTGGAGTGTGCAGTGTGTTTCCAGGGGTTTCTTTTGCTGTCACAAAGACCCCTCTGAGGCCAGCTTATTTACCCTGCAGTAAAACCCGAGAGGGAGTATACCCTGCAGTAAAAGTAGAGAGGGGGCTCAGTGGAATTAGATTTAGAGCTGCCTCCGGCTCTCTGTTCTGTGTGTGCCATGAGGGAAAACCCACTCCGCTGCTCTTGTTCCGTTGTTCAAGTTGAGTTATGTTACGTCCACACTTGAGGGGTGTGTGTGTGTGTGTGTCTGAAACGTGCTGTACAACACACAAACAAGTTTCAGAAGAGTTTTTAATTAAAGAGAGAGGTATTACATTGTTCTCAGTAATTGGTTACATAGTGGCTGGTACAGTGACAAGATATTAATTCAGCATAAATAAGCAGTTGTGCAATTAAGGATTATTAGATTTCACAATGCTATTGCATAAGCACTTCCTTGACTGTACAAGATGCATTTTCACAGATGAATGCAAAATGTGCTTCAGGTTGTACTTTCAAGAATAATACTTTTCCAACATCTGAGGGAGAAAACATATTGTATCACTTCAGCGGGATCTTTTGTGCACGGCATTGGTGGAAACCAACCAACCAACCAGCGTTGAGTGACAAAACGTTGCATACACAGTACGGTGGGTGATGGCTCTGCGTAACCATCCACATGGCAAAAGGTACAGTACTGCATATGTCCCCCCAACATGCCCCCCAGTTTACAGAATGACATTTGTTAAGAGTCTGACATTCTGAGTCTCCCTCCTCGTGGAGAATATTGCTTTGTTACATTCCACCGTTTGATGAAGTTTAACTCATTCAGACAAATTCCAGGCTCAGACATCTGCATTTAAAGAGTCTGCATGCAATAGGAGAGCTGGTGTGTGTGTGTGTGTGTGTGTGTGATAGCAGCTAAAAGAACAAAGCTTACAAGCAGTTACATCCAAAGTTTGAGGTTCAAACCAGCAGCTATAAATCTTTGATCTGTGACTCGGAGATGCAGAGTTCTGTTGCTTTGTACATCATATACATCTAAAGTGGCAAAAATGGAAAGTTTTGTAAACCATTATAATATTTTTTGCATTTTTGGCTGAGTTTGTATTAAAATAGCTATGGGATACAGATAAAGGATGTTTTTGCATAACAAATTACAATTAAAAATTCAGCAACTAATTTTTCAAATGACATTTTTAATGAGATTGTTCATTTGAATAAAAAGTCAACATATTTGGCGTCGGTGCCTCGTCCAAATTTTTTAGTAAAAGAGTAAATGGAATTTTCAATGTGTTTTATTGTGTATTTGTTATGCTCGTCATTCTTTATCTGTATTAAGATGTGCAAGTTGAGGTTATGTGTAATAAGACTATCATTGTGGTAATGTCTTGTATAAAATGGGCCCACAAACAAACAACAAAAAACTTTACAGGCTTCAGATTGTTACAGTGTGCTATGTTACAATTTAATGTAATGAACTAAAAGGTGAGATGTAGTCCTCCTGTAGTTCAAATCAACCCAACGTCCACTTCAGACCAGAAACAGACTGAAAGCTGAACATTCAATCCAACCACCATCCGGTGCTTTCTAGGTTTCATGCTCTCTATTCCCAAACACTTACGACAAGTGGCTTTGGGTCAATGTGGAGCAAGCAGCGTCAGAGTCATTCCAAGGCACTTGATTCTTTTCATTTCCTTATGCAATGAAGAAAGAAATCAAACCCGTTCTTCAGCTAATGCCCTTTTCTCCAGGGTAAGAATGCACTTCATGAAATGAGAACACAATGCTTTACCAGATGCTACTCATCGAGTTTTACAGACATTCACTTTGGTAGGATGACTTGTGCACTTTGATAACCTTGGTGATGATACTGGCAGAAAAAAAAAAAGAAAAATGGATCTTAGTAGATTTAACTACCATGCAATGTCTATTAAAAAATAACTGAATTGAGCAAATGAAAGGGCATGGTCATACATTCAAATAGTAATAGAAAGTTTTGAAAAGATGCTAGACACAGAAGGCAAATCTCTAAGCCTGAAAAGGCAAAACAAAAAAACCAAAACAACAGAAAAAACAAAATACATTCACCTCAGTGACCTAAGTTAATTTGAGATAGTCAAAGTACCGAGTGCATGTACAAGGATAAAACTAAACAGACCTTAACACAGAGTATCAAAACCAAAGAATTACAGGTTAAAACTAAAACATTCGTAAAGAGGATAAATTAAATACAGCCAAAGAAAAAGGTTTAGACTCCATGTATTCACACAAACACGGTCTGTGCTTTACAGGCAGGTGAACTGAAGGTGGAAACGTTCAAACTACTTTGTGGTCTCGGGGACTATCCAGTTGCCATTGGTTGCCATGAAGCTGTAAAATGCCTTGTAAAACCTCCAACCAGACTTTGTAGCAGAAGAGGTACTGTTCCTGAAACGAAAGAGACAAAGGCCATGTCTAGCTTTTGGGATCAGAGGTTGAACTTTGAACTTTGAACCCTTCTCTTGCCACTGACCTTTGTTTGAATCATCCCATGCCGCTGGAATCTCATTTCCTTCACAATGTCACTGACATTAATCTGGAGACAGACAGATAAATGTTAAATCTACAACTAAATCAAAGCGAAGGCGCAAAAGTGTTTAAATAATAAAACTAAAGGGATGATATCCACTCACGGGCAAATCATTTTCAATGAGCCTGAGGATTATGTCTGTGCAGATGAGAACTCCCGTGCGTCCGATGCCGGCGCTGCAGTGCACGGTGACCGGCCCCTTATGGTGCACTGCCCTCAGGTAGCGAATGAACCGAACCAGCTGCTCGGAGCAGTGTGGGACGCCGTGGTCAGGCCACTGCGTGAACTTCAGGTGACGCACAAAATGAGTCTCACCAGTCTGGAACAACAAATAGTTCAATGTGATGTTTAAGCAGACACTTTCAACACAGGGTTTTCCATAAGTCACTGGACCTCAATTGGTCTCAAATTGAGTTTTTTTTTCACTATGTGCCGTGTTATGTTTTCCATTATTTTCCGTCTTTTAAACTGGTCAGTAAAGCCATGACCCACTTTTATAAAAATCCAACAGACCAAAACTATACATCAGTAAAAACAGCCGACATGTAATTGTGAATTTATACTAATCATTGTATGTTTCACTTCTATAATATATGTCAGTTGTGACTAGAATAGAATAGGCAATAAAAGCATTTTATTTGGAGTGCTACTCCTGAAAGAAGAATACAGCCTCCACACATTCATTCATACTTCTTTCATACACTATTCAGTTACAACAAAAAATCTATGTATAAAAACCTCCAAATATACAGTATATCCGTATTCAACAAATATGTGGTAATATTTGGACTACATCCTGCCTAAAAATCATATATTAAACATAGCCTGTTACACTTCAGTCATTAACTACTATTGCCAAAGTGCAATTCAGGTACCATTTAAATCAATCAAACAGATTTTTGCTTTTTCCCGTCTCATACATTTTGCAGCCCACATTCGTATCACAATATCAGTTGAAAAACCTAACCCTGGGCTTCTGGGGGGTTAGATTCTGTGCTTGGTTGTTTGGTATTGTGATAGAATTTGAGGGGTTGGATGCCATTTCATAAAAAATGTTGTGGTTTCATGTAAGATTTCTTTATTATTTGAGAGAATCACAAACATGTGAGCCTGTGTGACCGAAAAGTCTCTAAAAGGGCCAATGTGCAATAGGAGGATGTGCAATACAGTCCATGTTTATTGTCTGTGTCTATGTTCTTGCTGTTTGTGTTGTTTACGTGTACTGTATATGGTCTGCTATGTCTTTTTGTGTTTTATTTTTCTTATTTGTGTGACATCAACCTGCCAGGGGGTCTGCAGATGGAAATTAGCCAAGGGCTATAATCTGGCATATTTACATTTGTACAAATGTTCATTAATATGTGTTATTCCCCTTTCCTTTGAAATAAAATAAATAAATAAATAATGATGATTGCTTTTGGCTTTTCCCTTCCGGGGTCGCCACAGCGAATCCAATTCTCATATTTGATTTGGCAGGAGTTTTAACATCAGATGCCCTTCCTGACACAACCCACTGGACGATCATTCTGGGGATCGAGCCCAGGTCCCCCATGCACCCGGTGCCTTGCCAACTGAGCTATCCAGCCGGGAGATTTCTTTATTATTTGCTAAAGAAAATGATAAATTAATTAGATTTTCACATTAAACTTTAGATTTCTGAAAAAAAGTTCATAGGTTGATGGCTATAAGTGAATCTTGTGTGCCATAAAAAAATAAAATTCACAAAATAATATAAGTTATAAAAAGCCATTGGATGTGAACTGAACACCTTCTCCCCATTTTTTTTCCATTTGGCTCATGCTGTTACAATGATGTTACACAGTCAACTGTTGTGTGAACCTGTAGAAAATAACCTACTGGATGTAGAAAAAAGAAGAAGGATGTTCTATAAGATATGGGAGCATTTGTAAACTACATGGCAAATTTACCAGCGCACCACATGTCTATCTATGCCCGCTCTCTGTGCCTGAGCAGGGCTTATTGGATTTAGGAGGTCAGAGGTCAACATGCGTCTCTGTGACTCATGCGGTTTACTTATTTATGTCTTTTTTTTGTTGTTGTTTTCTGGGGTTTTTTGTGTTTTGTCTGTTGTCTCTGATGCTGCCATTACGGGTCAGGAACTGTAATACTGTCTTATGAAAAATCAAAATTCAAATAACATAGATTTTGTAAAATGCTGTTACAATGATCCATACTTCAACAGCACAGATTCTCACCTCTGTTTCAACCATGCGGATGACCTTTATGTGGAAGTACTCCATATATTGTTGGTTGTCCAGGTGAAGCTGGTATTTCCCAGCATCCACAGACGCACCCAGCCTCTCCGGCCAGTACTTGTGACATTTGACCCTTCCTCGTTCTACCTCCAGGGTCATCATGGCTATGACATCAGATTTGTTTTCCCAGATCATCTGCCAGAACGCCAGCACTGTTGAAGGCAGGGGACCCTGACAGGAGATGTAGAAGAACTCTTCAGCTCCCACCTGCATGCGAATGTAGCTCGCGTTGATGTAGTCCCGGTTCTCTCCGAGGGGAACACGGGTTTGGTCGTCTAGAAGAAGGAAGAAACAAGGCAAGTATTCAGTGGTAGGTGTGTGTGTGTGTGTGTGTGTGTGTGTATCTGTGAAGCGTGAGTGCGTCGCTGCGCAAATTCAATTACACCTTCAG
>JAPTHA010000008.1:5275738-5299140 GCA_029814585.1 Gymnapogon annona
GTCCTCGTGGAGTCTTCATCAGAGTCTCTCTGCGAGTCCTTAAGTGAAAGGGCGGTTTCTTTAAGGGACAGGGTTGAATCCTTCAGGGACAGAGTGGAGTCCTTCAGTCTTTCTCCAGATGACGTGGTCCGTCTGTGAGCTCTAAGTGATGACAGACCATTCATTAGCCAGTTGCTGCCACCAGCTGCCGAGACGTCTCCTGCTGACCCCCCGATTTTCCCCCTCGGACCCCCAGATGCTGCACTGCCTTTAAAGGAGCACCTCCAAGAGGGTAAGGCTTTGGACTGTTTACTGGGACTGACGGCTATATCAGTCCCACCTTTCCCTTCAGCTTTGCTTTCTGCTTTGTCCTCCATTTTCTCCTCTTTGCTCTTGCCCTTTCCTTCACTCACACCATCTTCACCTTTCTCTGACATTGTACAAGATGGAGGACTCTCATTAGGGGTTTTAGAGTCTGCGTCTGCAGAGGACACGGAATCAGTGTCTTCTTGGGGAAGCCATTCAACTTTGCAGCGTGGTTCAGGAACCTGCTCTCTCTCTGACTGGATCTTGGTCTCAGTCTCCTCGCGTTGGTACAGTCGGGAATGTTCGCTGATCAGCACAGTCATTAGATGCTGTACCTGGGAGCTTCCTATATTAATGACACAAACATAAATATTAATATGTTAATGTACATAGTAACTCCTGAGCAATAATATTGATAATAATAAGACACACAGTAGCTGATTAGAATATGTATCATATATTGATATCACCAACCTTCCATCATAGAAACTGGATTCTCCACTTTAGGCCGAAGAATATTGGGCCCAAACACGGTGGCCAGGTTCTGAACACTCATCTTATTCTCATTGGAGTGGCTCTGAACTTCATCTAGAAACCTGAGAAAATGGGAATAACCGTGTAACTTCAAAGTATTCAGTAATGAATACAATCCCTAAATACAATCTGAACCCCATCTTTCATTTCCATTCAGTATAATCAGTCAACTCCAACCAATGCAGAAGAGGACTGAGTCATAATCATGATTCTGGTTGGTGAATGTTCCGAGCAGATGATAGTTAAATATGGATGCGGAAGGCAGAGGAGACATGCAATTATAAGGACTCAAAGACTATCAGAGTGATGCAATTTCCTCCAGTGATGAGGATGTGGGTGCAATCTGTCTCCGCTTTACCACGGTGACAAATCCTCAGTCCTCAAACAATGAATGGAAAATAGCACAAACAATCAAGTCCATCACAGCCTCGTCAGCGAGTGTAATAATTAGCAATACAAAAGGGTTTGACAGCTAAGGTGGCTCATGGTGGGAGCTGTAATGCCCTTGTTTCCTGTTTTCTTTGTCATATACAGTCATAGGAATCATGCACAGGAATGACCAAAAACAGCAAGACGTACTTGCAGATGTACTGAAGGAGGTTGTAGTTGACCTGAGGAAGGGATTTCACCTGTTTGCCAAGCTCTGTGATACCCTTGAAAGAGAGAAAAACATATATTCTAATTGGGTTACAGTAAACGTTAGCGAATACACTAGTAGGGCAATAGAGATGAAATTACCATTTCTTTATCCTTGGTAAGAAGCTGAGCACAAGAGAGAAACTGTGTGTATTGGGAGAATGGGATCACAGGCTCAGGCAGCTCCCGTATGTACAGCTTTAGCAGCGATGCCACTGTGTGGACATCTGTGGAACTGTAAGAGGCAGACAATAACCATTACATTATCATTATGACCAACGGTCCCTCCAAACTGTGCGCGATCACGCCCTGCTTCTGTGCTCTCCGTGCACGGAAAATCTATGCATAATACAAAATACAACCCGAACTGTAAATAAAATTAACATCTCACAATTTATTCCTTACAATTGTGCAACGCAACCTCGGTGTGTGCAGTGTGATAAAGTTGCAACTGAAGTAACTAGAGATAAAGCGTGTAATACTGTCCAGCCAATCATATGACGATGACGTCTTACTTACGCAGCCAATCAATGTCGTGGACAATCGGTACGTGGTCTGTACGTGGTGGAAGGTTTTAAACCCTTATCGTTGCATGACCACTAACCAACACAAAGTAAAAAAACAAATGCAGTTCTTTTAAGACGGGATGATTGTTGGAGACTGTACGAACAGATGAAGCTGAGGTCAAACTTGGAGAAACCTTTTGTTTTTTGAGTGAGAAAAAGCTGCAAAATTAAAGTAACAAGCGGGTTTCCAGAGAAGTGGACTAACTCAAGCATCCCATTCAGCAGAAAGGATATTTGAACGCACTTGGAATTCTATAAAGACACAAGATGGCAGTGGGGATCTGTGCATTACTTGCAAGAGATAAAAAAAAAAGAAAGAAAAACCCCCCGACTCCAACCAAGTTAAATTTGTCAGCGACAATATTCTGCTCAACATCAAAATGAATGTGTGATGTTGTCAGTTCAACGAATCCACGACCACATGGCAAAAGTATGAGTATACTTTGACATAGTTTTGAAAAATATATGTTTTGAAACATTTTTAACAGACTTTATTGTTATTGTATGAACAACATTAAGTTGCATTTCCAGGTCTGGCCTCAGGATAAAACCCACATGTCCACACACGTGTCCACACATGTCCACACACACTGTGCCAACGTGTACATAATTTATGTTACGTTGAAAAACATCAATTCATAATAGTAGCAGCAAAAGCACCACTTCTACAGTCAGTGCAATTGATTTAGGGCAGGGTTTTGAGCCATTGTTCAGGATGGTTCATTGTGGGTCACATCACTTATATTAGAAGTACTATAACGGAAATTACTGCTGCCAGCCATTGAACATCTCATGATCTCGGGTTGGGACAGGTGTGACACTGGTGTGGCCACAGTGTGCACGTCTGATGTTGCTCACTGTGGTCCAAGGAATTCTAATGATTATGACACCACAGTGTGCTGCTAAAATGTTTACTTTTGCCATATTACCTGTCAAACACCGGCTTTTCACCACGATCAAATGTGTCTTGCAGCTCTCGAACATGATTGGTCTGCCCAGGGGCCCTGAAGAGGCCCTCCTCCTCAAGCCCATGTTCACGTATGAAACATGCACACTGTTCGACCAGCACGGGAACTTGTCGCTGTGAGCCGCTTTGGACTTCATAAAGCATGGTTTCCTCAAGGTGCTGCCCAAAGACACCTGTAGCCACACAGCAGAAAAATACTGATTGTCCAGGAAAAAGCAGAACATTTCACCATCAAGGGACTCAAAGCATGTTATTGTCATGTGTACAGTAAAGAAGCAATGAAAATATAAAAACATAGAAATTGAAATAGAATAATTTTACTAGGAAATTTAAAAAAGCAAAACAGAAGGTCATTTAAAGCTGGCAAGCAAAAGAAAAAGAGCATAAAATATATAAAGCACTGTCACTAAAAATATATACATTTACATAAATGTGTAACATCTGAGTGGTTGTGCAAACTAAACAAAACCTAACATGTAAGTGCACGCAGGGTTTTAAGAGTCCCACCTCCACCAAGTGGGGCCCATATAGCTCTACGTATGGCTCTGACCCATTCTTCCATGTCGCTCTGAGAGTTGGCCATCAGCAGAAAAGATTCATGGCTTATCCCTGTTCGGTCCTTGTCTCCACTCCCGCCTGCAAACACAGCAAAATTCACTGACTTGATTTGACTCACCTGAATGGACTTCATGCCAAGTGTCAAACACATTGCCTTATATACTCTACTATACATGTACATGGATTCATACATCGAAGAGATAGTGAAGAGAGGAGCACAGTGTCATCTTTCACAAACAAGTGAGCTCCAGGCACTAGAAATACCACCATGTTTGATAACCTTATGGGTGCCACCGCCGCAGTGAAGTACAAACATGCTGCCATGGAGCTCTGCCTCTCCCTCTCTTTGCACACAGCTTGACTCTGCACTGTTTGACATTTCAGGCTGACATTTTAGTTTATTTTATTTAAACATTGATCACACCGAATTTGACTGGCTTTATGAATCTATAAAGCAGAACTAGCGACACTCATTTTTAGACTGGGCTAAACATGAAGCTCCTGTAGTTCTGTTGATGCAAATGCTTTCTATATAAACGCCACACAAACAGAATTGGTCTGGGTTTGCATGTGTGTGCTAGACAGACTATATATCAGTACCTACAGTCCTGTGTTCTGGTGCATAGTGTGTTGTGTTTGAGAGAAATGACCCAGAAAGAATAGTATTCCCAGTGGACACCAGCAACTCTGGCTCTTACTGTTTCATTCCACAGTCACACTGTCTCCAAATACATTTACGTTTCATCACTGGCAACCATTTATCAAAGCACAAATTCTCTAATTTTTATGCGACATTTCTAGCACAGAGCTTAGAACTACAGAGGCCTTATCAGAATTAAGGAAAAAAATAACGCAGAACAGGAAACATGATTAAATTCCATTACTGCATCTCACCTATTCAGGTATTATATCAAATAATTCGGTGTTCTCCAGTGAATTAGGTCAAAATTGTGTAAAATACTAGTTCCTTAACCCTTTCAAATGACTGGTTGAAAGTTATTTAACATTTCACATCAGTAGAAGTTAGGTCTTAAATGAAGCGTGCAATCTTAGCACAGCAAAAGTTCAGTCCAGTCTGATTTCTACAGTACCTGATCAGCGGGGTTGTACAGGATTTTACACTATAACATTTCCTTCTCATTAAAGATCACTGCTGATCTAAATGCATTCTACTTACAGGCATCCTTAATGTAGAGCTCATTTTCAGGATGAACCGCTATGGCATCAGCTGATCTGCTGCAGTAATGACCCATGTTTGTAACGGCAGAGAAAAAATAGTCTATAAGTGTGCAGTGGCAGCAGTGATACCAGCCACTTACAGGTAAATCTCTCCCCATGGCAATAGCACCAATGTATTTTCATCCGGTCTCATACGTCCTCATGTTAAAACCTTATATCTCCACTAAATCCACAGACACTTTGTTTTCGCTTGAGTCTTTTTTTTTTTATCTTCATCTAAGCGGGCCCTGTACGTAGTGTACATACTGTCCACTGGTCCGACTGTGATCATGCCAACCCCACGCTGGTAAGCTGAGAGATGAATAAAGTCCTTGTTAAAGTCTGAAACACATGGCTGTGGCAGTCGCATCTTTTTCTGCATATTTTGCGCATGTGTTACTGCCCATGACTCACATGCAGCCAATTTTTAACCATTTTAATCCTCTTTGTATTTGTCAGATTGTTTTTCATGCAAGAATGTGAACTTTTATACAGGAAACCAATTCAGGCCACAAATAAAGATGCTCTGATATGCATGTCACAATTTTTTTTTTTTAATGTTCTAATGCTTTATTTAGATTTTTTTTTTCAAACGATTTCACTGCAGGATTCCATGTAAAGTGAGCCGTGTGCATTTCTTTTTGGCACTCAGCACCACTTGAGCAAGGCTTACATACTTGCACACAGGACAGACTTGCCAGCTCACCTGGAACGATTTCAAAAAGGTGACGGCCAGGCTCGTCCTGATTGGCAAGCAGCTCATTGACCTGACTACCCTGAAGAGGAATACAACCCTGGAGAAGAAGGACAGGAAGACGTGAGATGGACAGACTGACGGACAGGCAGGGAGGCAGGAGGAAAACATTGATGGTATTCAGTGGCCAAACAAGAAATCAATTTGTGGTTCTAGATGTTCTGGACGTGTAGTGTATGTTAAACATTATAAAGCTCTGAGTACTCCGGGCTCTGGGCATCTGTCCAAGAGAGGGAGGTAATGATGATGGAGGCAGGGATGACTCAGGGAAACACTGCTTCATCTATTTATCCATCTACCGCTTCCTTCCTATGTGCATTTTGGATATGTCCATCATATACAGGGTCAAGGGTCATCCACTAAGTGCTTAAGGCAGCACACAGGGCAGACAGTTAGCACATTATCAGTGAAACCTTAAGTGTGTCAGGCCAGAAATGATATCTTGAATTTAGTGATGCCTTCATTGAAGGTGATGCTTATTTATATATAAATACTGTAGTAAATAGCTGTTTTCCAATAAAGGGATAAAATATACAGCACTAAAAACTTGGTACAAAACACAACTAGAATACCAGTCACAGAGTGCAGATCGCTACCAAGGCCAATAATTCAGTTTTACACTATTAAGCAACCACAAATTGAGCATTTCTGTCAATTTGTGCAGCTGGATACTTTAATATGACCTTCATCACCGAGGTTCTGGCACTATCAGGATTATTTAAAAAGAACTGCATTAATTTTGAGGAAATTTAGTGAAAAGGTAGGACGCAGGCCAAGAGTGAACATCTTTGTATTTAAGAAGATCCATAAATTAGTGATTTCTTTCTTGGAGTATTAGCAGCTTCTACTGCTAAAGGACGATCTTTAAATTACGAGAATGAATGTACGGGTCGTATTTTGTGGTCTAATAAGACTGCAAAATGAAAATTGAAGTACAAATCGGGGGTTAATTTTTTGCCCTGTGCACTATTCATCTGTCAAGGTTTATGAAAATCAATGCTATACTTTCTGCTTAACGCTACTGACACAAGCAGCAGAGGTTGCAGAATCTCCTCGAGAAAGGTAAAGATAAAGGGCAGTTGATCTAAAAATGTCATTGACATGGTCCTAACTTTGCTTGAGGGCTATACTTAACATTATATTTGTTTGCTTCGTTTAAAAGAATCAATAAGCTATTTTCAGGGTCTGAGAATACATATTGGATCAAGTAGTCCGGAGGGTAAATGAATTCATGAAACCATATCTGTGTTCGATCCTAAAATACATGAGACTCCTGGGGTAACGGATGACACCAAAACTCTGCCGATATTTATACCATTTTATTCAAACCTGTGTTTAGCTTTAGGTTATTGGATGGAGTGTGTGCATGTGTCACCTGTGCCTTGGTTTCATCCTGGTCTTTGTAGAAGTAGAGGGCTTCAGTCCTCAAGACAAACCATCGCAGCTGCCAGTTTTTCATGATGCTGCGTTGTCTCTTCAGCCAGCCCGCCTTCAGAGCTTTCTCCTGATCCAGAGGAGAGCAAGGTCTGGAGACCCGGGACAACTCTCCAAGCACCATGCTCTTTGACCGCGCTGCGTGAACACAAACAGCCACAGATAGTAGTAGCAGTGGTTTGTACACTAAAGCTTTCTTTTTCTATCAAAGTAAGAGGAAGATGTAGAAGGTTACGTTAAGAAATAGGTTGCCAGTTATTTTGGGATTTTCGTCCTTTGTTCCCTTTGACTCTAAAACCCAGAGGAAAAAAAATTCCACAATCATTATTCACAGAAATGTCCCATGGGCACGGCTAAGCCCACAGGCTTGACCATGCATCCAGATTCCCTCTTAAAATACCAAGTCAGTCTAACAAGCCAGAGCCTCCATTTTGTAGCAAAGACGTCTTGTTGTAAAATGACATCCATATCTCTACGCCAGCAAACATTATGCCTTCTGGATAGTATTCGGTTCACATTTTCATTTTCATTATTTTACACAGAAAGGCGTTTCTTTGGATCAGGTTATGCTTTAATTGCTGCAGCTGGATTACAAGCACGGATTATATATCAGCATCTGTGTGCCGATGGAATAGAGCAAAAACAGTGACAGTATGGTGATCCCCAGGGAGTCAGGGAAAGAGAGAGAGAGTGGGAGAGAGAGGAGAGCGAAATCAATGGCGTCTTTTTTTTTTCCTTGTTAATTGCATCTCGCGTTCTGCTGAGGACAGCAGGGAAGGTATCTGTAAGGGCCTGGATTCTCCCTTTCTGTTTCTCTCTCCTGTTTCCACTCACTCTGCCTTATCTGCCCTCTGACTAAACTCATCGTTTTATTTTTCTCCTCTCTGCGTGTCCTTCATTTGCAGAGTCATTATTGCTGGAGAGGAAGAAGACACCACCACCACGTAAAGCAGTCATTAACAAGGCTGTACGCTGCCAGTAGAGGTAGGCAGGGCACATGCTATATATACACAGGAGAAATACCCTGTAAAAGACCGGAAATGTCAAAGAGGAACTGTTTTTTTTAAGCTTTTTTTTTTAAGCTTTTCTTAGCAAAAGACTGTTAATGTGATGATTACATAATTAATCATCACTTGCGTTTATTCAACCAATAACCTTTTTGTTTTCGTGGGTAATAATCTGCTGCATAGCATTATAGCGCATCATGATGTGGGGAGTCAATATGGGTATTGGCATTGATTCCCCGAATCAATTCAGTTTCAATTCTCAACGTCCCATTTCGATTTTATTTTTCATTATCATTCACTTCAATTGTATATAACGTAAGGAATGTTTCACTGACACCATTTCATTTTCAATGTGACAAAGACTTTCAGAGAAATGATCCTGTTAATTCTACATGTAATCATCTAAGCTGAAAATATCAAATTTACAGTAAAGGTTAACTTTAAACAGCTATTTAAGATCAACGTCATGCAAGAAAAATGCAAGTTATGCAGGAAGAGGCAGAGTATATTATAGCATTGATCTCAGTATTTTATGTATTGGTGTTCGACACATCATTCCAAAGAGCTCCTCCAATACTGTAACTACTGTATAGGAATTGCATTCTATTTCTATACTTACACCATGCTGTGTTACATATTGGGTTCATTAACTCATCGTAAGTTTTGAATCTTCATATTATTTTCAGATTAATTTGCAACAAATTAAATTAGGTACAAACAAAAGTGGCCTATGTCTAAGTACCTCAAGTAACAGATCCTTTAATGTATTATAACAATGCTTAAGTGTTCATTGTTACTTCCATGCACATAGTAAAAACTTCAAAATTATTTTCTTTCTACAATATTGAATTCTAGAAATGCATGAGTTAAATTAGATATTAATAAAAGTATCAGTTTTGGAAATATTAATGATCTTTTTTTCAGTACATTGGCAAAAGCGTGATCAGATTTTATATCTTTACCATATCTTTATTGTAAAAAACATTCATAATGTTTTATATCACAAAGAATTTATAATCGGGAAAATATTTCAACCGCTACAGTACCTCAAAGAATCACAACCTGTTGACTGGAGCTCTTCATTATTTCTCTAAGTACAGTCTCTGAATAGTAATTGACATTCATTGAGCAAAACAGATGATGCAGCTTTTGCTGCCAACAGCTTCCAGTAAGACTTTTTAGTTGCTTTTAGATTCAGGTCTGATATTCAAGCTCATGAGTGCAGATACAGCTCAGTGATGCTCTCTGTATTTGCCCTGAATGATGTTGCATAAAAGGGTCAGAAGAGAGCAGAGCTGGGAATCTAATCAAAGGAGAATACCATTACAGCAAATGAGAGATGGCAAGCAAGCAAACGTGGCAAGCAAAACGAAGTGGTTACTGCTGCGTTCATGAAGGAGAAAGAAAGAGCACTTCTCGTTCCCATCATTTTTTATGGCCTTAGACAATTACTGCCAAAAGAGAAACACATGCACACACTCCCACACGCACACAGAAATATTCTCAGGCTTGCTCGATTCCATTTTTGTGTGTGCGATGGGCAACATCATATCAACATTTTTTGATTTGATGTCAGGATTTTATTCCAATGGTGGATATGCCTTTATTAAAATGGTAAATGGACTGCACTTACATAGTGCTTTTTACACTGCCTCTCATTCACCCATTCACACACAGTAAAAAGCATCTAATGTGCCATGATCTTTTCCGAGGTGTTTCCGACTCCAATGCTCCTTGCATCGATTGTCACAACCCCCTCAGCCACCTGAACCAGCATGCGTCGGTTGTCTAGCAACCACCTGCTATAAAGAGTACTGCAAGTATTAATATGCAGTATCGTGATCATTTCAGCGTCGGTGATTGTTACAGCTTCCAGATTCACCCTCACAGTCATGTGAGAGGCATGTATGTGGGGTGTCCTCCTGACTTCAGTCAAGTGGATTTCACCCCGAGTTAGAGGAACTATGTTTGACAGTCAGCTGTTGTGATTTACATATGTGGAGAGCCCCTGCATTCCACTCATCACCTCTGAGTGCCTTGAGACTGTCACCTGCTCAAAAAAAAGAAAAAAAAAAAGAACCCAAACCAAAGATCTTGGATAAACCCTAAACCAATAAAAGCTGTACAGTAGTCATGTTCACAGGTGTGGACATGTCAGGTGTAGACCATTGTTGAAAGGAGAATTATATCGCCAGCAGCCATGTTTACTACAGCCCTCGGTGTCTCCATTAGGTTCAAGTCTTCTAGGGATGAGGAACGAATTATCAAGAGACATAAGGGATTACATCACCCTTTGGTAGACCCTCTTACTCATCTGAGTCACAATGAGCTTTGGTCACAGCAGATCATGAGCCCTAATCACTGGTAACAATAGCCACCGGGATGCAGATGAACACCAGTTAGCAGATTCAGTACCGGTACCTGCTGATGTCATGATGAATGAATGCACTGAGAAGCGAGTAAATGATCATAAAGACACAGACAGAGATAGAGGTCTGCAGAGGGAGAGAGAGAATGAAATGCACAGAGGACAGAAAGAAAGAGCTATTGGAGGAGGGACCGTGCTTACCCCGGCGTGCCTGCTTTATCTTGGGGCTCAGCATGGTTACCGTTGCTGTGCTGCTCCCTCTCACAGAGACATGATTGCATCCCTCAGTTCACACACTGTTCCTCACGCACGCACACACGCACTCACATACACACACAGACACTCAGCGCCGCTCGCTGCTGCCTCGCCCTGTTACTCCTCATCCTTCCACAAGCATCTCTCTCTCTCTCTCTCTCTCTCTCTCTTACTGCCTTACACTTGGACACGCTGTCTTTGCACTGATTTCACGCACACACACACACACACACCCATACATGCAGCCACACATGCATACACTCACTTACAAGCACTTACATCCCCACTCTCCCCTCCTTCCTTTCGTGTGTCACTCCCTCTCTGTCCCACCGGCCCGGCGTGCTGTTGTTCTCACATACCTAGAGCCCTGCCCACTCTCTCTCTCTCTCTCTGACACTCTCTCTCTTTTTTTTCCTTTACCGTCTGTCTCTCTGCCTACTGCTGCACACTCTCAGTATCAATTTCTCACCGTCTATAAATATGTCTGGCTCTATGTCCTCTGTCTTGTCACCTTTTTTTTGTACATGGGCTGCCCATCACTTTTAATATTCTCTCCAGCTGTTTTTACAGAGAGATTTGGTCGTGGTCTCAAATGCACCTGAAGAACGGACTGAGATCAATACGTTTGATTGAACTGACACCGTCCTCACTGTTAAATGTTTGATACAGAGTAAGAGTCATTGCATTGTCTGCGTCTATACTATAAACCATTACAGATGTGCAGGGCTGATCCATCAAAACTGACACAAACTCGACAGTATAACATTTTTTAGTGACTCATTCAGCTTAAGATTTATAGCCTGAAGGGAAATACCACAATACTCAGTCACTTTGCAATGGTGAAAGCCACAGGACTCAAGGGTGTGATGGTCATGCTGCTATTCTGCCTTGTAGGATTGTAGGGGGTGTGATAAAAAACAGATAAACACCGAGGTTAAAAGTGGCTGGATGAAACCACGTTGCAGTGCATATTGCACATTGGAATTCCATATTGAAAACGTGAAATCTTTCATATTCTAATCTCATAGGTTGACATATACAAATATACATTATTTGTGTGTGTACTGTACATAGATTTTAACCATACATATCTAATATCTTTGTAAATCATAGACGATGTATTATGTGACCTTATACAAAACATACATGACAATCAGTCTCGATATAGGGTCATACAGTATATGTCACATAACATTTCGGTGTGAAACATAGAGCACCCATGGAACACTGAGAATACATGCCCATAAACTAATTTATTTCATAATGTAAATAAATGAATAAACCAATTCAATTTAAAAAAAGAGGAGCTTTACCTGCCAATGCTTTCTGCATATCACTGGTCAGAAAAATCGTTGCAAGACAAAGTTCGGAGCTGATCTCCACAGTGTGCCATCTTCTCTACTCGAGTCATTTCTAGAACCACAATAGGCAAGCACACACACACCAGCTCACTCAGGGTCAGAACAATGGCAAATCTCAGTCCTGTCCTTAATTCGTAATTACTGAGAGACAAATCAAATGACAGGCACATACCCAAAGAGAAGGGGCTACTATAGTTGCCATCATCAACACACCAGTGACGTGTGTTTTAAGAAATGCTGATGTCAACAGGCTCTGCTAAAGAAGGACAGGACGACAGTCACGAGAGTATTACTTGCCGTGTCATCTCAGATGGACAGAGCAGGCGACTTTCAGTCTGTAGCCATTCTCTGTGTGCCATAAAGAAAGCATCACATAGTCCTCGGCAGCTGCTGTGATAGGTACGGGCTTCCAAAGAAATAAAACGCAGCTGTGCGATACCCTCCTGCTGTCCTTCTCACAATTGTCAGTCTGGCTCTCAGTCAGGAAGCAGCCCGCCTTGATGGAGAAGTGAAATCTGCTGATGTCTAAATAAAAATATATTATGAGTTTGTCCTTCATATGTCGCTACTGTACTTTTTGTCTGCTTACAATGCGGTAAAATTCATGCAATTGCTCGTAAATGATTTGCTTATGCAAAGCAAGAGGAAGGTCATAAAGCCTTTAAAGCCCTGCAGCTCTCAAGTTACACAATGAGTCCCAACAAAACGTGGGTGTAGGTTTTTTTCTCTTTGCAACAACAGATTTCAGTGAATGTATTAAACATATTTTTCTACAGCATGAAACACAATGGCACAAATAGCAAGATCAATTTGAAAACCTCTGTTAGCTATGTCACCAGGAAAATATAGACATGTTGTTTATTACAATAACACTGATTCAGGGACACGGAACACAGTAAACTCAGTTTCATAGGCTTACATGCACTCATCAACTACACCATATGCATACAGTAACAGGCAGTGCACCAGACACTACATTATACCACCACGATGTAGACCCACGTAGTCCAGTCACACCAGCCTCTTAGGGTGTGGGAAACATCATCTATAATCTAGAAATATGGTCCTGAGGGACACATAGGAAATGAGCATGTGTAATTGAAAGCATGAAAAGACCATGTCCCATTAGCGAGAACAGAGGAAGTGTCTTGGCACAAATGACTGTGAGTAGGTCAGAGAGGTAATGACATTATGTTTGAGAACAAAGTCTTCAGTGCATCTGCTATTTAAATATTATCAGTAGCTAATAACAGGACTTGGTAATAATATCAGTACACAATTCTTCACAACTTTGACCTATGTTCTACATTCTGTGTAGGTTTTGTCTAAAACAACAGTAACAATGAAGTTTAAAAGGTATATTGATGTGGAATATAAAAACAGGTGTGAGCATTCATAGTATCGGCGGTGATACCTGCAAAGACACAGTTTTGGAAATTACCAGTGCTTTACACAGATAAATGTTAAACCCACAAGTTCATTGAAAACACTGTCTGTTTAAAAAGGCTCAGGACATCACGAAAAACTAGGTTAGTCTAAAAACGTACTAGGACCAAACAGTTGATGTAGTGGATATGCTGTATACTAAAATATCACATTAATATATAACCAAGCTTACATTGCTTTACATTACAACGTGTTATATGGTATTAGAGAATTGCTGAATCTAAAGAGGACATTTGAGAGCACAGCAAAACTTTGAAAACTAAGAATATTTCTATATCTGCGAATGAGTGATGACACAAATATTTATGGACAAACAGGATTATTAAATGTCTATGGCAGATTTGTTGTCTCTTGTTTGTCCGTTACCCACTCGTCTTCTCCCCTCCAACATAAATGACAACACTGTAACCCAGCGTTGCACCAGTGATCTCTGCCGGGCTGTGGATTCACACTGTCTGAAATAGGTGGTTGTTCCTGTGGCGATGGCGTCAAACTGCTCAGTCAATAGCCACGCCTCCCAAAGCAGCGTCAGTGCGTTCATAATCCCCAAGACCACAACCCAGAACTCCTCCCCCACCAGTTTAATCCACACTGACAAGCTGTGACTGCTCGTAGACTTCTTGTCATACAGGTAACTTGTCGCTGTGGCAACAAAAAGAAGGTGAGCTGTCACCATGGAGAGGATGAAGAAGAGGAAGAGGCGGTGGTTCGCCCGGCCGATGCACCGGTTTAGGAAAAGGCAGTGATGGTCATAGTCTTTAATGCACACGTCACATAGCTTGCAGTGTTTGGTGTTGTCAGGCTGAAACAACTGCGTGAAATAAAGCACAGGGTGAAAAAAAAAATACTAAGAATTAGTATTCTATCTTTTCGTGATTCATTAGTGAGAACATGAATTACACCTCTAGCACTTAATATTGCTGCCTTTCTATTTTTACAGAGACATATTACATCAATTATCTAATGAGAAATTGAATATTTTAGAAAGTGTGTCTTCCATTTTATAAGAATGGACTTGTCAGTGACTTGTAGCTGTTGCTGTTAATAACATGTTTTTTTTTTATATCATTCCTCTGAAAACACCTGTAATTAACCATCTTCTGTCTGATTTCATAAATCCTCTAAACCAGGGGTGTCAAACACGGGGCCCGGGAGCTAAATGTGGCCTTCCAAACTGGCCAGTGGGCTGAATTTTTGAAATGCAAAAATGACACCTAACATATTTGCAAAAATGATAACTCAGTTCCACATACTGACTGGGAAAAAATTATAATAACCTATAAATACTCATAAATTTAACATTTTCTCTGTGGAAATGTAAATATTTCCATGTAATGTTCCTGTATTTACACTAAAACAAAAGTGCCATTTCACAAAAAAATAAATAACCTCAACAAACAACCTAAAATGTCTCAAGAGAAGGAATTGTAATTTTAACAGTATTCTAGCTTTTATTAGAAGCTTTGTGTATTTGTAAATCCACTGTGATCTGTGAGTTATGATGGAGATGTGTAAATTATAAACTTATTAAGAATTTTGAGGTCGTTAATGTTATTCGCATTGTTTTAAAGGACAGTTTGTAAAAATAAACATTTTCATCATATATGGAAAGTTTAGAGTTGACATTATTGATATGTCATTCTGTTATTTGAACGGCCCCGGCCACTTCAGACCAAATATGGCTGAATTTGGCCCCTAAGCTAAAATGA
The DNA here is from genome assembly GCA_029814585.1 of Gymnapogon annona. Lineage (NCBI taxonomy): Eukaryota > Metazoa > Chordata > Actinopteri > Kurtiformes > Apogonidae > Gymnapogon > Gymnapogon annona. Next base: position 5,290,837 of record JAPTHA010000008.1, read on the forward strand.
GTTTGACACCACTGCTCAAAATAAAGTGTTGAGAAAGCACAGAATTCTGCTTTCTTCTCAGACCACTAAAAAATACAATATATTTAAAGCTAATTATGTGATTCTGGCCAAATAACGCCAGAAATACATCTATCAAACTGGTCTGAACCATCACATTTATGACTCACCTCACAATATGGGCAGAATCTATGTGGGCTCTGGTTATTCTCCACCAGGTCGGCTATACAGGAGAACCGAGGGTCGGCATCCACTCTCTCCAGGATCCCAGGATCTTGAGTCAGAACTTTGCAAAACATGCACAGGACTATGGAGAAGTGGACCATTGACACCTGGACCAAGGCGCTGGTCGGCCACACACATTCACAAAGTTAAAGAAGAAAACTTTCAGATTTCTAAATAAACAAAGTACAGAGAAGCCCAAACAAGAAGAGAGACAGAATGCCAACTTGTGTTTCTAGAATGCAAAGATTTAAAACTGTGAGGACAATATTTTACATTAATGGATATGTGCAAGAAGAGGATTTTTTTTGTCTGTGCAAAAAAACATGACTTTCGACTTGTCACTGAGGAAACTTTGACAAGAGATTGGTGAAGATAAGAACATTAATGCAAACATTTTTCTGGGGTCATATCCATAACAATATACAACATTAAAACGTGATACAACCATCGTACTTATATTATGCCAGTTGTGTTAAGGATATTAAGCATAATCTTTCCATAGAAGCACAGGAGGGAGTGGAACAAACCAGCTATGAGTGTTCCCAAGTAGACTGGATTTGGTAACCTACAAGTAAGAAACACATTATGACACAGAATCAGAGCGATATAACGAGCAATAACACATGCTGACTAAATGATAATTATATGGCATTCCTCCAACCTTTGGTACGTTGTCATGCGGTGATATTGTGTGAAGATGCTTCTGGCCAACCAAGGGAAAAGCAGAGCGCATATTAGCCCACCATAGCCTCCCAACATGGCTGCAATGAGCAGAATGGCAGCTCCACTCAGGGTTGGAAAAAACAGTGTCCAGTAATACAGAACTGGAGAGAAAAACATATGACGTAAACAATCCATGATAATAACAATAGACACTTGCACCATATAGCTGTAATGTAACATAGTAATAAATGTCACACGGGAACATAATAATCACTGCTGCTGCTTAATGTTATTTATCAAAACTAATAAGTAGTGTTTACCATGAGACTCTCTGGGCTTGTGGTGTATTGGCTCATTTATGTACCGACTCAGTAGTTTGGTGAGTTGCTGATGTCTACACAAAAAAAAAAAATACACAGCATAGCAATGTATTAATCAGCACATGAATCCCAAGAGGAAAATGTAATCTGGAAATGCCAACATACTGGATATTTTAATAGCACTGAGGACTGCTATGACCTCATACAGTGGTCTGATAGTCAGTGTTTTTCCGGTGATTTTTAAACATTGCAGATTCACCTAAATGTTTTCCCTTGCTTGCTGAGATCCAGTGGTGTGAGGCCACTGTGGTTCTTCTGATGGAGCATCCTGCATCCTGCTCTCTGCAGCAGTGTCCAGCACACTTCTACTCCGCCTCTCTCGGCTGCAACATGAAGTGCTGTCGCTCCCTGCTGGTCGACAGCGTCCACGGCACATCTCTGAAACACAAACAGTGCCGAGAGGGGTTGGGGGTGCGTCGCTGCTGTCAGGAGGTCTGCATGCAGTCTTTATTTCCCAGAATGAACTAAGATGGTAAATTCAACTTAGCTTCCAGAAATCATCTTCAGATGATTGTTGGGAATGGTGCCATTGTTACCTTGTGAATGGATTAATCCTCCAGGCATATTTCTGTTGAAATATTGTTTAGATTAAATTGTTCATGATTTATCTGTGCCCAGATTAAAAATATGTTTGTAGAATGTTTTAGTGAAAAACTAGATTGCTTCCCACCTATCAGATTTCCCAAAGTCCAGGTTTTTTTAAGTGTATCCATAAACTACGTCAACACGGAGGGGTCACATTCATGATGATCCGATACATGTGCGTGTGTATTTCTAATCCATAAATTCCTTCAACACAGAGGGGTCACATTCATGATGACCTGATGCATGTGTGTGTGTATTTCTAATCAGACTGTTGCATACCTCATCTCTGAGCAGGTATCGCACCACTTCTGTGTTGCCCGTTGATGCAGCCAGGTGAAGAGGGGTCACCTTGTACATGTCCGTGTCGGAGAACCGGAACATTCCAGTTTCCCACAAATAGTGCACTGCAACACTGGAAAATACAACAATGCACACATTACATAATCAGACAGTAGTGGAACTTATTTAGTTGCATTTTTTTTACAAATTTTCTTTAACTCACATGTTGCCTCCAGTAACTGCATGATGCAATGAAGTTTTTCCTTGCAAGTCTATGATGCGCAAATCAGCTCCATATTGCATCATTTGGTGAATGACATAGATATTCCCTTGCCTGATGGGTATTACAAGTATGACTCATTGTTATTCAGATACACAGGTAGAAACACTTTGCTCCAACAATTATGCTGGTGATATACTCTTCTACCTCACCACGTGTAAGGTGACAGTTAGTAAAAATGACAAAATAAGATGCATTGGGTGCCTCACCTGCATGCAAAGTGAAAAGCAGTTTGTCCAGCATCACACGTCAGGTTGGGATCAGCTCCGTTACTCAAGAAAAGATCAACCAGTGCTCGGTTACCATGGAGAGCCGCATAGTGGAGTGGGGTGAATCCACCCCAGCCTGGATGAAGTCAAACAAACACACATTACACTAAGGTTTAAAGATCCTGACCTTTCACTTGCTCAGCCTAGACATACAGGGCTGACAAATGCATGGCCTGTCAGCCTCTTGATGAAACCCCTCTGGACTTGGGGGTTAGAGTTCCCTTTGGCACAATAAGCTGTTTTGTACTGTGTTGTCACTCGATCTGCACATACTTGGTGCCAAACCATCTTACATCTCTCTCCCAGCGGTAGTATTAGGTTTCCCAATGGCAAAGTGACAAAGAAAATCACATCAGGAGACACGAGCTGGTAAAATTTAAAGATGAAAACTACAAAGACATAATTTATGTCGGTTAAGTCAGTGAGGTTGTCATTACACTATTGTGAGCACGTTGTAGACACACAGCACGGCATATCGGGGTTTCCTCGTTTGATAAGCAACGCATGGATTATAATGCAAACATCAGAAATGACAGCTGACAGTTAGTCTGACAGTAAAACAATAGGGAGTAAGTATGGCCTGCAGTTTTTGCAGAAGCTGACATTGAAAAGCGCCACACCAAGTTGAATACAGAGCGCGTTATTAATAATATTACTGATTTACTTGATTTGATCTTACCTTTTTGTTTCAGGATTGATCGGTCATTTTGGACGAAGTGTATACACTGTTCAATATTTCCTCTCTGTATACAGTCAAATATGTCTCCACCACCACCACCACTGGAGCACACAGGCATCGGATGCATTCTGATGCATGCACAGGAGTGGCCAGCTGTTACTCCCAAGGACAGAGAAAGTGCAACGGTCACAAAAGCAGCCGCTCCCTACGAAGCGCTACAACATCATAACGGTAAATGAGACGGGAGATCACCTTTCGCTGCTAAGTAACGCGAATCTTTCGTTATGCTAAACTGATTGAGGCAGAACACGCCCTGGACCTCTCATTGGCTGCTGTAGATCACATGACCAACGTTCTCAATGACGTCAAAATGACACGTGGTCTTTCTAAAATAAATAAATAAATAAATAAAAAAAGTCCCCAAAACGCTTACTTTGAACTTGATTGACAGTGTGGAGAGGTCGTAGTTAATTCGGGTTACACCGAAAGCACAAAAAGATATCTAGTCTAACGAAGCACTGACAAAAACGTATCTCAAGAGAAGCTATCACACGTTTATCTATGCGTTGACGTCGTTTGTGCGTTAATTAAACTCAACAAGAACAAGCTGTAATGACAGAAGAGTCACTTTAAGACTCAGGCACCATTTTCAAACGCTCAGCTTGAAATTGTTAGCTAACTAAAAAATGAATTATCAGGGAGAAGCTAAAACTGACATCTGATAAATCCGTGAGTATCACATTAACGTGCATTTGTTTATTTTAATGAGTGAGTTTGTTTGTTTTTTTTGTTTTATTATCTTGACTGTCAAACATGGGGCCCGGGGCCCATATCTGGCCCACCACAACGTTCATTATGGCCCTGAATTTGTGAAATGCAAAGATTACACTGAAAATAATAATAATTTTAGTTCAGGTTCCACATTCAGATCAATTCCTCCTCATGTGGGTCAGTTCCGTAAAATACTACCATAAAAACCTATAAAGGACAACTCCAAATTTGTCTCTGTAAATGGAAATATTTTCATGCCATTTTGCAGTATTTGTACTAAAGCAAACTATCATTTATAAAAAGAAAAAAAAAACTTAACAATTATGAACAACCTGATACGTCTTGAGAAGTAGAATTGCATCAGTGCTCAGTCATTAAACACATTTAATCAGTCATTAAATGTGTTGTGTGTTTCTAGATCTACTTTCATCTGTAGGTTACGATAGTAATAATAATAATAATAATACATTTAGTTTCATGGATGTACACGTATAAATGTTAAACTGACGCATAATATTGATAAAATTGAACTTCATTTTCCCAAGAAATTTCAGGGTTTTTTTTTTTGTTATTCACAATGTTTTAAAGGATAGTTTGTAGCTGTAAACATTTTCATTATGTAATTGAACTTCTTGAACTCTAGAAAGTAGTGAAAAGTTTTGAGTTGACATTATTTCTATATTGTTATTTTAGTGTTTTACTGGTCCTGCCCACCTCAGATTACATGTGGCCCCTGGACTGAAATGAGTTTCGTACCCCTGTTCTAGACTGCATAAAATGGTTCAAGAAACTGATTTATCTTTATAGTGGACTTAAGAGCACTGTTATTAATAACTGATGGATCTAAACTCTTACATGTTTTCCTGGCTAATAGGTAGTGAGCAGAAGGCGTTCACTAATCAATAATCAGTTTCAGATCTGTGATCACAGGTGCTTTTCCTTTACATTACAGAAGATGGCGCTGCTTATCTGTATTAGGACGCTTTTGTTTTCATGTTGGTTGTAAAACCGCACTTTAGTTTCCCAATTCACGTTTCCTCACTGCACCGCGAGCATCCACAGTAACCATTAACCACTTCTTTTATTATGTATTAGTTTTTTATTAAGGTGTATCCCATGAGTCGAATGTAAAAGCAAACAAAAACACCCCAAAGACACTTAGAGTGCATTCTTTCTTTCAGGTCTTCACTTTTGAGTCTAAACAACATTACTGAATTCTAAATTAGATTGAAGTGTTTCTGATACACAGTTGAGGATTTGTTTTGTTTGAAAACCCTGGAGCCACAGCTGAATTTCAGTCCCGTTTATTTGGACCTGTACACCTAAAGTAACCAAAAGAAAATATTTGTTGTTTGCTTCTTGGGTGACTCATGGGACGGTGTCAGTCTGATTCATATCACTCCTGACATGACATGTCTATAAAAAGCCAAAGGGACTCTTCATTGAGCTGTGATGGGAGGGCCCCATCCAACCAGCTTAACAACAGTTTTTCACTTCTGCTTCTCTGAGGAAGTAAGAAGGCACATGACCTGAGCCAGCTGATCAGAGCTTGTTCAAAGTTCAGTCTGCCTGTTGCAGATTAGTAAGCGGCGGGTAATTCTACAGCAAAGTGTGCACTGTTGCCACTCGTCATGTCATAGCAGGTCTGCGCTTGTTTCTCCAGCTGACATGTGAACAGGGACACACTTTTCAGGCAAGGAGAAAAACACATACTGTACATCGGACAGTGTCCTTTTAGAACCAGGATATTCCCAGATGGATCTCACACAACTGCAGGTAAGACAGTAAAATGGATATGTGGATAATGCTCCTTAGAAAGAGTGTACTCATTGTGTTTTTGTACTAATGTGTATTCATTTGCCACATTGACATACTGTACTTTGTTCATGTCACTGTAAAGCTGAACAAGTTTACTATACGTGCAGCTTTTACACAAGGCAGTGTTAGTTTTGGATGTGTGTGTACTCACGGGTGGTCTTTCATACACTGAGTTATAAGATGTCACTTGAGGAAAAATCCAAGCATTGATTGAATTTCAAAAGAATGTGAACTGCGTCTGTGTGTACTGACAGTATGGATATGTGCAACTGGCCCCTCCTGCTCTTACAGTGTATCACCTGGGAAACCTACCTGTGTGTAACAAGAAATAGTACCTCCAGTAAATATTGCAATACGGAAACAATGCTCTTCTTGTTAGGACCAACTCGTACAGTAGTGTCTGCTATGGAGAACCCAGACTCGCTTTTCACACTTGGCGTGACAGAGAAGTGTAACACTTGAATTTGCAGGCTCTTGTGTGAGAGGCTTCAACTGTGGAGGGCTTGTTACATTCTATTAATAACTTTGACTGTAATAGCAATGACATTCAGTGGATCAGGACATACTTTGGCTCTAATTAAGTAGATTAATTCAGACAAAAGCAAAAGCTCTGGTTTGCATATGTGCACCTCAAAACATCCCCTTTCTAAGTGACAATCTTTTTAGATATTAAAAAAACTGTTATTGTAGGTCACAATATACCTCCTCTGAATGGAAGAATGAATGAACATGCAAATGTAAGAAGGTAAATTTTTGTAAAACCCTTCAACAACTTCAATGTTTTAGCATTAGTTGTTTCCTCTTGTTGAAAATGTGCGTCAGTGACACCAAAGTGCTGCCACATAGAGGTTTAGAACCAGTTGTTAAGAGTGACGCATGACTGTGAGAGGTTTGTTTCAGCCAACTGGTGATCTCTGAATGCATACTGTGTGCTCCAGGGAAGGGGATGTCCCAGGGATTTGGATAGATTTATTTGAGGAAGTGAAGCAGACCAAGGAGAGCTGATTAAAAGATATTGTCAATGTTTTGTAAAACTGAGACGTGTTAAAATCATGGATAGATAATTCACCACCTTATATTCCTTTTTTTTCACAGGACGAGACTATTAAAGTGGAGAGGATCAATAAGGAAACGGGAGAGCTGAGTGCTTCGGGGGAGTTATCTGTCTCTGTGGAGTTGAAAGCCGGGAAAGTGGCGGGCTCCTGTAAAGACCCTCAACCCCAACAAGTGCTCATAGAACAACTACAGCGGCTGGGAATTCACACATACTCAAGCCTTGATCGCAGAACAGACCATGTTCCTTTAGAGCTAAGAGAGGAGCGTCTTGCTAAAGTCCTGCCTTTGTACATACAGGTATGTGCCGCTGAAATGAAGCTGTGGACGGAGCGGATTTATGAAATGTGGCATGGGAATTTTAAGTGGATTCATAGCTCAGATTTCATTTAATGCCTCAGGATGGTATCGTCCCCAAAGGTTGTTGTAACTACCTTAGTGCACCACTAAAAATATCAGGCAACAGTCAGATGTTTGCCCCTCAGCTGATACTGTCACTTTGTCCTGAGCTGGACGGAGTCTGTTGGTAAAATGGTTTACTAAACAGTCACATGAGAAAGAGAATGTCAGAGCTATGGCTTCAGGCCTCACTCCAGCTCCAGCCTTCACGTTCATTGATTGGAAAAAGACAAACTTGTACGTCATCAAGTGAATAGTCATGTCATCATCTCATTTTTTTCTTTTCATACGTCACCACTCAGTGTAAATTCTCTGCATGTGCTTGCCTTGCATAACTCAGAGTTTATAAATGCAAATGTTGTGTGTGTAGAGTATGTGTGTGAGTATGTTCAAGCCTCATGACCAGAGATTTGACCAGATCGTAGGGCCTCACTTAAGAACTGCAAACTCAGTGAAATGTGATATCCTCTTATGGAACAGAAAAGAGCCTATAGTATGCAGTAGCTTGTATTATTTATGTTGATGTGCATTAGCCAAAGCAGCTGAAATCCATCTGTTATTGCATATGGTTACCTTGTTTCAGTCTATTATGTACAGATGTAGCACACATTAGATATAGGTGTAAAAACTTCTCAGCTTTATTTTATGTATATGTACATACTATAAGCTGCTGAGGTATGTCATTAAATTCAACACTTTTGAACATGATAACACTGGGCTGGTGCCTAGGGGACCCGGGTTCGAGTCCCGGCACGAGCATTAGAGTTAGACTTCCTTTATTGTCATTACACACAGACACACACAATGAATCTGGTAACGAAATGTCATGGAATTGGCAGCTGATAACACAAATAAATATGGAAAATAGAAAAGTGCACAATTGCTGAAGTGAATCCAAAGCCATGA
>JAPTHA010000008.1:5299566-5327322 GCA_029814585.1 Gymnapogon annona
AATTGGATTCGTTGTGCCGACCCCAGAAGGGAGAAAGCCGAAAGAAATCATCAACATAATTTCGTTTGAATTATTTAATTTGAATTCAAATTCTGTGATTTTTGATGCCAGGTTTGCGATGATGTTGGCAGAGTTGAAGGGTTGGATATCAAGGGGCTTGCGGCACTCACTGCTGACACAGTGATCTACAACATCCACACCAGGCTGGCAGAGAGACCTGCAGGTACTTCCAGCACTTTCTAGTAGTACACGGCGTACATGACAAACATAAATTTACTCCTACGAAATAGGGACTTTTTTTCTCTTCGCTCTACTTCTGCTTTTTTCTTTGCGCTTCACTTTCTCCCTTCGGTTTTGTCAAAATATCAGGTCACTCAAACTATAGACAATAAAAATCAAACAACATGCAGGCCACTCACGTGTACAAAACATAGTATACGGTACACTGAATGTTGAGGGTGAATTGCATTAGCTCTGTCTTTATTTCTGTATGACTTTTTAGAGAAGTAGTTTGTTTTTTGGGCTATATGTTTTATAAGGTACCAATTTAATATGTGCATGCAGTGTTTAAACCACCTTTTTACGGATGCATTCAAGTGTTATGTTTAAATAAAACCAAGAAAAATTGTGTAATGGAAAAATCTTAAATAGATTCACAAACTAAAATAGAAATGTAACATTTAGCCAGTTTTTCATAAATACATCATGCAGTTATACATAAACTACAAGTGAATATACATTGTACAGTACGTCCCCTAAAAACATTGGGACACTGTTGTTGTAGACTGTAATTCTTTGCAGCTGACATTCTTTAACTTCGTTTCAGTTCCTGGATCACAGTCTATCTGCTATTTGTGTGTTTACAGAGGGAGCTCGTGATGAAGTGGTTCAGTTTTTCCAGAGACAGGATAAGGACGCAACCTGTGAGGATATTAACTGTTCAGGGTGGTTGCTGTTGAAATCTTTGTTACTGTTGACAGCCGACAGCTCGGTGAGTGATGGGAAACTACATTGGTGTGCTTTTATTCAGTCGCAGTGGTTACGTTGTGCAACATTTCGCCAAATGAGATGAGTGACACTTAATTCTGTTGTTAAGTTCTGCGTTTCTATCAACATGTGAATGCTTATCCCAGATATAGACCGTATGGCCAAAAAAAGTCCCACACACAGTATTTCCTTGCTTTATTTAATTTTTATTGCATTAATTCCCTTAGCGTTGATTAAAGACTACATTCGTTGTGGTATTGTTTACATCACACAATATTATATAATAATAACAATATTATATAATGCAAGAATAAACGTAACATACTGTACATCCCAAAAATTCTCAGTGGGGTCAAGATCTGGACTATGTGGTAACCAATCCACGTTCAAAAATGCCGGGCCAAGAACCACTCTAAATCTCAAGATCATTTTATTAGTTAAGACCAGGTGAAGACTGTTTTTGACCAGGCTGAGGCTATTTTCAAAGAGTACATGTCATCAGTAGTTCACAAACGGGGGGCTATGATTATTACTTTTACAACTCCACTTCAGAGCTGTATCACTGACAGGTCGTCTCTGCTTGTAGGATATACTGTCCTGTATAAACCCAGAACTCCCTGCTGCTCTGGTGAAGTGTCTGTACCTTCTGGTGTGTCTGCCTACTAAGAAAGAGAACATAGCTATAGAGGAGACATTTCAGGAGCCAATAACGCAGGTAAACTGCAGTGGTGTCATTTTTGAAACATTTTGCAGCTTGTCGTGAAGGCTGCAATTGACTTTTATTTATGTTTTCTGTTCCTGAAGTTAACCAACACTTCCTCTTTATACTCTCCCAGGTTCTTCTTCAGCTTTGCCGGCAGCCAGTTAATGTGGAGAGACTGGTAGAGACTCAGGAGCTGCAGTGTTTAATCATCGGTCTCACATCACTATGGGACCAGAGCAGCAGCACCTGGAGACACAAGGCCTCCCGCATCCTCAAGGCAGTCTCTGCTGCTGCGACAAGCAACACTGTGCCAAGTCTACAAGGTGAAGTACTTAAAAATGGACAAGTAACAGCAAGATACTGAACATTTATGATATAGACACAGAAAACTGTCTGGACAGAAAAAGTGAATAATTTGATTTGTGCAGACTGATATTTTTATCCAGGCACTGAGTTGATTATGTAGAGACTCATGACTTTGCATCCCAGCCATCAGACATAGTGACATTTCACATGATACCACAGTCAACCCAGATAATGCTAAAATGGCATGGTACACACAAGTTTAGTTTTGATTTGTTTTGCAGACTATTTTCTGTCTTTGTCTTTGTAACTTTTATGAAACTCTAAAGTTTGTTTAGTCTGTTTGCTACACATAGTGCACTGTTTCTTGCTTATCTGGACAAAATGTATATCGGTTACTAATTCTCTGATCATCACTCTTTGTGTTTTTTAATAATAGGCAAGAATTGTGTGCGTATCTGTATCCAGAACCTGTTGCACATCCGTGCTGACGTCTCGGGACCACTGTTGGCTGAAGTGGCAGTGGCTGTGTTTAGTTTTATAAGAGACACATATGCCTTGAATCCAGCTCTATTTATCGAGTTTGACACCAACAACGGCTACAAGGCCCTGGAGAACATCCTAAAATGGTGAGTTGAAAATGCAGACATGGAGAAAGCCTGGAAATATTATGCTGTTATAGGATGAGCGGTACATGCATCCTAGGCAGCTGTGGCTCAGTTGGTAGAGCAGGTGGTCCAAAGGCTGAAGGCTCAGTGTTTTGAATCCTGGCTCCGACTGTCCACATGTCGAAGTATCCTTGAGCAAGACACTGAACCCTCACTCATGAGGGCCCTGAGGGCCTGGCACGGTAGAGCAGCCGCCCATTGGTGTGTGAATGGATAGATGTGAGTCAGTGTGAAGCGCTTTGAGTACCATAGCATTTGTAGAAAAGTGCTATATAAGTGCAGTCAATTTACCATTTACCTTGAGAAATTTGGGTACTTTGAGAGAAGATTGTAATTTAAAGAGATAAATGGCATTTAAATGACATTACAAGAATTTGATTAAGGAGCAGATTAGATTTACTATTTTAGTAAATATCTGTGTATCCTAAGTCAAAGCGTACAGTGTTGTAATTTAATGTTATTTGTTTGCTGTCGGTAGAGAGAAATCTTTACTCTTACGCTATTTTTACACTTCTCCTTTTTTGTCTGTTGTTATAAGCTGTGAAGGGGGTGTGAGTGAGGATCAGTTCCAGTCTGTGGAGGAATTGCTAGCCCTGATTGCATCCTTTACTCTGCTTGGGAACACTGAGCTGAAAGTGGCTCTTTGTGTCAGCAACCCACAACCTCCCGGCTTTAAGTTTGACTCGCCCCTCACCAAAGGTAGGTCAAGTCTTTACCAAAGTTGTCCATTGTAATTGTTGTGATAGTGTCTGTCCTAATTTTCTTTGATTGGTCCTTGAGGGTAGAGTCTGAATCATCCCCTCCAAATAACACACTAAAACATGGCCTAATTATGACTTGCATGGCTCAGCAAAGGTGAACTTAGTGAGGAGCAGTGGAGCCCCCAGATGACCACAGGATTCATGGCTCCTTTGCACTTTTGCCCTCATATAACCCACCCAAACTGCACCACCCCTAATGGTTGATTTCCCACACAGCCTGACTCTCCACTCCCCCGCTGCTGCCCCACTGCAACTCACAACACCCCTCAGGTTAACAGGAAGCTGAGGTGATTATGTCTGGGATGATGAAGTGGAGGCTTTCCCGCTAACTCTGTTAACATGCCCCACATCCATTCACCACTGGCCTACAACAACCAGCCATCTATCAAAGACGCACACACACCTCCATCTAACACTCATGAATGGAGCGTCTGCAATAAACACACTCACACATCAAGTGCCCATCTATCACATAGCGGAGTAGATCTCTTTCCAGCAGAGGGACTCGGGACATTTTTGTGTTGATTTTATTTGGTTCTGATTTAATTTTGATTTTGAAGCATGAAAATGAATCCTATTACTAAGCAGCTATGTATTTATTTTCAGCAAACGGCAATATGTTTTGCCTTAGAAATCTAAGAGCTTTGCCAAAATATTTTGACAATGTAGCAAACAAACTCCATCAAGGTGAATGCCACTAATTTTCTTTTCACCTTTACATGCAATATGTTGTTTGTTTTCAATCTGTCTTTGTTTGCATAACCTGATTAGCCTCATGAGGACTCAGTATTTTTCGATGGTACATGGTTTTGTTATTTATTGGTTTTCCTTCCTGAATGAAATTGAATGTCTGACCTTGCCAAAGCAAAACCTGATAAACATCCATTCATTCAAGATGTATTTTGACTAAATTGACCTCAGGCTGATCTTGTATGCAGTTATGTACTGTACGTCACTGACATTTCCAGTGCTACTGACGTTGTCAGTATGGAAAATTGCAATGGCCGAACATACGAACACATTTCCATTCATAACAGTCAACTGTAAGTAATTAGATGTCATTTGACATATTAAGTGCATATACTTATTCTTTATGATTGGCCTTTATCTCCAGGATCTGCTGTTAAGAACCTGCCGGCATTCCATCTGCTGCAGGCATCCCTGCTCCATTCCAAGGATTCTCTGTTGTGTTGCCAGATCCTTCGTACCCTGCAGACAATATGGGAGAAGGACACAGCAAATTTCTTTCTCCTGGAGTGGACAGTTCAGTCGATGGCCCAGCTAGCTGCCTGTGTGTTGTCTAAACCAGCACCTGTTCATAAACATTTTTTTTCACTGTTGGAGATGGTAAGGATTCTTATATTAAAAACGTTCTCACAGATATTCTTCAACATCTGAAATATGATGGATTTTTTGTTTTTCTACAGGTCATTTTCAAATTGAACTACATCCCCCATGAGACCTTGCGAACAGTGCTGGGTGTACTGAAGCAGAGTTGGACTGGGGCACTGGCTGGAGGAGGGACAGGGATAGAGTTTGGAGTTGCAGCTTTGATGTGTTTTCATAGGTATTGCATGGGTATTTTTTATTGCCTTTACCAAAGAGTGTAGGAGTCACCTGTCATCATGATTAAGCAAAACCTTCTGCAACAATTTTCATTTTATCCATAGAAAATGAGAATGGGGTAATTACAACATATATTGGTAACGGTCAAAAAACCAACTGGCTAGCTCAGTTGGTAAGGCACCAGGCTGGTACATAAGGGACCTGGGTTTGATTCCTGGGATGAGCGTCCAGTGGGTTGTGCCAGGAAGGGCATCCGAGATAAAAAGTCCTACCAAATCAAATACGCGAATTGGATTCACTGAGGCGACCCCAGAAGGGAAAAAGCTGAAAGAAATCATCATCATCATCATTGGTAACGGTCAAAAAAGAAATGCCACCAATTGACAAACATAATGTACTGCACACATTTAATACCCCTTGGCCAAATATCGGTTTCTGCTTCGTTCCAAGATGTAGTCATGGTACGAATTTGGTGGGCATGTCTCCATTTGATGCTATTTAGGCTTGAAAAAGTAGGACATGGTGACCTATTTTCAGTAGGCTTCTGCTCCATACCAAGGTGTATCCTGTGTATCAGTTTGGTGCAAATATCTCAGTGCCTTCTTCATATAATGTGACTATATTGTTCAATGGATGGACAGACAACAAAAGGATTTCTGTACCGTCTTTAACTTTCAACAGAATCTTACAGTATATTTGAGCCAGGAGAGTTAAAAGTGCGCAACATGTCGTGTTTTGTCTGTTGTTGCATGAGTTTCCTCTGAGTTTCCACGAGTTTCCTCTGAGTTTCCTCTTTTGCATTAACTATCAAATTTGCTTTAACTGACATATTGTAAATGTCTGCTTTCATAAGAACTAAATGAAAGTAGTTCCTCTTCTTCTATTATTATTATTATTTATACAGTGGAGAAACGATAAAACATGTAAAACATACCATCCAATATTAATTGATGTTCATAGACAGTTGTTAACAATTCTTTTTTTGAATGTTTTTCCTGATTTGTTTTTTGGCCCTCAATAGGTTCTCTCTCTCTCTCTCTCCCTCTCTCTCTCTCCCTATAGGATGACACTCCACAGTAGTCTGTTAACAGAGGTGCTGAGTGACTGGGGTCTGCTGGAACTGCTGCTTGGAGAACTTCGGAGGAGAGCTAAAATTCTCAGGAAAGCTGGATTCGTTTCGGCCCCAGGTATACCAACAGTCATGAAGCAAAATAACATTTTAACTTCTCTCTCTAACATAATCATGACTCTATAAGGGCTAAAAGTAGGAAGAGAGTGATTGCTGCAATGACACATTTTCACAATATGTGATTGAGCAACACGGCGAGACACGAGTCATTAAGGCTACTTTTGGAACATATTTGAGAATGACTAAAGTACAGTATCTTGATGTTGTGTTTTATTCTAGTTCTTGGGAGTGTTGGCGCTACAGCCAGATTTTACAAATAAAACTTGCTTTCATTTTTGCGTTTACTGTAGAAACTGTCAAAACTCCTTTCCTCTACAGATGTTCAGCAGTTGCCAAGTCTGGAAGATGGCGAGAGACTTCTCACCACCTACATGCTTCAAGTTGTGTCTATGCTTACGCTGCGATCCATCAAAAACACAGGTATCCACACTCATCCCTCATAATGGTTTCTGTATTATGTTTCTCATTGAGCATTCCCTTGTTACTTGTTTATTTTCCTCATTAAATGCAAAAAATGTTTGTTGTCTTAATCTTGCTCTAGTGCTTGTACGAGACCGCGGGATGATTCCCTATATAAAAATCTTCTTGGATGAGGATCAGTATCGAGGTCCCACTCTAAGCATTTTGGAGCAGCTCGCTGAGATAAACCCTGAGGAGTTTATGAGTATTGCCGTTGGAGCCCTCTGCTCCTCTACACAGCAGGAACTTACATTGAAGCGGGACCTTTTACAGGTACTTAGTGTATATCTTAGTTACACTGGCACACATATATCCCTGTGCAGGGATCCATGCTGAATAGTAAATGTAGTCTCTCCTCAACATCAAATCATAACAATTTGTAATGCATTTAAAACATAATAAGCTAGTGAATTTATTTTCTTAGCAGGGGGGATCATGATTACATTATGGACAAATGCAGATTGATTTGCTAAAACGGGTTTAGCTGTTAACTCTGGGCCGATTTGATTAAGTCGGCAGCTTTGTGCTGTGGCACTCTGAAGATTACCACCTCTATCAGATCAGTGAATGGGACAGATCTGATTAAACCTAACTAAGTTACACGCCAACTGTATGTGTCCGTTTTTATAGATGGCAGTGAGAAGAGCCCTTACTTGCAGATATTGTGCATTCAGTGTGTGTGAGAGTGTACGCTTATGTTTGTGTGCTGGATTGTGTGTATGTGTGTGTGCTTTGTGCTTGTGCTAACACAGTTAAAGCAGGTGGCAATGAGATTGGGTACGACCTGGGTTGGCAAGTGTTGAGAGCCATTGTGATTACTCCACTTTTAGTTAATCAGATTTCCCTTTGCGTTCTGCCTCACACATTACCCATCTGATGGATTAGCTCTCGAAATTGAATAAAGCTAATGTGATTTGTTCACCCCCAAAAACTGGTTACCAGAAATGATTTATGATATATCTATATGTTTCATCTATTTTTCATTACATTGTTTTAATTGACCAGGGAAATGCTTTCCAAAGTCTGAGCAAAGCTTAACATCTATCACCATGTATTCTCTGAGGTTAACTCTAAAGTACAGTTGACAGAATCTGCTTTGTCACGTGTGTGATTATCCTTTATTTTGTCTTCTGATTTTACATATTTTATTTCAGTCTGTGCGGAAGGTTCTGGAAAGTCCCAACAGCTGGGACGCCTTCAGAAGGGCAGGGGGATTCACCGGACTGCTGTCCCTAGTGACGGACATGGAAGGAGCCTTTTCCGACCCCCCCAGGGGAGAAACATGGAGGTCTATGGGGCATCAACCAGTACTGGACTTCCTCTTCCTTACACTCCACATCCTGGCTGTGGCTGTGCATCTACACACTTTCGACTCCCACCATTTTCAGGCTGGAGGCTTGTATGAAAGGCTGGCAGAGGCTTTATCCCACTTAGGCTGCTTCAACACCCAAAGTCCCGAAAACAGGACGTGGGATGAAGAAAACAACTACCGTCCCATGACTACAGAGAACAACCAGTCTCCAGGAAAAAGCTTCCACCAGTTTGTTGAATTAGCACAGGCCCCTTTAACTCCCTCATCTCCGGGCACTACATCACAGCTTCAGCCTGACCTGCCCGTCACTCTTCGCACATGCATAAGACTGATGTCCTACCTCGATCAGTTTGCCACAGGGACCTATTCACCTCTGGAGTTAAACTTGAAGTCTGACAATGAATGTGATGGAAATAAAGAGAAACAATATGGACCAACAGGGCATGAAGTGGCCCATTTTGAGCACCCTCCTCTAAATTTGTCACCAGTAGATGACACACAGGGACGATTGACAACATCAGCTACCAGTATTTCCACAGTCTGCTCAGAGTCTCAGTACAGGTAGAAACCTGTTTCCATGTAGCTACTTGCTGTATCCAAACAATAAATGCCTTTAAAAGGGGAAGTGCCCAAAAATACTCGGTGAGCTGTTTAACTGCCCCCACCAAGGCCCTTTGTTTTAGCTTTCAGTCAATCTG
Organism: Gymnapogon annona; assembly: GCA_029814585.1. Classification (NCBI taxonomy): domain Eukaryota; kingdom Metazoa; phylum Chordata; class Actinopteri; order Kurtiformes; family Apogonidae; genus Gymnapogon; species Gymnapogon annona. Next base: position 5,308,213 of record JAPTHA010000008.1, read on the forward strand.
TCAGTATTTTACACATTTTAAAGCCACCACCTTAAGTCTCAATATAAACTTCATTGATGATTTCTTTTGGCTTTTACCTTTCTGGGGTCGCCAGAGCGAATCCAATTCGCATATTTGATTTGGCAGGCCTTTTTACGTCGGATGCCCTTCCTGTCACAACCCACTGGATGCTCATCCCTGGAATCGAACCCAGGTCCCCATATGCACCAGCCCAGTGCCTTCCCAACTGAGCCATCCAGCCAGGACTCAATATAAACTTCATTAGATAGTCCTTTTGTGTTTTTTTTCAGGATACATATGACAATTAACATATCTTTAAACATTAGTAATCAAAGTTCAGCATTTCAACCACAATTAATTAATTCCCTCTTCCCCTTAGTAATTAAAAGCTACAGGAGCTGAAATCAAAGGGGAAAAGGAAGAAAATACACCCCTTCCCTGTTCGGATGGTACCCCTCGTTCCACATCAAAAAGACTTAAAGATAACTGCACATGGCTTTGTTTCTCATTGCTCTGGAAAGGGGGGATGGTGCTTTCCCAAACTTCTGTATTAACTTGATGAGTAATTAATGTTGTCATTTGCATATTTACCCCCTGTTAATTCTCTGTGATTAGCCAAATCTATGTTTATGCGCACTGCCAAATCTATTTTTAGGTGGGTGGAATTATTGCCAAAAAGATTTTTTTCTCCAAGTTCTTCAAAATACATTGCCAAACATTTCAGTTTGAAGCTCTGCTTATATTGTTTTCAAATGTTCTATATGTTCAGTATGTCTTTCAGGTGTCATCAATTTCATCATACTTCTTTATATTTTCTTGTTTTTTTTTGTTTGGTTCACATTAGGTTCACTTGCAATCACATTATCCTTCACCCAGGAGCAATCAGAGTCATAATGTCACTTCTTCCATCAGTGTTCACAACTGAAGACCCACAGGTATCTGAACTGGCCATATCATACTTATTTTTTTTTACCTACTATTGAATATTAAATTTGAGATCAGTATTGAGTAACAAACTCTTTGCCTCTCTCCCAGCTCTCTCTGGAGGTCCAACTCTCTCTGGCATACCACATCCAGGCCATGGTCAAGTCAGAGCCAAACCGGCAGATAATGTGTGAGGGGGGTCTCATCTCCACAATCCTGGTTCACTGTCGGAGCATGTTGAGTTCTCCAAACCACCCGTTACATCTTCCAGTTACACGTATTCTGGAGAAACTGTCCTCGCAGGCCATAACACACACAGACTTCAGGTCAGACCACCTCATAAACTGGGGATGTATTTACTCCATATTTCAATTCTATACATATACAATATCTGATATGCATTTGCCATTGTTCCCTCCCCAGAAAATTCCTGTGTTTAGGAGAGCCTCTCATGTGCTCACCAGCTAAAATGTCCATGCCAACTCAAGGAGAACACCTTTCATCAGTGACAGCTGCCAATTCAGATGGTACTGTATGTCACTGTATTGTAAAATAATCGCTTCTTCTATTTTATCCCATGCATGCTTTGACATGTTTTATGTTAATTGTTGAAACAGGAACAGTGAGCAGTTTAGCAAGTTGGGAGGCATTAAAACATGGTCACCAGTACTGTACATATAGCAGTGTACACTTAAGATTTATAAAATACCTTAAAACAAGGACAGGTTCAAAAAAGCAAAACTGAGCATGTAATTTGTTCACATCTAGACTGTTTTTAATCATAATTTTAAATTAATTATAAAGTAACTACATGCATTACTGTATCTATTTAAGGGTTGGTCAAATGTTGTAAAAACTGACCAGCATTTTGAAATAGCTAAAGGAAGTCGTTCACTCTTTCCATGTGGTTTGCATTGTCCCTTTTTGGTCTCGTTGAAGAAACAGACAACCCATCAGGACCTTCAGTAATGGCACTGAAACGAGGCTTCAGCCTGTTAAAGTCAACAACTCAAACAGAGTCCTCCATTGGACCTCCAATACCCGTCCATCAGATCATCAGTCTCGTGTCCATGACATCACCTCGCACCTTCAGACCGCACAGAGTCTCCACTTCACCGGCTTTCGTCGAATTTGACATGAGTGAGAGCGGATATGGGTAAGCTTCTGTTTAGTCATTCAGTATTAAATAATGTTTCAAGGAAGTTTAATCACTGCCAAAGGGGGAGCCAATAATAGAAAAGCAGGCAGTAAAACAACTGTGTTTATTATTGGGAACTTGCCTCAGGGAGTGTTGTCATTTAGAGAAAAGCAACCTGCAGTAAACAAAATAACATTCACCAATTTCTTGGCATGTGTGAATATACTTTGCAGCTGCCTTTTCCTGCCCTCTCTAGCCACAGTGAAAGGGGTGACAGCTGATTCCATCTCAATAGGTGGAATAGGAGGAGGTAAGATATTGTTCTTGTGGTAATAATAGCAAAATTGAAACGGATATAAATAAATGACCTAATCATCTCCTTCCCGTTGTTTTAGACTGCAGAAATTTTCCTCCTACAGCTGGTCTCACATATTCATGCTGGTTCCAGATCAACAGGTTCAGTTCAGCCTGTGATTCCCACCCAATTCGTCTCATGTCAGTAGTTCGTCACATGTCCCGGAGTGAACAGCAGTACATCTGTCTGTCCATATCCTTCTCTGCCTGTGATGGTTCTCTGGTCATCTCCACAGAGGAGGAAGCCTTAACATACTTGGGTAAATATGACGAGAATATCCTCAGGATTTGGCATGGTTTGAAATGCTTTATTGACAAATGATACAAATCTATGTCTGTGTAAATTCTCATTCGTCCAGGATAAATGCATCTCTAAGAAGTAGAATCTAGTCAGCCTAATCCTAGTGCAGTCCCATGCAGGACTAGACAGACTAGTCCTTAATCCAGTTGATTTGATTTGATTTCCTACAAATCTATATGCTATCTTTTACATTGGTGCTTAGTACTGTATAATAATAATTCACCATATGAATGAACTACAGTAAATTGTTTTTACAAATATTCTGTTACCAGATATGATGGAGCCAGAGGTGGCCAGCCCCACTTCTTTGCCCACTTCACTGAGGTTTCGATGCTCTAGCATGCTGGTCCCAGGTCAGTGGCACCATCTAGTTGTAGCCATGGCCAAAGATGTAAAGAAGAGCTGCCTGGTCTCAGCGTACCTTAATGGTAAAGCAGTGGGGACTGGAAAGGTAGGACAAAAGATGTGATTTAGAGATGTCACTAATAAATAACCTGATTTCTGGTCTAATATGGCAATAATTAATTGCGTGCATGCAAGTAGAAATTTATGAACCGAGAAATTTGTTCTCTCCTATGTATTAGATGAGGTACATTCAGCCGTTCCCTGGCCACTATGCCTCCATGGACCCCACAGCTGTGATTGATGTGTATGGACTGATTGGTACACCGGCTCTGTGGAAGGAGCATGCTGCTCTAGTGTGGAGAGTGGGTCCTTGTTACCTGCTTGAAGAGGCTTTAAGCCCTGAGGCTGTAGGTGTCATATACACTCAAGGCACTGCCTATCTTGGTAACTTCTTGGCTCTACGCCACACAGGTGAGTCAGGTTCTTGTGCAAGAGTCCACTGTTTACTTCCTATAAGATATTGTAATTGCAAAGCCTTTGCAACTTCAGTGCTTCCTTTTAGCTTCTTAAATGTTTAGTGCAAAACAACTGTTGTTTACAAATTTTATCATAGAAATGCACATCATTTACTTGCATAAATCCCTCCTCTAAAAATCCTTCATTTTAAATGTGTTTTTGAACATGTGCATTTTCCATAATCCAGGTGTTGAGTCTCTCAGGTTGGTTCCTGAAGAAAGAATCTCATTTGGCATCAACACAGCAATTTCAACATTAACAACTGTGGCACATATCAGAGAAGACTACAATGAGGTTGACTGTAGACTCATTGCTAAAGAGGTGAGGTTAACCCAGTGTTGGTCCTCTGTTGTTTAGGTACATGGTAGAAACGTTTTTGTATCATTACAGATGGGGATAACTTCTAGAGATAATTCCACTCCCGTGTTCTTGGCTCGAAACATTAGTCAACACCTGAACGGAACATCACGCACCATAGGAGCAGCACTGATTGGTCATTTTGGTAAATAATGTATTCATGTAAAAAGGTCATTTCAACCCTCCGGTCACATCTATTAAACTCAACGCCTTGTTCTCCTAGGTGTGCGTACCTTCACCCCCAGCAGCGCAGCCAATGGTTTCCTGTACGTTGGTGGGCCTGCAGTTGTCCTCAGTCTGGTTGCAATGGCACCAGATGATAGCTCTCTGTACGCAGCTGTCAAGGTTCTTCTTTCTGTGTTAGAGACAAGTTCGGTCATGCAGAAAGAAATGGTCCGCATCAATGGATTCAAGGTCTGTGTTGATTAGAGCCATATCTTGCACACACAGACACGTAAACTCATGCTAATTCTCTTAACGTTCACTCTCACTGTAGCTGCTGGCTTTCCTGTTGAAGATGAAGAGAAACCTAGTCACTCACAGAACCTTACAGGTGGTTCTACAGCTGTCGAGCCCAGTGGATCTGAGCTCTGGTTCTGTTTACTTGGAGAACATACCAGCTTTCCAGGCCCTGCTGTGTGACCTTGAGGTCAGCATATCTAACTTCAGCAGTGACAAAAGGCCGACTTTTAAAATGTCCTCACTATCAATTTGTAAGGTCTTTATTTCTGTTTGTGAACTAATGGTTAATGTTTTGTTGATTTCAGGTGTGGCAGAGCACATCGGATAATCTAGACCATGTGGTTCTAAACCATTTTGCTGAAGTATTGAAATCTTCAAGGTAATTTCAGTGTGTGACCAGGCTGGACAGAACACTGTATATTAGAGCTATAATCTAATTTGTTATCAACTCAACTCCCATGCCTAACCAGTTACACAACACCGAAATAAAGAGACTCTTGTTCAGGAATGACAGCAGACCTTATCGACTGGTCTGTCAACATCTACAGCATCCTGTCATCAATATCACAAAAATGTAGAGAAAGAGTCAAGGGGAAGGTTCAGTGGAATCCGTCACAGAGTCTGAGGAGAAGAGCGTGATTGTACAAGTGCACGGATTGCTGAATTAGATTTACTGTATGTGGGAAATGGATTGTGATTGATATTAATGCTCTCTTTGTATCCTCAGCAATGACAGCAGGAATGCAGTGATAATGCACAGTATGGGCTTGTTACCAAAGATGCTGTTTGAGCTTTCTGATCCCGCTGTGACCTCTCAGAAGGTGGAGATCATTACCCATGTCATTACGTTACTCCTGAAAAGTGACTTCAGCCCTTTGGACATAAGCAGGTACAGTCTTCTGCTTCTCAGAGATCAGAAACTGTAATGCTTGAGAGGAAATATTTAGATAATTTACTTGGGGAAAGGCATTGAATTGCTGAATATTACCACGCCGAAGCAAAATGGATGTCAAATCTGTAAAGCAAAGTATCCGTCAAGCTATGTTGAAATTTAATGTAATTCTTCCTTTAGGTTTAGCTCATGTTAAACTCTATATACTTTATTTAGTTTATATGTGCATACTGTGTACAGTGTATTTTTAATGTACTTTAACAAGGATCAGGATGATACTTGTCAAAACACATCTTTACTTAATCATAAGCTATCCATTTTGACTCCTTTTTGAGACGTGATTTTCACTGGACTAGAAGGATTGAAAAATCATCAGTAGAAAACTAACTATTGCTGTCAGAATAACATGGGATAAAATGTACAATATTTTCTCCTAGAAGTAGTGTAAAATGTACATGCAAATTACCTCTTGTTTGTACTTGTATACAGTACCTGAGTAAAAGTACTTAATGTTTTTAGAATAGTTCTGTGTTTAAAGATGTGCTTCTATTTGTCCAGAATTGGACTCTTTCTGGTTTACACATTGCCACCTCTCAGTAATGCAACTGAAGGCCATGACATGTTGGACAGTGAGCTTTCCCAGGAAATGAAAGGTATGTATTCACTGCGTCAACATGTGTGTATTTGGACGACACACATGTGGTGTCTGCACTGATCCAGACCTTTCCACTTTGTGCAGCTCAGAGTTTTGGACCAGCCAGCCCCATCTGGATCCGCAACCGGCTTTTAATTGCTCTTTGTGAAATCCTCAACTCCGACAGCCTTCTAATCAAAGAGTGAGTAGCATATGGTGCTGCTTAGCCTAAACCAGAAATGAAACTAAACATATTTACTATTATTTCATGTGGTCTAATGTCATTACAGAAATTTTAACTAAATGAGTCCATGATGTTCTTCTTCACTAGCCAACAGAAGGCCCTGTTTGATGCACTGGGCAGTGACTGGTTCCTGCTCTTCCTTCAGCCCCACATTCACCCCTCAACTGTGAAACTGGGCCTCTCTCTCCTCACACACTTCCTATCCAGTCCCAGTCAACAGAGCAGCTTCAGAAATGGGGTTGTTCCTGCAACCATCATAGATGGCTTGGAAGAGCCCTCTGCTATCATGGGTAAAGAAAAAAAGTTTTAAAAAAAAGTACACCAAGTAACGCAGGGAAGTCATTTATGCCAATTAAGTGGAAAGATCCTGATGGTTGGGTTGTTGTAATGCTGTAATGCACAATTTTGATGCGTACCCTGATTAACTGATGGGATGTGGAAAATATAGAAAATACTTGAAGCTAAATTAAATATTATAAAACAAGAATTTGATTTAGTTTTTTGTTCTATAATTGGATACCTTTATTAGTCCCACACAGGGAAATTTCAGGTTACAGCAGCGCATATAAGACAAGACACACACAGAGAGATACTGCAAAATATTATGAAAAATAACAGCGATTCCTAATAATATAGTTATGTAAATAGAAATAAAGGAAAGAAAAGAACAGATTGAGTGCAACAGTAAAGATCAATAAAGGGACATCGTCAGTTGTATAGTAATATAATAATTTAGACTTTGCAGTCTTTTAGCTCAATCAATGCTTATCATCTAACATATTTCAATCGTTGATTTCTCATCCTGTGTCCAGATAACCTTCGAGCCCACTCTTGGTCATACGAGTGTCGTAGCACCACCTGTCCAGGGTTTGATGTTCTACAAGGGCTGCTGATCAGACATTCTCACCTGCCTCAGGTGTATGAAGCTCTGGCTGCTCTGCTGCTAGGGAAGAAGATGAGTTATACATCTGAAGGACAGGTAGGTTAGCCATTTTCTCAATAATTTTCGTAAATAATTTTCATCACCATTCTAATGCTTTGTTACGTGTCATGTACAGGTGCCATTGGATGATGTCCTTCAGTCGCTTATTGACGGTCAGGAAATCACTCCAGTTGAAGAGCTCTGTGTCGAAGCTGCAATTATACTCCTCAAATTACTCAACGTCATCATTAATACAGTAAGAAGTTAATCACCTTACATTCTCTCTTCACTCTTACAACAAATTGAAGCTTTATCTTGCAGTTTGTTTTGTCTGTCTGTTACAGCCTGTATCCTCAACAAAGCAGATGTCAGACACAATTGCACCATGGGATCTGCAGCATCCAGCAAGTGTAATGCAGTTCTTTTGTCTCCTCCATAACCTTCGACCAAGAGATCCAGTCTGGGCATCACCACAATTCCTCCATGCACTTGCTAGAGTAGTACATCCTTTGGGCAGTTCAGAGGTTTGTGGTAATGTATGACAGACAGACACATTAAATCTTAACAGTACTTATCCCTCTGGTTATTAACTTTGTTTTCTGTTTCCTTCAGGGCGTGGCCAACGCTTATGAAACAAGTGGCGATGAAAATGCATTATTAAAGCATTATCCAACCAGGAAGCCAGTGTGCAACTTTATCCGCATTCTTCTCATGGACAGTCTTCTTAACGTTTCTGCAAACACTCAGAGCCATCCACTTGTAATGCTGCTGGAGGTAACTGCAAACTGTTATAAATACACAAATACAGGGCGTAATTTAGCAATTTAGTTTGTTTTTTTTCTCATGTAGATCCAGTGACATTACTGTTTAAATTCCCACTGAAGATACCTTATCATTAAAATTCTGCAGACCTCTCATTTCTCCAGAAGGTGCCACTCTTTGCTCAGTTACTGAATAAGCCAGAGTCAAGGTTCTTTTAATATCTTTCACCACAAGGGAAAAAAATGGCATAGACCAGGAAATAGCCATTTGTGTAATGATTTTTGTTTTGCCATATAAACACCAACAACAGTTAGAAATGACACAACATGAACCAGTGTTTCCAATAATTTCTTTTTTCCTTTTACGTCATACTAAGAAACTACCTAAAAAAAAAATGCATAAATGTCAGTTTTCACCAGATGATGCTTCACTGGAACAGAAGCAGACTTTCCAAACAGAACTGCTGGCGTTAGTCATAGACATCTTCTACATGCTCAGTGATGACGAAGAAAACAACACTCATCTTAATTCCCAAGGTAGCATTGCATCATGTGTTTTCATCAAAGCAGCCACACCTTTTTGTCCATGCTGAACATTATGTTATGAACATCCTGCTTTCAACTCTTTTTGGTAGACTCCAAGAATCACAGCCCCGAAAGACAGATGGGAATACTGATGGAAAATGTGGTGCTCCTCAGTAATGCTGTCCTGCAGAAACTTTACAGTGGAACAATTTTGGGAGACTCTGAGAGTTTGCTGAACTTCCTTGCAGATCAGATTGTTGTGGTGAGATGAGTACGCAAAATAGATACAGATATATGTTGATATGTTTATAGCACATACCAGATACTGTTACAAATCTGAAAAGTAGAAAAAGAAAAGTGGTGATATTGGGTTAATTTCATGTTTAATCTGCCCAATGCATAAGCCGTAAATTATTATATATTTGAACTTGTATTAATGAATAAAACTCTGTGATTTTTAGGTGCTTGAAAAGGGTCAATCACATAAAGAGAAGATCCTGTCAGCATTGTACTCGTGCACAAATAAATTTGTGCTTTATTTCCTGTCGCAACCTCGACATACTCAAGAAGAAAAAGAAGGGCTCATCAGGACATTGCAGACCATCATGGAGCGTTGGGATGTTGTCATGGCAACTTACAATGCAAACTTGAACTTTGTTACATGTCTTCTGCATTGTCTGTTACTAATACGATCAGGCAGGTAATGGCGTAACACGACTAGCGTGCATGTACAGACAAACGTTCACTGAAAACATTTTGACTCCGATTCAACCTCATGTATTGTTTATGTGTTGTAGCTACCCTGAAGGTTTTGGATATGTGGCTGGAAAAGTGCACAACAGGAAAGCTTCATTCAACCTGTTTCTTACCAATACCAGACATCCTGTGCGCAATAGCAACGGAACAGATTTTACCACTGGTATGTAAAATAAAGTGTGGCTAATTTTGAATTTACTGTTTAATCCTCAGATTTTTTTGCAGAGGTAGTGCATTCTATAAAGATGATGTGGGTCACTCGTCATGCCAGAAGAACTGTGTGTATGTTCTAGATGACAGTCAGCTAGTGTCCTTAGTGGAGGCCTGCTGGTCAAAGGTCATGATGGAGCGGCGACATGTGCTTGAAGACACCCACAAGATTGAAATCTCAGCTAGTTGCACTGCAAAGACTGAGCCTGTCGGCATGAATGACATCACCCCTCTGTGGGAGGAGATGGCACACAAAGCCTGGCTGATATACACAGGTGAGTTCTCCGACTAAGGTTTAGACAGTGAACGCAAAAGACGTTAATTCTGTGTTTTTCGAATTAAAATTTTGTCTGTAAAATATCTTCATAGAGTCTCAGAAGACAAAGTTAGCCACCAACTCTCAGACTACATTTGATCTGATCAGTAGCGCCGTTCGCTCTGCTTTAGGCAAAACGGACAAGGAGCCAGCAACAGTTGAGGTAACACCCACAGATGTCGTCTCAAAGTGTGGTTATTGTGGACAAATGCAGAGATGCTTGTTCTGGGACTGTTGATTCCTTCAAAGAGTGTGTGGTCCTTCCTCATGTTTTCCTCTGAGTGCATGGTCTTTACCTTTCCCTACGTCCCAGAGCCACCAGTACTCATCCCAAAGTCACTGCTGTGTTTGTGCTCTGGGCCGTCCAGCCCTGTGGGGGTGTTTGATTATTTCTTTAAATGGATTTGGATTATCACAGCTGATTGCCCCTGAGTGGGCATAGTAATTGATATCTGTTAGGCCTATCCATGGGAACACTCACTACAACACACAGTTTGCTGCTGAAGGTTAAAGACACATTTATTGTTGTTTTTCCCCCTGAAACACGTGGCCCACATCATTAGTTCCCCCACAACGCTTAAGACGTCGAGCCATCTGGAGCAGGGAGCGGGGACATATTACTCAGGCACACAGGCATGAAATTACCGCGTCTGTGTGTCTGTCTCACCTCCACAAAGTGTGTGTGTTTTTGTTTGTGCGCGTCTCTTGCCCACAGAAATCGGGTTGGCAATTATAGTGGTACCAATCTGATGAAAACATTATTCATTTGATGTTGTTCTTTATCATATCAGTCTTTGACAGGCTATCAGAGAGGGTGATGAATTGTTTTTCCATCTGAGAGGCAGGCAAGAAGAGGGAGGGACGGTTTCCTTCTCCGTCTCTGCAGTGTGTTGCACCACTCTGCTCTGAGTTGGCTGCAGTACGCAGGGAGAGCGGCTTACTTGAAAAATTACATTCACATAATCTGTAATGGTCAGTCAGTCTGCTCATTTTTCCGTCCATCCTTACGAAGAAACGAGCAAGTCATTAATTAATTTCTGGATCATCAATTTATGACCTTTATTTACGGAAGTCATGAGAGAAGCTTATTAGCAGTTTCTTTTTCAGTCATTGGAGTGATGTAGTAATGTGTTTCTGCAGAGCACAGGACATAGTTTTAGAGCCTCAGATAGTTACATTGAACAAGAGAAGAGTTTTAAAGCCGCCTGTAGGTAATGAATGAGAATATGGAGGCTGAGAGGCAGACTCTGTCCTAAGTCAAGCTTCAGTGCAATTCTTCTAGAGATTTATTTCATCAGCGAATGCAGTTTCCATAATCATATCTGTGTCCTCATATTAGAAAGATAATTAACAGCACTAATGATCACGTTAAGTTCATTACACATTCACTGCCAGCCTGGAATGAAGTTGACATTATGTTGCCTTATCATCAAAGGTGGCGTATTGTTGGGAAGTCATTAAAATGGAAATGAGTGTGATGTTCTGATGTTAATTGCAGAGGGAAGAGATGAGTTATGTATTTAATGCAGCATTTAAAAAGCCAATGAGGTTCCTATCTGCTAAATAGGGTAATTAATGCTATATATTACTTATGTTTGTCCAAATGAAGGAATGAAATTAGGAGACGATGACGCCGACTCGCTGTTTATCTGTCACAACACGACTCTTGCACGCACAAACTTCATTATTACTCTCTTTTCTGTCTGTAATATTTCTATAATCTTCCCTCAAATTACTGCTTTACGTCATTCTCTCTTCAACGTCTCATTTGGATAGGCACCAAGTCATTTAGAGAAACAGTTTCCATTCTCCAGAGGTGTTGACAAAGTTTGTTGTCAACTTTTAAACATAGGTTTATTTTAAATTGTCCAGTTTTTGCATTCCTTGTACAATGCAAGTAATATAGTTTTATTTTTCCTTTTAATTGCCCTTGAAATCAATTATGGCTGTCATTGGGTTAAAACCCAAACTGCAGTATTAACATCTGTAAATAAGACGCGATATAAAGAGTTGCTGCATGTTTATTTAGTCAATTAAATGGCTTTCCTGGGTCAGCTGTGAGGATGGACACATGTTGTTTCACTAGTCTCTTAGCGAGCACTGCTGTGATGATGGGCTTAATGAAGCAGTTAACAGTCAGAATATGATCCCAGTGTGTCTGCTGAACATGAGCATCCTGCAGTGTCAACACGGCTATGTTTTGGGTTTTTCTATTTTTTCATTTCTTTTCTCTTTTAATCGACGCATACACACTCCCTCACACACAATAAAGGCCCGCACACACTTTCTTTGCCCTTGACTGTGGTGTGGCTCAGTGATATTAATGTTTATGTTAATTAGATCACACCAACAAATGATTACATTTCTAGACAGGGTTATTGTAAGACTGTTGCCACTAGCTTATTTTGCCCAGTGAATGCAATTTAGAACAGATGTAATTGTATGAGCGCATTGTAATTGCATGAGGAAACAACAATACCATTATGAATATACAATCTCTGTGAACATGATGTGTGTTGCATATGTACAATAAGAGCTAGAGGAAGAGCGATTGTGGTGCCTGCTCTTTTCATTTGCACCCATCAGGTCACTCTCCTTTCTTTGCAGGAGTTCCTCTCCTATATGGAGTCACATCGACACAGAGGCCATAGCATATTCGAGAACATGAGGACAAACCACTTACAGGTTTGACAGAATTGTTTTCCATGAATAAACATGATGTAAACCTTGTTAAAATCCAGAATTGAATCAAGTAGAATGCAGACACTTTATAATAATAGTGACAATAATGATGATATCTGCCTCATCTATTTCCTTAATTTTGAATCTGGCTTAGCAACGAGCCAGTGAATGGGAACATGTGAGTTCCAAGTGGCTGCATGTGGAAGCGGAATTGCTGAGGGAGAGAGCTGTGTTCGGTCCTGGACCTGGTGTACTGTTGAAGCGAGACTGGGTGCAAGACGCTGCGGAAGGCCCCAACAGGACCAAGTCTCGCATCCGGAGAAAGGCTCTGAGACAATCCAAACGGGTGCAGCTTTTCATTTGTTTTGGTTATAGTTGCATACAAATGGGTAGATTAATTGAGTGAATATCAGTACTACCACGTATTAAGAGTAAGTGGAAAAGTTGGGTGACCTGCTGTGAGCCCCAAGGTTTGATCCCTAGCCAGTTGTATAATTAACTGCATGTTGTTCCCCACCCTCTTTTTACATATTGCCTGTCTGTCTTCGTTTTCTTAAAAAAAAATGTGAAAATGTCCAAAGAAATCTAAATAAAAAAAGTAAAGTAAAGCAGTAAGTAATGGTACTAAAGTAGTCCATAAAGCATTATAGACAGGGTGTAGTCTGTTTCTTGTCCAGCTTGATAACACTGTGATGAAAGGATCTCTTATGTTATAATGATCTAATTTTAACGTAACCAGTGTGTTCTTTTCTTGCAACAGTTGTTCGGATCACTATGTCTGAATTTAAGGGCTGGTATGTTTGAAGAAAGCACAAATGGCCCAGAAGCTGAGACAGGTAAAAGATGCTTTCTTCGATTTACCTTCTCAGGTATGTGGGTGTTATTTGATGTTAAATCACCAGAGATATCTTTTTTTCATTCCTTAACAGAATCCAAGATCCTGTGTGAAGTTGGAGCAGAGGCTAAAGAGAATGAAGAGGATGGACAGGACTGTGATCGTCTGACATTCTTCCCCGTCTTGAATGAGACACCTGTTGTCCCGGAGAGTCCACCTGAGTTTAGCACACCTGAATCCTGCTCCCACATGGACGACTGTCGTGACATACGCATCATCTTACAGGAGCTGTATACTGGAGATGAGGTACTACACCACAGGAAGGCACGTAGAGCTAAAAACAACAGGCCTAAAACAAGCACATCTCCCTCCTACCCTATCCCCATAATATTCACAATCATAATTATCTGATGTAGACTAAGGGATGCCAATAGCCCAGCGCTGCTATCAGAATTTCATCTTTCCTCATTAGTGTAATATTTTAATGTGTAGGCCCAGCTCAGCTCTTCTCATTCTTCCAACGAGTCTAGAAACCAAGATACGTGTTGACAGGGACTCTCATCGCTCCGGCAACCAGCCGCGGCTTTTAATGTTTCTGACAGAAGTATTAATAAAAACAGTAGGAGGTGTTACAAGCTGTCTTACATCCGCTTAGTAAGTGTGCGATGTGTGCAAGTGTGTCCTGTTGTCTACCAGTGGTTCAGTGTGTGTGTCCTGCTGAGCTTCCTGTCAAATGAACATAGTCATTAGCTCTGAAAAATGCACACACTCACACAGACCAACACACAAAGGGAGATCCACTCATAATTAGCTTGCCAGCGCCAATAGTGTGATTATGACAGTAATGTGTGTGGGGAGAAATCAATGGTCTGACATTAGGCTCTCAGTCAATAAAAAGTCCTCCTTTCTCTCCTTCTTCCCATCATCAGCTAAATCACCCTCAGACTGATAAGGCCTATCTGTCCAGAGCACAGCACGGAGATAAGGAAACAAGTTTATTGTTTTATATTTAATCTTTGATAACAATAAATTTAACTAGTTTCTTGCACAAATATAGTCATTGTGAGGGGCAGTAGGCCTGGTGCCAATTTGTGCTCATTTAAGGGAACTGCCGTTAAATCTGACTATGATATAGCTCTGCGTAAGTGTACAGTAGTGGAGATTCATTCTCCTTGACTCTTGAACGATTTCATATGATGAGTGATATCATCCATTATATCAACTCTCTACCTAAGCATTCAAACATGAGGTTCTGATCACTTAGCAGGTTTCCTATTGTGTGTGTGGCAGTGATTAATTCTTCTAATAATGGCCAGGCAGGGCCTCCACCAAGTGTGTGTCTCTGTGTCTGAGTGTAGAGAGCCTGATTTGATTAGTATAAATTGTGGAGGCCCTGCGGATATGTTGGGGCCCCATATGGTTTTTGGGCACTGCGTCCCATAGGACCTGCAGGGGGGCCAACACAGGGAGATGGCCAGGTGCACACACTCCCTGTGAAATGAGGGGAGACAATAGAATTAGCTACGCATTATCACAATGCAGTTAGCATTAGCCACAACCAGCGCTGAAAGCAGCATGAGGGTCCACTTTTCGACTAAAACACAGTCACAATGCTGAAAACGGGGCTGGTTGCTCTCCATCAATCAGCTCTGATAATGAAGTGTTCAACTGTGTCTTTTTAATAATGATTAAAATATCTGATTAAAATGATCAATCAAGTAAAGCCTGAAGTGCCTGTGTTATCATGTCCCAGGAGAGAAATGGCCTGATGTGGATGGTGCTTCTCACACAGAGCTTAATGTAGCTCTTTACCCTTTCTCTACCCCCCATACAGTTTTTTTTTCATGTCTTTTCTTCTAGGTAAAGGCTAAGATGAGCGTAGTGATCGTAAGCAGTGTCAAAGTCACAGAGGGGGTGCTGCTGTTTGGGAAGGAGGGCTTGTTCTTGTGTGAAGGATTCACTCTAAGTCCCATGGGAGATGTCTGTTGCAGAAAACATCACCCCAGCAGGTAGAACTGTGTGTACTGTACAGTTATGCATACATGTAAAAGTATAGCTAGTAGGCACAGGGCAGTCTCAATCAGCCATCCATAGGTCGCTGTGTGTTTTTATCTCCCCTGCCAGTGTGAAGGATTCCTTCATTTCCACGATGCTGAACAAAGAGCTGCCCCCAGCCCGTTGCAGACACTGGCTCTATGAGGATATCAAGGACATCCGATTTATTCGTTTCCTTTTGGAGGTCAGACATGTAAATGTTCTGGGAAAGTTCAATCAAAATGTTGCAAACTGCTTTCCACAGTCAAAAAAAGCATGATAGTATGCAGCAAACATTAGCTTCATTCTGTTATTTATTTAAATCCAGTAACATTTGCAAGTAAATTGAATATTTATTACATAATCACATATTTTCATTCCTGTTTCTGAGTGGATTATAAGCATACATCATTTCATTATTGACTGTTTTCATACTGAAAAGTTATAGTGTAGGTAATTTCAAGATGTTAAAATACTTGTACACATGCAAACTACATTTTCTGCAATCAATCCAAAATATATATTGCAGAAAATAAATATGGGTTATGATATTACACCATTAACAGGCTCTGGAATGAGTTTACTTCAGAATGTTGACTCATCATTCTCCGGCAGTATTCCTCCAAAACAAAGGAGTGCAGCTAATTAAATAACAATAACTTTTATTATAAATTTCCATGATTCATAAAGGAAATACTTTTAAATTCAAAAATCATAAAATGCAGAAATGGCTTTATTTTTACAGGATAAAATCGAGTTAATGTTTTGGAAAATTCCCTATAAACTGTGATTTTAGAGCTGTCACCCTTTTCAGTATTCAAAGGGCAATAGACACCTAAGGTTTGCTTAATTTTTACATGTTTTTGTTTGTGCTACATCAATTAACATCAATATGCACCCTAATATACATTGTAGGTTTATGATTTCTGCATGTTGAATTGAGAATCACTCAAGTCGTATTTATTGCATGATGTAATAGATTTTAATAAGCATAATATCATTGTTATTAAAGAGCTTTTGTCCATGTTTTCACACCATTAGGATAATGCTCTTGAGGTCTTCATGAAAAATGGACACTCCGCATTCCTGGTATTCCTGAATAAGGACCACGTGTCTGCATATAAAAGGTAACACATTTATTTGTACTAGAGCTTAAAGCAGCTTTGAGTTCCTTCTAATCTGACACTGAACTGAGATCTTTCATGGTTCTTTCCTTAAAAGGTTGTGCATGGTAGTGCCAGCTTTAAAAGGCAGAGGGGTAGCTGAGGTCATTGCTAATGCCAGGTAAGTGTCACAGTGATGCAACAAAACACTAGAGGCAATAATTTTTTATTTGATTAACTGAAATTGAAAAAAGCATCAGAATATGTGCATTTTTAACATAGCAACGATAACAGCAAATTGTGATGCATATCTACTTTGAATTTCTAGGACTTCATAAGAATTCATTACTTTAATTCTGTGGGTTAAAGATATTTTTAAGTAAAATCTGCAGCTACTTCTCAATTATTTGACCTTTCTCATTCGCCATACGTCCTGCATGGTTTTAGCCGGAGAGTTTGGTACTCTCAGTCCTGGATAAGTCCTTGGCGCTTTCTCGTCAATCATACATCCGTCATCTCCTCCTACTCTTAAACGCCTTTGCCTGTGTATTTCACATGTCTTATGGTGTGTCGAACATACAGCGCTCTCATGGACCAGGTACACATTTTCCTTTGCCTTGGACTTCTCCTTATTTTCCTCCCTGTCCTCTGATATACACGTCAGGGGATTTCTTTTCGTGTTCAGCTTAGTGAGGTTGGGCAGGATGTTGACAAATTCTGGTAATGTGATGAAGAGGTTGTCGAATAATCCTAACTCTTGGAGGCTACCTAGAGCTGCAGTAGAAGTAGGCAGAGCGTCCAGGCGGTTCAGACCCAGATTGAGGCTCCTCAGGCTGGTGAGACGGCCTAAAGTCGAAGGTAATCCAGCAGAGGTTAGACGGTTGTTACAGAGGTTGAGATATGTCAATCTTATCAGGTTGCCGATGGACTCAGGCAGAAACTCCAGCCTGTTGCTGTGTAGATCGAGCCATTGGAGTGATGAGAATTTCCCAATGTCAGCAGGAAGTTTCTGTATCATGTTGCGGCTGAGGTCGAACTCGTCTACGTTGGTTAGCTTGAGGAGACACTTTGGGAAGACCGTTATGCCCATGTTGCATAGGGTGAGTCTACGATTGCCATCTGGTGTCATCCGTATTGCCTTTTTGGCAATCTTGAGGGTCACCTTTGGCGCTTTGGGCATCGTACTGAAACACAAAGAGTTTTACTGCAGGTTCAGTGGAACATTTCAACCTTACTTTGTAATAGGTGCTCCTAAGAGGCTGATTTTCCATAATTTATCTAATCTCCAGCACCACACACTACTATAGCAAATAAATGTGTTGTGTGTATGTTTACGTGTAAATATGTGTGTGTAAGGCTGATGTGATTTATTCAGATACAAGGGCTTATGTATGGCCCGGGGCAACAGGGAAAGTGTGCTCTCTGAGGAATGAGAGCTTGAACGATGTGCGTGTCTGAAATTGTGCACGCGTGTATGTTGCAGTGTTCTATTGGCAGTAGTGCGTGCTCACCCAGTGTTGCCCATGGGGGTATTTAAGAGCATGACTCTCTAATTAAGGCTAATGCTGGGGAACAATAGGAGAGAGGCGACACTGGGTAATACAGCAAAAACAAATGAGGGCTGATGCTCCCTCACCATTCAACTGACTGAGCTGTTTGGCTCTTTTCAGGCGAGGAAGGTGTGTGTTTGTGTATGGATGGAGCGTGGACGAACAAGTGTGTTGACATACATGGAAATACAGTCCAGCAGTGCGTGTGCACGTTCATAAAGAGTCAAATCAGGACTTTGATAAATGATAGTTAGAGAGTGTTGGGAGTGTGATGAGGGCTTTGCTCCTCTCCTCTCCCTGTCTAAAAGAGCAAGGTATGTGTCTGTTTGTGTCTGTGTTACACCCCAAGGCCCTCTCTCGCCTCATTCATCATCCTCAGGATGAGAGAGGTTATCCACTGCTGCTTGTTCCCATTATAACCTCCTATAGAAAACTATTGCATGAAATTATTGCCCGCAATTAGATAACACATACTGGGCCAAATGCAATGATTGATTTAGTGTAGTTTTACAAAATAATTTGGTCAGGAGATATTGGACAAGAAGAGGTGTTATTGTTAGAAATTGAAAACATTTCAAGTAGCCTTTTGCTCTGTGGCTCAGAAATTTACTTTACATTGTATTATCATCCTACTTAGGGTTAGTATATTTTAATAAAAAAAAAGAAAACAGTCAGCTCTGCCAAAAGATACTTGATCACACAGTATGTAAGTATTGTAGAATTTTGTGTGAAGTGCTAATAACTTGCAAGAAAATATTCTGGTCTAAAACGGTTGCCTGGAATTATTTTATAATTCTAGCTGTAGAATTGTTATAAAAGCTGCTGTGTGTGTACACTTGAGTCCTTTTTTGCAAGACTACTGCTTTTAAAATCTGGCAAGAACCGGTTTTCCTTTTACTGTGTTTTTGGCAGCATGACGTGGAGGAATAATAGATAAAAACAAAACTTTTAAAGGTTTTTGCAGAATGAGGTAAATCATCACGTACACATTACAAGTGAGCTCTACAAATATTTGTAATATTTGCAAAAATATCTACAGACATAATATTTGTCAACTAGCTCATATGTTCAGGTTATTCACACTTAATTGTTAATGGATTGTTTGTTAATGTAAATATTTTCATGGTTTAATGGTTTTTTTCCTTTACTTATAAACATAATTTTTTTTGTCATGTTAAACCAAGAAGAAGATTCTGCAGTCATTATTTTTAGGTTATTATGCTATTATTTTACTTGAGATCACCAATTT
>JAPTHA010000008.1:5327422-5345279 GCA_029814585.1 Gymnapogon annona
TAACCTAAAATTAACAAAGTGTGAGGTCATGCCACAAAAAAAGACAAATTGTATTGTTGTTTAACTGCTAATGATTGTTTTTAAGTGTTGTATTTTTAAATGCAATCATTAAGTTCTATGGAACCAATTTGCATCATGGTTTTACCTCAGGTCAACTGTTACTTGAAGGGACGCATGATTGAGATTTTAATTTTGGATTCTAAAAGTTTAAGGTCTCAGCAGCTCAAGTGAAGTGTTGTTTGAAGAAACCCCCGATTTTCATTTATGTATTTAGAAAGTGTTTTCAATAAAACGTTAAGTTTTCTTTAAAAAGTTCGTAAAGTATCAAGCATTTTCCAAGTTTAAGTGGGTTCATTGATCCTTATTCCTAATATATACACAGATTAAGTCTCAAAATGTTTATGATACAGAACCTTGATACGTGATGGTTCAGATGGTTTGTGATATCCGGGGCTGTTCAGTGCAGCGGCTCATCCTGCATGTCACTCAGTAGGGGGCGCTGTTCTGCCAGTGGCAGCTTTTTCCCCCCAACGGTGCTGTTTATTTAAAGATAAAACTGCATTATGAGTTATACTATACACGGTCTGTGACAATGTTTAACTGATGCAGATGGTCCCGAGCAACGCGAAATCGGGTATGTGCAGTAGTTTCTGATGCGTTCATTTGTCCTTCCCCATCTGGCAACACTTGAGTACGGACAGGTCCGGTGGTGTGGACCGGCGCCCGCCCCGCACTAAGCCCCGTAAATCACTGGAGAGAGCAAAATCTTTTCTTCCAGCGGCATTTGTAACTTTTACGACTGCACGAAGAGTGACGGTGACTGACATCGAAAAACAACAAAAACAGAACATACGCATTTAATGAGTTTTATCGTGTTAAAAACAATGAAACCCGGACATTTTTGCTTAATTGGAAAAACCGACATGAGGTTAAAGACAACACATGTCCGGGATAAGAAGACGATTGGTCTTTGCTATAAGTTGTTTTCGTATTTTGTATCATAAAGAAATGTACTTACCCTATGTTTTTCTTTCCTTTCTTTGATTATATTGTCTTCAGATTTTCAACACAGGAAAACATCACCAGCTCCTCTGGCCGTCACAAGCAGGCCATCTTTATACAGAAAAGAATTTAACATGCGAATGAGATAACACAGTAGTACCCAAAACAAGTTATAAACGTGTGGTTCACAAAATGCTGAAAGTGCTTAAAGTCAGGACTACAGACCAGGACTTGACATTTTTGTTTAGGAACGTGTCCTTAGCTCTCTACACCCAACAAAGTCAAGGTTCCGCTTGTTTCACAGCGTTACTTAGCAACAGGGGCGCGCGGCGCCAGGACTTTATTGCCATGTTACTGGCCCACAGAGGGAAAAGAGATTTCAGAAGCAGCAGAATGCTTTTCTAATTTAGATTAAACATGTACAGATAGCAGTTCCATGAGTAAAACATGTAATGAAATGTTCTGCAACATTGCTATTTAGCACAGATGCTTTGTGAAGCCAAATATTGTATTAATTCAGCAACATGTCAGTATTTTTTCCCACTATAGTTCAACTTACAGCGTTGTCTGTGTGTGCGCCCGTTTGAGACCAATAAAAGATCACTTTACCCAACCTGTGAACAGACAGACAGACAGACAGACACACACACACACACACACACACAAACAAATGTAAAAGAAATCCCCACTGCAAATAATTTCTTGGCAATTAAGCAAGAATAAGAAACTTTATTGTCATTGTACAAAATACAACCGTGAAGCAGAAATCTTTATCCATTCGTCATGGTAACTATATGGTCCGTCCCAGTATTGCACATTAGCTGTTGCAGTTAACATTTCAAGTCCTGGCATTTAAAAATCACAGTCCAGCAATGTATTGTTTCTTCTACTAAACTATTTGCTACTGCACTAATAAAACAGTAACAGTAAACTTTACTCACAGCCTTCAAACGGCTCCATGTGCTACATCCTCACACCAGTATTTCTGTTCTGGAGCTCACCTCAGTCCCATAACTGCTCCTACAGCTGTGTACACACACTCTCAGTTTCCTGAATCACTCACTCCATTGGTCCTGAAGTCTGCTGTGTTGCATTTCAACACTGGTTGCTAGACTACAGAGCAAGCAACAACAAAAAAGGAGAAGGAAAAAAAAAGCTGTAGTCAATGGTTAGTGATCATTGCACAGTTCAATACTAATGTGTTTGTTTTTAATGTGCATCAGGAAGACTCCTGTGGTTGAAAAGACAGCTCTTCTGAAATGGCAGGTAATTCAATAAACAGCATTTTGTTTCTTATTCATTTTGTTAATTTAATCTTAGTATTTTTATGGGGGACTAAAACTGCCTTTCCAAACTAGACTGCACTTGAAAAAACTGATCAGGAGCCTCCAAAACATATTTAACTTCAGCTTCTATTCATGACATTTTTTAGATACAATTGTATTCTTTAAAAATTTGAAACACAATCACTGTTTATATTGATAAACAGAAACAAAATAAACATTTAAATGATCACAAAAGTTTGAGCATACAGTGGTGAGAAATCTTTTCTATTTATTTACTTATATTATTAGACACCATCCCTATTTTCCTAGTTATGCATTTGTTTTTTTATTTTCCATCTGTATTTCTGAATGTAAATGCTAATGAGGACGTGATCTCATTAGAACACGTCCACGTGTTCTAATGATGTGTATTCTAATGTGTAGAATAAGGAAGTAAGTAAACGTGTATTTCTGTGGCGCGTTTAATTCTTGGTAAAAGCAAAATGTGCCGCACGAAGTGTGAAGTATAAGTTGCAGCCAGAAAACAAAGCCATTAAAGTGAATATAAAATAATTGAAACTAACTATAAAACCCAAGAATACAATAATGAAATAAATAATAGACTGGTAAAAGAAACAAAAAGAAAAAGAAAAACTCAACAGCTGACTGGTTGGATTTGTGTCATACCTGGAGGGGAGGAGTTTGAACTCATTTAATATTGTGATCCTTTGTCCCCGAAATGATGGGTTGCCAGGGTTGGTCATGGGTAACACATTGAGTTGTGCTGAGAACATAACCCTAAACTTTCAGACGATGTATCATTCATTCATCGTTTCATTTAATTTTGTTACATTGGCAGCTTTGGTCCTCCATGTGTCTTTGCTTCAGAAAGTGCTTGAATTCATGGGACAATTGCAGTCCATTTTCCCTGATGTGATCAATTATATTTTTTTGACTTTAAGACATTGTTTTCCTGTTTTAACTTGCTCTGTTCTACCTTCCAGAGAGGGGAGATAAGTAACTTTGAATACTTGATGCATCTAAACACCGCTGCTGGGAGGACGTACAATGACCTGATGCAGTATCCAGTTTTCCCCTGGATTTTAGCTGATTATCAGTCAGAGGTATAACTTCACACAGCCACATCTGTGTCTTTACAGAGGAAACATTATTTTTTCTCCAGAGAACAAGGGCAGTGCCTGTGGACGGTTTATGCACTGTCTGGATATTTTACCCAAATGTTGTTCCACTGCAGTTATTAGGACTCCTCTTTACCTGATGTTTCTTTGTCCTGGACAGACACTCGATTTGTCCAATCCTGCCACTTTCCGTGATCTGTCAAAGCCAATGGGAGCCCAAACGGAGAAAAGGAAGCAGATGTTCATTCAGAGATATGAAGACGTTGAGATGTGTGAGGCTGAAGGTATATGATTAGTTTACCCTTTATTTTCACTATATTCACTGTACTCAGACCTAAAAAACCTTATAAAACATTATGATATGCAGGAGATTTATCGAAGCAGTGTCACTATTGTACGCACTACTCCTCTGCCATCATCGTGGCCTCCTTCCTCGTAAGGATGGAGCCATTTTCACACACCTTCCAGGCACTTCAGGTGAGTATTTGGCATCAGTGCAATCCTTTATATTATTTTATGCGTTTCAAAATGTAAAAACAGAAATTAAGTGGTCTTATTTTCGATGTGCCAATCAATAGATAAGTACCATTACGTTTTTTGATTTGGTACTAACATACAACATATACCACGTTAAAAAAAATACATTTATAGCAATTAATTGGAGGGGATTCTGGAGCTTTAAGTCAATCACACACTTGTTGTTTTGCTAAAA
Source organism: Gymnapogon annona (assembly GCA_029814585.1). NCBI lineage: Eukaryota > Metazoa > Chordata > Actinopteri > Kurtiformes > Apogonidae > Gymnapogon > Gymnapogon annona. The sequence goes on from JAPTHA010000008.1 coordinate 5,331,541, forward strand.
TAAAATTAATTTTGACACCTGTTTTTACCTTAATTTTCCACAATACTGTTTTGGAACTTTCAGGTTTTAATGTTGCATCGAACCATATGAAATGCATTCATCACATCACATGCATTTCTTTCCGAAAACTGTTCTCTGTTCCCAGCCATTACCACTGCCTTTATGACATGAATACAAGGCTCATGTATATGTACGCATACATACAGGTGGATAACTCTGTCCATAGAAATACTAATCCATTATGTCATCAAGAATAAAGAAATAGAATGTAAAACCCTCTCAGTCCACTAACCCACTGGCTGTCCGTTTCCATTCTTCACTGTATGAGTGAATCTTGCCCGCAATATAACTCATGTGAGCTATTTTTGTGCATTGTGCTTCTCATTTCAGTGCTCTTTTTGATATGCAAACAGATTATTGGGAGATTTCAATATATATGCAAATAATTACAGAAAGCCTCTAAAAGAAGCCAATACAAATAGCCACAGATGTTTCCAATTTACAATATAGCAACCAATTGATTATAATGAAAAGGCATGCATATTTGATAGAATAAAGCAATAAAGATGTTAGTCTGCTGCCTGTTTGTCTTCTGAAGCGCACAACGGGTGTGTAGTAATATCCATAACCACATTTAGAACTCTAACCGAGTTTACTGCTATATATGCTATTTTCATTCATTGCGGTAATTGTTTTATTCTAAATTACATTCTCTCTCATGAGATTTCTATCATAGATTATGGAATTCCACAGAAAAATGAAAAGGTTCCTTCAAATAGTTGCAAATATTTCATGCTTACATAATACAAGGGAGGATATAAAGAATTGTTCACAACGCTGAAACGGGCAGATTATTAATGTGTTGGATGTGAAGTTTGGTTCAACAGTGTGTTGGAGTCTTGATGGGGTTTGTCTCTCGCCTTCAAACAGGGGGGGTTTGATATCGCAGAGCGCATGTTTTATAGCCTGAAGAAGGAGTGGGAGTCTGCTTCCAGGGACAACATGGGGGACGTCAGAGAGCTGATCCCTGAGTTCTTCTACCTGCCTGATTTCCTACTCAACTCCAATCACATTAATATGGGTTAGATGAAAATCTTGTCCTCTATATCCAAACTTGAAAAATACTCCTTTTTTTAGGTGCAAGGCAGAAAACTAGTGTGTCTCATAGGTTTAGCTTTAAAATAATTTATTCTCAGTTGATCATACAGAAAGCTGGTGGCTATTTTTATTAAATATGAACAGGAGTATATTTTAGAATGGACACAAATGTACCAGTATTTTATTATTCATTCATTTCATTCATTGAAATAACAACATTTCCTGGAAAGTTTTTACCACTATATCAGGCTAGTGTAGTTCCAAATGTCAGTCTGAACACGTTCATGTCCTCAGGAAACTTAATAAATAGAATGAATGCATTTATTCTTTTAATTTGAATTTAGATAGATAAATACTTCATTCATCCTGAAGGAAGTCTGTTGCTCACATTCATAAACACGAGAAGGCAGAATAAATAAAATCAAGTTAAAAGCAATGCAATATGTTAAAAATACCATAATAAAATGGCAATGAATTGATAAATCCTACACTAAGCAAATAAAACATGGATATAAGGCCTAAAAAATCATAATTGGTTAAGTTATATGAAATTCCCCTCTTTAAGCTGTGCAATACATTCCTAGAACTTAATCTCTAATTCTGTATTTGTTATTTTGTACTTATGTTCTTAATCTTATTTATACTATTCTAATAATCTTCTTCCTATGTAAATTACCCCTGCAAAGGACGAACCTGTACCTTTACTTACAATGCTAGAGAAAAAGGTAATTTCTAAAAAGCAAAAATCTATTGAAATTGGTTAAACATCTTAAAAAGTGTTAAAGGGCTCTGATTTGTATACATGGCTTATATCACAGCCTCAGCAGTCACATCCATGTGCCAACCAGCCCCTAGTGGCCAAAAACTCCCCAGAGTACTTGATAAGATTTTTATGTTGATATTATGTCCATCCATGTCTCCATTCTGTTGTGTCCCTGTATATCTTTGCAGGTTGTATGGAGGATGGTACCCCTCTGGGAGATGTGGAGCTGCCTCCCTGGGCGAAAGGTGACCCTCAGGAGTTCATTAGAGTCCACCGAGAGGTCAGTGATCCTTCACCTCTCTGAAGCTGTCTATTACAATTGCCCAATCTAGACTATTATATGCAGGGAGTTTTCCCATAGGATCTAATAATATTGTTCAGTACTGAATGATATATGAAAGAATTACTGTTTTGGTATCTATAACAAGTATCCATACAAAGCTGTGGCTCTGCAATGGAGTCGGTTACAGTCTGCGTGCCTTCATTCATCTCACTTCTGTATAAGCGATATGTCTTCTCTACAACGGACATTTGTTTGGTCCATTTTTTTCTGAAGGCTATTTGTGCGGTTTAGTTAAAGTCTTCTAGTACTGACTGTTTTCAGATATAATGGCCAGTTGCATATCAAGAAAAGGCAAGATTAGATGACAGACACTGCAACAAAACAAGCCTTTTTAACACAGAATAGGCCAGACACAGGGCGCTCTCTCTTTTCCATTATGCTTTTACTTCAGCATCGCTATTTACGAGCTGACTGTTCTCTCTCTCCCTTTCCTCCACCCTCTTCTCTCTTCCCCTGTGTGGGGGTTTTATACCATATATCTCTCCTCTATTACTCTCTTTTGGCCTGACCCTCCTTTTTTCCATTCCTGGGGCATCTGTGATGGTTATCACTCTGTAATCTACTGAACTACTCATATTGCCTACCATTCTCATAAAATTAGTGACTTCCGAAGATTGTTTTTTTTTTTTCTCTTCAGACTATAGATAAATTAACTCAGGACAATATATCCTTATTAGGATTTTTTTTTTCACCTTTCTGCCTTTCCTAGATGGAGTTATTACGATTGTGTACAAGGATACGCCTGGTCATAATGCCCACTTTTCCTTATTAACTCTTCAAAACCAATCTCTGGCTAATTTTACCCGAATCATTCTTTAATTCTTACATGAACATAAGCTCATAATGCAGCTGAGTTGCATCCTGCTGTTTTAGACTTATAAATCGACTTTTGCAAGAAATCATCCAGTACCTGTGTAATTTGATTGTGCATTCTCAGAGAACTTTCTTGTGTTTTTAAACTCCCATATTAACAATTTGATTGATGGTTTGGCCTGGGTGTAATAACAATGTGTATTCTGTGAGGCTGTACATTTCACAGGTTTAGTTATTTTGTAATTTTACTTGACTAGGTGGTCTTAGTTTGTGAAACAACCTGCACTGCTTCCCTTAGGCCTTGGAAAGTGACTATGTGAGTTCACACCTTCACCTGTGGATCGACCTGATTTTTGGGTATCGGCAACAAGGTCCAGCAGCCGTCGAGAGTGTCAACACTTTTCATCCATATTTCTACATCCACAAAGGTCGTCCGAAAGCTAATGACCCCCTCATCAAGAGCACGATCTTGGGATATGTCAGCAACTTTGGTCAAATCCCCAAGCAGGTAGAGAGGATTGTAGAGAGAACTGACATCAGAATCAGAATTTAAAAAAACAAATCTGAATAAGACAGGATATAAGTGGTTGATTCTTTTCCATGACTAATAACGTGTCTGTTTCCCAGCTCTTCACTAAGCCACATCCACCTCGCAGTGGCTTGAAGAAAGAGGGATCATCACCTACGCATCCCACTCCATTTTTCTTTAAACTGGACAAGCTCAAGACTTCAGTCCAACCTTTCAGAGGTAAAACACAACAAAACAGTTGTCCAGACAAGATCTTAGGGGGAATTATGCCATTGTTTCTTTTTTTATGCAGTTCTTCCTTCTCACTCTTAAGCGTAGACTTGTATTTAAAAAATAAACATGACATGCTGTGTCATGCTGCCAGAATATCATTGACTTTGACCGGCTTCTCATAGTTTACTCCCATCATTTATTAAGACGAGCTCAGAACATCGCTGAACACAGAGAATACTATTGTAAATCCCCGAATATCTTTGCTGCAACTTTTTTTTGTCTTTTTGATTTTTTTGGCAAGTCAACCTGGGAATTCAGTTCTCAGATTCTGTGAACAGCAGAGTCAAGGCCATTAATCTTCCACATCCTCTCATAATTACTCTGTTTATGTGCTTTGGTCTACCTGTGAGGCCTCTGTTTCACAATATAATTATTTTTATTGTTTGTTTTTTGGCCAGGTTTGATCTTTGCAGTGTAACTCAGTCCAACTCCTTCAACCCAACCATTTTACACACACATTGTTCTAAAAATCTGTGTTTCAGTTTGCTTACTGTAAACAGCAGCCTTTAGTCGTAGTCATGAGGTTAGTCGTGGTTTAATCAACTTCAACTTTATTTTACATTTTGACCGAGGAAGTGACGCTGGATTTGTTGAGATCCGGCTGTTCCTTAGATAGTTTTGGTAGGTACTAATCAATTCACGCTGGTTGAAAATGTAATTACTTGAATTGTGATCAAAAAGTTGTAAAAAGGAAGTTGTACAAAAAAGTGCTACATTTCTTTGAAGCTCTTCTAGGTCAACTGTGCTGAATATTAAATAAATTTTAGTTACAGTAAAGTATGTTGAAATCATCATGGCCATTATGATTTTATGTCTTATGTAAAGGGCTTATGTCTTAGGTAAATAGTACATGAACTGTGTGATAGTATATGTTTATTTTTCCTTAAACAAGTAGCGGAAAACTTGAGAAACACACTCCCCTTACTCTATGAAGCAATAATTAAAGATTAAATTAAGGATAACCCAATGATTGATTTTAGTGAAGATATTTATTCATTTGAAATAGATCACTGATTAATATGGTATAAATACCAGTTTTTAGGGATTTTTGAGGTGAGGTAGGAACATTATGTAGTGGTAAAGAGGGTAATTATGAAGATGCAACAGATCTTTCCAAACAGCTTAATCAGCGTTGCTATTTGCTGTGGAGTAAACTAAGTTTATTCAATCATAGCCCTCCTCATGGAACTGTTTTGTATTGAGCATTCTTTATTGTATTTCACCCCATTTGATGTCAATTATTATATACGAAAATGTACCAAGTTCTCGGGGGAATTGTTGAAACAGGGGAAGTACATCCATAGATTAATTCACACTAGTAGGAGCTATCTGTTAGAGCCACAATATGGAGATGACTCTTCCGCTGAGCCCCACTTAATAATCTGAATATCCCTAAAGGCCCACTGAGGGAGAGGAGATGAATCTACGAATGCTCAGGGAGAGATTCCTGCATATTACATTTCATATTAAATCTCAGAGTGTCTGATCTGATCAATAAGCAGATAGAGATGAATAGGAGGAGGAATGCTAAGACTAATGCAGACACAACTTCTTTCTGGGGATTTTAGAAGCACAACTGATGATGGGATGTAATGATTTCTGCCTTTCCCTGCATGAATAGGTCAATTACAGGCACAATTACAGCCTCCCTTATGCTGCCTCACCCACGTTCATACACACACTACTTGTCCTTTCCAGAATGCAGGCGTTCCCTCAGGACACTGCCTCAGCTTGGTGTAATCTGGGAATAGTTTTTAATTGCCCAGTTTCTTTGGTCAATTTAATGAAATCCTCTACAAGTTTACTGAGCTACCAAACTCTTTAATGTGATGTTTTTGAAGAGCTATTACCTTTATTTGGCCAGGCAATTTTATTCAAGTACACAAAAGGCAGAATAAGGTCACAGTTTTTTATTTTCACACCATAACTTCTTTTATTTGTGCATATGGTTTAACTGACAAATAAAAGAACATGCTGTTCTTCCTTAACTTTTTCCTCATCATACACTTTCATTAACACTACAGAGCTGCCAAGAGGACCAGTGGGTCAGATAGTGTGTCTGGACAAAGAGGTCCTGGTCTTGGAGAGAAACCGGCTTGTGCTGTCACCACAGTTGAATTGCTTCTTCAGCTGGGGTTTTCCTGACAACAGCTGTGCATTTGGAAACTACGCTACAGAGAAGGTAAACACAGACGACAGTACAATAGACCAATGTTACTTAGTTTGGATTATTTCACAACTGACATGTAAATCCATATGTAACGTTCTGCAAACCCTCAGGGTGGTTCCACCTGGTGCCCTTGTCCTTCACTGCCCCTGCGTTTAATGCACTTTATATGGCTTCTTACTGATATATCTGAGACATGGGAGTTTATTTAAAATTATTACATCTTCCACTGTCCAAAATATAACCCTACTCCAGACCAGCAGTTGGATAGATATTCCTTTACAATTTTATTAAAGTCTCAGTTCTGATTGCTCTATAATGGCATTCTAAGGGTATTTCTGGTGAAAAGGCTGTTGCTATGCTAAATACAGTTCCAGTTGTGAAATTTAATGGACCGTTTTATGTAGCATCAGAAATAAAACAACTTTGAAATCAATTAAATCCTTTTTATGCAACTATTTCTGGACACATTATTGACCAAAAATATTACAAGTCAGGGTCCAACATCACCATTCTGGGATTTGTTTTGGAATAATGACCTGCTTTTTGTTCTTCAGCTTTTATACCAACGCTACAGGCAGAATACCACTATTGACCAAGCAGACTCAAATACTCCACAAAGCCTTATAACTATCACAGTGAACAAGAACAATTACTATGCTTTACTAATTTTACAATGCTGCACGTTGCTTTTCAACTGATTTCTTGATAACTTTTTAAATCCTTTTTTTTCATATATTGGAAATACTATGTCATGGTTTACACAAGTGTGAAATTGGTTAGATTGCTAACTTTTCCTCTTTAACACATGGTATAATATTCAGTATGTAAAGTACTGTATGTAGTGCCTGCTTCATTATACATGATGGACTGTCTGTGTATTATCTGTAGACTATTGCGGTATACGAAGGTTTGTGTGACTGGGGGGAGACATTGTGTGCCGCTTGTCCCAACCCGACAACAGTTGTCACCGCAGGAACCAGCACTGTGGTGTGTGTGTGGGATGTGGCAGTCAGCAAAGACAAACTCACCCACATGAAACTGAGACAAGTACGTCTCTCTGCATCAGACTTAACACGAACACACATTTACACGCAGTTAAAGTAAATAAACGCATATTAACATTGGGTCTGTTTCCCTTTATAGCCGTTATATGGTCACACAGATGCAGTAACATGTGTCGCTGTGTCTGAGGTCCACAACATGTTGGTAAGTGGCTCCCGTGACCTCACCTGTATCCTGTGGGATCTGGAAGAGCTAAGCTACGTTACGCAACTAGCAGGACATACAAGCAGTGTTTCTGCACTGGCTACCAATGACCTCACCGTAAGTACAGCTCGCTCACCTCTTTCTCAACTTCTTGTCCGAACTTCTTTTCTTTCCTCTTTCTCATCTGTTTGTTGTAGTCTTTGGCTCAATGCTTGGCGTGTTGTTCCCCTCCGTCCAGCTCACAGCATGAGGAAGGGAGGATTCTCATTGTTGACAGCGTGCATATCCTCTTTGTGTGGATTTTTCTCTTTTGTGTGCATTTTTATGAGTATATCTCTGTAGACATGGGCGTAACCACCCTATCTCTCTCTCACAGGGTGAGATTGCTTCATGTGCAGGGCCGATGTTATACCTGTGGACCATGAAGGGTCAGCTGTTGACCTGTACTGACATTTCCTGTGGGCCCCAGGCAGACATCCTATGTGTCAGCTTCTCACAGCGACACGAATGGGACAGCAGGAATGTCATTGTCACCGGCTGTGCAGATGGCAACATACGGGTAAGCTCTTATTTTTGATTGTGCTGAATGATAGCTTCTGTATTTGAGGAATTTAAATATCAACACGAATCGACTATATTTTACTGGTATGTGAAATTCTGCTTTGGGTGGATCTCTGCTTTGTTGGACTAATAGGTCAGCAGCAGTAAGCTCCACAGTATTGAATTGTGGCAGTCATTACTTTGGTATTAGCCTTGCAGCAGCTTGGATGTGCATCAGGGTATTAATAACAGCATATGTATGTGGTGTGTGACTGTTTTTGCTTGGTGTAAATACAAGCATGTGCTGCATCTCTTTTTGATCCTGCTAACTCTAAATTAGACTTCACTTTGGAATGGGTGCTCATTCGCATGTGGAACATACACAATAGTATTATTACTTCATTTCTACCATGAGTTATGGTGCATACATGTGTGCGCTGGTGCTTATGTGAGTGTGTTTGTTATTATGTTGAATTACATCTGATTTTGCTACTCGTTGTGTGTGTCTCATACAGATATGGAGGACAGAGTACACCCGAACACAATTACCTGGCCCTTTAGAAGAGCATGTGTCCCCAGGGCAAGAAGGAACAACACGGACACAAAAAGACGGTAATGCAGCAGGCAGTAAGACAGAATATGCATGTAGGTATTGTATTTATAATTTTAGAGATGATGGGAGCGCCTGACAGGAAAGAGCACGACCGCAAGAGCGACTGAAGTGCAAACCGCAGAAAAAAGAAACGAGGCTTGTATTTCCTTTTAAAAAAGAAACCCATCACCATCTAATTAGATAAATCCTTAAGTGTGAGATGATTATTTTTAACCGCTCATCTCGGAGCTAGACGACGTGCTTTCTAGATGAGAGTTTGTAATGCTTACCCCATCCCTCACTAGCATTAGGGCTAGCAGGAATTATGTTGTTATAAAGTTATTAAACATAGAGGCAGTAAACACTGATGAGTAATTCTGCTGACGTGTGTGTGCGTGTATAATTTAGAAAGCAATAATACCCAGATCCAATTTGGCATACGTTGGTTACAGCCCCGCGTCACCTCATAGGAGTATTATGCTTGGCAAATTACATTGAGACTAGTCTTTACGTAACACTGAAGCAGTTATATATATATATATATATATATATACTGTATATATATGAGGGTTTTTTTTTCTCCCTTTAACAGTTTGCTGACCACAGATAAATGTGGTGTTAATGTACATGTAATGTTTTCTGTCGTCGATAGCGAGGTCAGCGTTGCAGACAGTGTGACATAGTAACAAATCTAAGTGTTTTCCTGACGTATCCACAGTGAGCACCTTGTGCCAGGTCACAAGCTGGAAGAGACATCTGGTGTTATGTCAAGAGCTGAACAGGAGTCAGGCTGTAGCACAGCGTCGCCTCAAAAATAATCCAGCTGTCACAGCTTTGGCCATGTCCAGGTACAGCAAAACACACACAACCCATACCTCTAGCAACAGCAAAGAGGCGCGATTTATTGTGTTTATTACTCAAATCAAAGTGTATTTAAAACATGTATTTAAAAAGTTTTTGACAAACATAAAACACATTTTTACCTTCACAACACTTTTAGCAGTAATACATTTCTGGAACAGATTTGGTTTAAACAGATTTACACTCACAAGTACTACATTAAATATGTATAATAACATTTTTCCATATACAGCATAATTTGTTTGCATAATCTCAAATTGAATTCCAAGTAAGCAGCTATTATTTAGATTTTCTCTCTCCTGTGTAGGACCCATGCGACTCTGCTGGTTGGTGATGCCTGGGGCAGAGTTTTCACCTGGATCTGTGAGTGAGAGGTGGCAGAGCTCAGCCTCCACCTCCAGCTACAGCCTCCACACAGAACTGATCCTCTTCAATGACAGACCTTTAAACAATGTTTTATCCACTGAGCATTGAGAGATGCTGTGTTTTATAGTCTTTATGCATCCAATCAGGGAGAATAAAGTAAATACATATTATTGTGATATTTGAACACGTACATAAATATTTAATGATGCATTTTCCTGTGTAAATAATGAATTTAACAAACGTGAATAAAACTTTGTGGCGATTTGACTCTTCTCCTTTGAGTCTTGTCCTGTAAAATGTATTCATTTTGACAAATCGCAAATACAATCTTGCATTTCATTAACTAAAATATTTTAGCTTGCATAACTGAAAACAATAGGAAGTTAAGTTAAAAAAACAGATGGAAGCTAGAACTGTTAAGACCTACTGGGAGGATGTGAATAAGAAATGTGATGGAAAACGCTCTTTAAATTAACCCTGCGGTTGAACTATGTATTTTCAGAGAGTGAAAACTGCATTCTTGCTCCACCAGGGTTCCCTGAGAAATACTGCCTTTTAATAGTACTGTAGTGTTGGAAAAGTCAGTGTTCTCAGACAAGCATCCATTATAAAAAGTCAGGAATGCACATATGTCAATATTTTATGCTTTCAAGCGTTGCAATGTTTTGTTTTGGTAGATTTTTGTGGTGTCAGCTATTCCAAATGTTTAGCTGGATGTGAGTGGTTTACTGGTCTTTGTTGTTTTCCTTGTAATGTTTTCCATAATCTTTGTAGCGTGGCATTTATGAGCATTCGATCATTCGATTGCTGTTGGGTTTCTAAAGCCGTTTTCCTCTTCAGATTCTGTTTTCGTTGTGTGCGATGTCTTATCAAGGTATCCTTTTTGCTTGTCACAGCTGTTCATGTGTGGGTTTATGGTTGACAAAGGCCTTCATTTGCCACACAAGTGTTCAATCAGCTGAACCTTCAGTAATCACTGTTACTCCTGGGTAAATCTGACCTATTTGAAGAGACACAGTAATAAAGTTAACCCTTTCTAAATGTTGCTCCCTGTCTTTCTGTTGAAAAGTGCCTTATCGCCGCTGCAGTGAGGTAAGTTACCTTCTTAAATGATAGCGTCCACACTCTGAAGGCTTGTTTTCTCTGTGTCTTTTTCTCCAATACACATGCACCACTCCTCTCTGTCATAAAGGAAGAGGTCTCTCTCTTTAACCTTTATGTGTGCGGCTAATTGTGCTAAGTGGAGTAGCTTAATAGAGTGGAAAATAGTCCTCATAATTTTCCCAGAGAGCGAGCAATGACCTTCTCTAAAGACAACGGCCATCTCCATTCTCTCTACACGGCTGGTTTTATGATATGAAATGTCAAACCACTGGGTTCCTCAGAATAATTAAATCAAATAAATTATTGCACCTAGGCAGAACCATCTTGTAGCCTAACCCAATTATAATGCACTGTAAAGCTAATTATTAACCATGATTACAATTAGTCTAATTTGAATAAATGTAGTCATTAGCGGGTTCATCCTCGTCAGTGAGTCTGAACTGTGGGGGATGATGGTCTCGCTCTTGATCTCTCCCACTTGAAGAGAGAAAGGTGTGGATGTGCATCATTCTCTTCCTCCGTACAGCTCCATCTTCATTGCATTTTTCACACACTGACCTTCACCAAATGGTCTACACCCTTCACCCTTTCTTGGTGCTTAAGTGTGATGTCTGCTGCATCCAGGTTTCAAATTTGCTCTTTATGTCTGGGCCACATTTATAAACAGACTTCCAAATCAAAGACAACTCATGTTCTTTTGTTTCTGCCTTTTTGTTGATATCCATATCTGTAATGGTCCTCAATGGAAAATGACAACATGTGAGTTGTCGCGTTTACATTTGGACTTTTTAGCCTTTCCAACCTCCACATTTAACTCAAAGATCCTAGCAGCTTACACTCATCAGGTAAAGCTACTTATTTATTCAGACCTTTTGTCAAATCCATGATAGACAGGAGTAATCTGATGTTGGTCTTCCTGGATCTACGTACCCAGCATGTCAGAAACATGAACACCGACTATAAAAAATTAATGCAACACAGCTGTGTGTGACAGGTTTTTTTTCTCTTTTTGTGCAAAAAACGAATTGACTCGAGGAGGAAAAAAAAAAAACCTGAGTCCGGTCCAGACTCTAGTTTAAAAACATGGAGATTTGGAGAGAGAGCGAAAACACTGTGCGTCAGTCACACCCAGGCGTATATTTATTAAAAAAGTATTAGTACTGAAGTTATAAATGTGAATGAAAAGCTAGGGTTTACAGTGCTTTATAATGCTGCAGTAAAAGAGCCTGGACAATAGTTTCCCTCTACACAGTCTCCTGAGTTTAAACAAGAATAGTTAACGGTACGAGCGTTCTTCCCAAACATCTGGCATACAGACCGATGATGCCAACAAAATAAAACAGATTTATAAGCCTCAGGAACTGCTGTGTCAGAATGGAGCTGTGCTGAAGTATACAACTCCTACTGACCCCCCCCACCCCCCTCCCCATCGACTGCTAAATACCACAGTGATAGTTCATAAATAAGTCCTCTGAATGGCAACCCATTCAATGCGCAGAACTGAATCTTTTCTCCTCACCGGGAGGTTTCCACGACAGCCGTTATCATCCAGACGTGCAGGGTTTACAGCTGTTTCTCCTGGAAGAGGATCTGAGCGTACACAGTGTCCGAGTTAGACACTGTAGGGTCGGGGTTGGAGGAGGCCGGGGGCTCCGGCCTTGGACGGACTAGTTCCAGCTCTGCGTATGTCAAACTGTCGTCCTGAGGCTGGAGGAGGAAAGCAAACAGAGTGAGAGGAACTCAAAGGAACTCGGCCAAGAGATGAGATCAAAGTGGAAGTCTTTAGATATAGTATTGTAGGCATCTCAGAGTCTACCCACACACATGTACAGTGTATTCAGAGTCAAATGTGTCTCAGAGGCGTCGGCTGGGCAGTAGTATTTGTCGGTTTTCTAGGGAAAACATCTCCTTTAGTGTTTCTCAACTGCAGAAAAAAGTATGTGCTCAAGGGTTTTGCAAGACCCTCCTGGAAGGTTCAGTGGAGTTGAAGGAACATTTGGTACAATAAGAGTCTTGTCCAACATCCTCAGATCCTCCAACTTGCACTAACTAATCAATGTGTTTGTGAAGCAAAAAAAAAAAAAAAATCTCAAAGTTTACATCGCAGGAGCTTTGTTTTTCACCACAGAATCAAGAACAGAATTAGTCAAATGCTGATGATGATCCTTAGTTTGGGTGGTGTTTTATATATATAAAACACTACCCATATATATATATATATATATATATTTATTTATTTGCATGACACTTTTATTGTAGGTATAAAACTAATGGAGCTCTAAATAAATAATTGTGTTTGAGAAGCAATAAAGGTAAATAGAATTATCAAGCTCATAACTGAATGAAGAGATGGCAATAAACTCCAGCCGACAATCACACAGTCACCAAACAAATTCCCTCTTGCGTGTATTTCAATAACTCTGCTTGAAAAGAAAAAAAAACCTGACACTTTTACAGATACGTGAAGTTTATATGTTTTGTAGTATTTGTACAGAGGTTGGGAACATGTGTAATGGTAGAATACAGTATGTATACGAGGTGGGGTCGGGGAAAAACTGAAGACTTACAGGGACAGTTCTCCTTTGCGGAGCCTTTAACCTCCTGGGCTTCTGAGGTCTCTTTGCAGCAACAGGCGCTGAAAAACAGACACGGCTTTAATTGACTCAAAACAACAACTAGGAGGAAATGAAATCCCAAATAAGACCCTACAGATGCCAAAATCCTCCTCCGCAATCACTTTATATTAAACCTAGCCTAGTTGTGACGTTTCCTTTTACACAAATGGCAGTGCTTTCCTCATATCTTTTCAGCAGGGTTTACCTCAGGAAGTGTCAGTCGTACTAGGATTTTACCCAAATACCATATTGGGTTTCTCACATTGTTTACTGTGAGTCTCCAGCTCTTCCCAAAAACTGTGCATTTTTCGTCCCCTAAGAATTAAATTACAGCAGGGATATCATTTCCAGCTTTTGTCCGTGCTGGATAGTCTTCATCCGCTGCTGTTTTCTTAACCCACTAAATCCCTGTCTGTCTCGGCATCACAGGGTGCTGGAGCCGCTCTCCGCCCTGTGTAAATGTCTG
>JAPTHA010000008.1:5346909-5366457 GCA_029814585.1 Gymnapogon annona
ACACACACACACACACACACACACACACACACACACACACACACACACACACACACACACACACACACACAGGGGTCTGACTGTACTGCTGTTCTTGGACAGTGTTTGGGAGTTCCCCACTACTCTGCATTACCATTTCCTCTTGGTGGTCACTTTGCAAATTGTTTATGGTTTCCAATTTGTTTACTCATCAATGTAAAAAAAACCCCCAAAAAAACATAAAAAATAAAGTAAAAAAAGATCACTTTGTTAATGCGCGACAATGAATAATGGGTTGCAGAGAGTCACAGAGGTTACGCACATGTATTATTTTTCCTTAATGATGTGTCATGTCTTCAAATATATGTTGATAAACACATTAATAAAAAAATGATTAAATAACCCTAATTGACTTCTAGCCTGGTGCTGCACATTTTGTCCATGTTGTGATAATAAAATAATCATCTAGCCTGAATGTCATCCTGCCGGCAATTAACTTCTGGAACAAAACTGTCTGAGATATAAAGATCAGTGTGAACGTCCAAGCACTAAGAGCAGCAGAGGATCACAACACAACCACCTCGGTCGAAATATTTCTTACGTTTTAAAATATTTGCTCAGTATCATATTTGAATTATATTGTTAAAAAAAACCCAACAAAATGTAATACAGCAAGAAGCTCAAAAGGCTATTTCTATGACTTTGCCATTAATAATAAGTTCATAATAATAATAATAAGCCCAGTACTATTATCTATATTAAAAGTTTCATATGTACCGATGGGTGTATTTCTGTAGCCGATGTATTGTGAGAATAAGTGTCATCGCAGCTCAGTGAAAGGATTAGTGAAGTTTAGAAACTCAGAAGGTGGCAGGGTACACTGAACATGCATCTCCTGACAGTGTGAGCAGTTAACAGTTAATGCAACGCAAATAGACCACAGATGTGACATTCGCACTGCGGTTAACCACATGTTGGCTGTGGGCTGAAATGGTACACACTCTACACAGATGTCTCCACATATGCACACGCACAAAATCAAATCAAATCAAATCCAATGCACAGGTTTTTTTATGCGGAGCTGAATGCATGGGGCACAGACTTGGGCTCATCTGCTTTCCTTCAGTCCAGCTGTGACGACTGGACCTAGAAACGCTCAACCAGCCTTTGAACCTGGTGGAATTTGAAACCTGAGCAGACTTATAAAATTTAATGCTGTCAGTGCAGACTCTCTGCTCCTCTGGCCAGTTTAGACTTTTAGAGCAGCAGGGGTGAGCACTTGCATCACTCATTATGCACTTTGGGATTTACGAAACCATATTCCCTCTGTGCTAATGTTTTTTTTGTTTGATTTTATAAGAGTGGTTGAGTGATGTCAGTAGATTGGCGCCTTTGTTCTGAAATGCGCAGACTGAAGGGGTTCCCTGGATTGCAACTATAACTTAGTTTGCTCTTTGTTTACCCTCATAATGTCAGCTCTTGTGTGTCTGGCTCTGTGGTCAGTGCATGGCGGAGATGCCTGAGGTTGCGTGGCTTCCTTAGCGGGACATTGGCCCAAATATAGGGCAGGGCGTTGTCAAATGGCTCAAACCTCCTAAAGTTTTCTGACAAAGCTACTGAAAGGTAACTTGTCCGAGTGCGTCAGGTATCACCGCATCTATTTACACGAGGGCGCAGCATTCGTGGATAACTCTTAACCCTTGGTGCACTGATGACAGACGGCTTCCTGCTCATCATACCCGTTTAGTGAAATGATGGACCGTATAGTGGAAAAGGAAATGATTCACGGGCCTTTAAAATACCTATTTAATGGAACCTTGGTGCAGTAAATTAGACTGAAACACTTCCAGTGCATTTGAATTTTGAAGCACGTTTTCTCCTGAGGCTTGCATAAAAGTAAACCCAAAATGCTGACGTCATGTATTTTGCAGTTTCTGCATGTAGCCAACTCAGCAGCACTCTACCTTTTCTCCTCACACTCGTACACAGAGTGATATTGTTGAGTGTGGGTTGGCTGTGTGAGCTCATTGTTTTGAGATGGAAATGCCAGAGGACTGGGGTCACACTCAAACACACACACACAGGGACTACTTGAAGCAAAATAGCCAAGCTGAAGTCAAAGAATTAACGTTACACGGTTCCGTTTGCCCTTTGTCCTCTAATAATAGCTGTTGATTTTCCTTTTATTCAGTTCTTTCCATTGCCAGATAACATGGACAGCGTGCCTCAGCTGAATGTGTGCGGCTGAAAGGGAATTCCTTGGAAAGAGGTGCGTGGAAAACCCTTTCCCGAAATCGCCCTTTTTTCCCTTCTGTGTTTGTTCCTTTTTGTTAGTGACCAGCGAGAAAGTATTAAATAAGCAGAAATGTTAATGATCCTCTGGTTTCCTTGTAAACAAACTTTATAACACAGTTTTATTGTTTTTTTTTTTTTTTTTTTTTTTACCATTTGGTCAAGTCGAAATGTTGTTTTTCGAAAGCTTGCACCTGAGCAACAAAATGGGTAAATGCATTCTAATTAATTCCAATGCATTTGATGCAATGAAAAGTAATGCTAATTGAAATAACATAATGCTGTAGTGAATTAAGTTCAGCTTTAATGTTGTTGTTGGGTTTTTTTTTCCCTGACCCTTTTCTCTGGCCATTCACCTGAGAGAAAAACAATCATAATTTCGTCCAAAATGTGGGCCTTTTAGATACATAGTGTGAAATTGAGCGTGTGTGTATACGGACATGGTTGGTTACCTGTCAGATGTGTGGTGCTGGTACCGTTGGATGAGGCTCGCCATATGTTTCTGTGTTTGCGTATCTCCTGCACTCTACAGGTGTAAAAGCCCTGGTCCATCCCCGTCACGTTAAAGATCCGCAACCGGTACATCTCTCCTTCATTCTCCTCATACAGACGGAACTTTGGCTGGGGGAAACGGCGAGTGTAGTTCCCATACAGCTTCATTTTCTTTATGCCCATCTTTGCAATCAGATACTGAGTGGGTTCGAGTGCAGGAGTGGAGGGGGATGGAGACGAGGGAGGAGAAGAGACTGTGGGAGCAGCCGGAGGAGTGAAGAACCAGCGGAGGATGAGGACGCTGTTGCTCCTCTTCCGCTGAGATACCAGACAGGACAGTGTGAGGTTGTCGCTCTGTGTTACCATGACAACAGGCCCTGGGGTCACTGTCACATTCAATGCGTGACAGACCTCTGTTGCGAAACACAAACAAATACAGGAGGAATGTACCGGTTACCCTTGTTGACGAAAACCTTATCTACTACCAGATCTCCAATATGTACTCTTTGTCATCAGTATTTTTATATGTTTTCGTATTTTTTTCAGTCAAATGTTGCACACAGATCTTGAATAGGACATTTAACATTTAATGCAATTAATTTTTTTTAATGAAAAAACTTCAGCTCTATAATCAAGTAGCTTGTGTAACACATTTCTGCTTTTTGAATTGGTAATTAACTAGAGTTGGTAATGTGCACCACATGGAAAACATCTGAGTTACTTGTTTGATTTCCTGCCAATTAAACATAATTGTAGCATTTAGACAAAATGCTTTTATATGCACGCCCACTGAGACTGCTGAGATTTATGGTGTTTTAGAGCTCCAGCTATCACTGGTTCTACTTATACATGTCATTCCATCTGTGGTTGGGAATTCAGTCTGTCAAAGCTTAGAAAGCATAGCTCAGACGAGCAAGAATGAGAAAACTAAATGATACTTTCTGTGCCCCATTTTACTTTCCTGGAGGTGGTTGTGTGTTATTTTTTTGCCAGATGGGTCAGGTCTATCTGGGGGAGACAGTAAGTCTGGACACAATGTGTGTGATCAGATAGGCCATTTAAATCTACAGGTGGTAAACATTCATCTTCAGCACAGTACCAAGAAATGGCCTAAAAGGAACACGACAAGATAACAGGGAACATCTGGGCTCCCATGCAGCTTTTCTGCTTTTTTATGTTAGTTTGGGAATCTCCCTCAGGGTCTGTCCTCTATGTGTCACCTAAAGCAGCAGCAGGGACTGAACCCAACTTAACGCAGAACTGAACATCAGCAGAAGACTGTACAGAGGGGAACGCTGCGGATTAAGTCAACTGGTGGCATTTTAAAAAGGTCAGCTGACTTCTGCTTTGACCACAAGCGAGAAAAGCAGTCCACCGTTGAATTGTAAGCATCTTGGTTTTCGCCAACTGTTGCAAACACTTGTCATTTTAAGGCTGTATCTAAAGTAATATTAGATATTGCAGTTGTTAATGCACTTAACTAGTTTTCCAGAGATGCCATATGGAAAAATTATTTAAGTTTATTGTCATACCAAAAATCACAGAGAAGTGCAAAATTTGTGACTTGAAAGTAATACATCGTACAAAATGACCTTATTATTCCTTTCTTGCCTTTTTTTTTTCGGCTTTCATTTTAACATCACTGTAAACAAAGTAAACTTACCTGTGACCAGAGCTTTAGTCAGGACAAGGACCACAATAGAGAAGTACATTTTCCACAGTCAGCGAATCCATAAACCCAGACAACTGCACAGCACTTACACAGGCAGCTACATTCAAAACAGAGTCCGACTGCACGACCCACCGGAGCCCTTACCCACCATTAACTCTTCTCCTCTTTCTCCTCTTTTCTGTGTAATATGAAACAGTAAATGCTCTGTTCCAACTTAGAAACTCCCACTCTCCACTCTACTACTCTCTCTCCCCCCCCCTCTCTCTCCTCCCTCTCTCTCCCTTTCTCTATCTGTCTCTGTCTCTCTCTCTCTTTCTCTCTGTCCTGCAAAACGTAGGAAATGTCATTTCCTGTGTTCCTGTGAGGAGTCTTGGACCCAGGCCCAGAACCTCAGAACTCCAGAGCAGTGGTCAAGTCTTGTGTTTTAGCGTCTGCGCCGCTGTCATATTGGGTGTCACTTTGAGCAGAACTCTGGGATGCGACTCCCTCATCCACAGTACTCTTACATAAAGGACATTTAAAGAGACTGCATAGTTCAGCAGTTGGACTCAATGTGCTGATGAAATTCACAAAAACAAAACGACCCGTGTTGGTGTTGGTGTATTCTTTGTGGATGTTTTCATGTGTGTGTGTGCGTGTGTGTGCGTGTGTGTGTGTGGCGGGACCTCTCCCTGTCTGGCTGCAGGACAGAGTGGCATGGGCTTGTCTCTGGCTGTGGTTGTCAGACTGTCCCAGTGGAATGAAGCCTGCTGCTTTATTGGGCAGGATAAACTGCTGAGGCAGGGCTTCTGCTGGCGCTTTGAGCTCTGCCAAAGCCAAATGGAATTACTCAACACGCTTAACCCTTCTAAGTTGTTTAAGAAGATTCTATGGAAACATGTAAATGAATTTATTACATAAAGTATTCAACATTAAAATCTTTCATATTTTCAGTCCTTGATGGTATGTTTTTGTTGAGAAGAGTAGAGCCGTACAATATTTGGAGCCAAAGCTTGAAATGGAGATGGAGCAGAGATTATTTACATGTTAAAGTTCCAACATGCAACTTTTTAACCCCCCCACCCCGTTTAATTTTTTTTCAAGTTCTATTTGGGATTGCCCTCAAGTTTTCCTTTATGGAAGCCTGAAGTACAGGTATTTGCTCCAGTGGAGGATTCGCTCACTTCTGCCCCACAGTGGTCGTAGCAGGTTACTACATCTCCAGGGATCCACAATAACATACTGTACTGACGGTTACTATTGAACTGGGTACCATGCAGGCTTTCTCACCAGAGCAGTATATGTTCCATTTAAGTTGGAGAATCAAGGGAAATCAAAGGAAAAACGTTCTCTTTTTATTATTTCTGTCATTGGATCCCATATGGATAATGGGCAAAGATTTGCACATTTGATTGGTATAAACACACACAGGCACACACACTTGTCACATACAAAATGTTAATTCTCTGTTATACCATTTATGATCTCTCTTTGGGCGTGTAAATGTACTTTCTCACTAACACTTTAATTGCTTTACGCACATAACTCAGAGGCTCTTCATTATCCAGACCCAGGATGCGTCAGAGTACAATATGTAATAGGTTGTTATTGTTGTGTTTGATTTATAAAAATGAAATCAACTTGTAGCACCAGTCATTCATGTTTTCTTTTTATTCATAACCTTTAAAAGGTGATTTGAGTGACAGTTGTACTGGTAGGAAATCATTTTACTGAATGAAATGTGGTTTCACTGTCTGAGTAAGTCCATGTCACACTACTCTGTTTCACAGCAACACAGAAGCATTCACAAAATCCCACATTAAAAACGGAGAACTATATGAAATTAAAACCTTTAAAACGGCACCAGTCACATCATGTTTTACTTCCACATATTTGTTGAGTATTCAGACTATACTTTACACCATCTGCAAGATCTCGACACTGTGGGTTTAAACAACATTTCATGCATCACAATAACGTCAGATGTAGAATTTGCCCAACAAGGAAATAAAATAATAACTTGAGCAGGCCTACCATTGTACCAGCAGACACGACTCACATACAGTTAGCTGATCTATAAGGTCTGTCTAAGATGCCATACTCATCGTACTGTTTACAGGAAAAATACCTCTGCATCTCACATTCAAAAAGTCATATGGAATGGTGAACTTCTCTGTAACACAATACACAGCTCAACTCTATGTCTCCAAAAGTGACCGCAGCAATTCACTGTTGCACGTCACAGAGAGGGGCTTTTTCAACATCAAACCAAAACAATGTTGCATTAAAAACACAAATACTGCACGTAATGATCCATCCATAATACTGTCTGTGGCGTCCATGACTGCTTTAGAACATCATCTTCACACGAGTGGCCAGTCTTTGTGCTCACCAGTCCGACACCTCCATAAAGTCTTCCAGTTCGGTCATGGATATTATATCACGGGACTGATATCTTGAGTGGGCTGAGTTATCATTTTCACGAACTGAGCTTCCTGCAAGCTGGCTGCTTGTGTCAGACTGTGGGAAAGCCTCATGTGAGCCACGTCTGTTGTAAACCGCGTTGCATGTTTTGTCTGCGTCATTAACCGTGTCCATGTATGGAGTCTTCTCAGGGCTATAGCTGTGATACCTGTAGTTGGAATCATCCCTGATAAGTTGTTGGTCCTGGGAGTAATTCATAGACCCTGGAACCCCTGAGGTTGACTGATGAGTGTGGACGGATGGGACAGTTGCCATCTGGTAGCCTTGGGGATAACTGTGGTAGCCTGAGCGGGGTGTGTAGGACTTGCCGGTGGGAGGAGCCTGGGTCAGTGGCTGTTGCTGCGAGTTGACCTGCATCTGGGGTTTGAGCTGAGGTTGAGGGTACATTTGCTGGGACTGTGGTTGGGAGGCGCTCCGGCTGGACTCCCGGACATTCAGCTGAACATACTTCCCTGTCTCTGGGTCAAAGAAAGTCTTTGTTTTCACTGGAACAGGCACGTCCACAACAAAATACTGTCCAGAACCAATGTCTTGTAGCACTTTGCGTTGGGTGACTGGGTAGGACTGAGGGTAGCTTGACTCGACATGGTACTGTGTCACTGGAGCTGGGTGGGTTTTATGATGGAGAGTGGGAGAAGAGGGAATATGAGCAACGGCCTTAGGCGTAACAGTGTGGGAAACAGGGCCAGTGCCATGCGATGAGGCAACAGGGAGGGATATGGGGGCAGTGGCATGTGGGGCAGCAACAGGGAGGGAGACAGGGTCAGTGGCGTGAGGAGAGGCATGGAAGGAGCGGTGAGGGGATTGGTGCTCTGCGTGGGAAGAGTGCAAGCCAGGCCCAGATTTGGGGGCATGAGCAAGGGAGACAGGAGCAGAAAAATGAGGGGTGGTCACACCGTATTGGTTGGATAAGCGTACCTCAGTGGAGGAGGAAGGACTGGTTGAGACCTCATGAATGGGTCTTTCTCCTCCTGCAGGTCTCTCTGCAACTGCTCTGGACGACTCCTTCTTCATCCTCCGTGTGGTCAACCTTTGAGCCCTACGCAGGGCTTTCTCACTCTTGGGGGGAACAACTGGGGGTCTTCCCAAAGAACGCGACACGTCGCTGCTGTAGCTACAGGCTGATTCTGGCCTGTCAGAGTCATACAGGCCCCGCACATCTGCCATGTCTGCTGCACTGGTGGCATAACTCTCCACGTCCTCTGACATGTTACTGATGACAGAGCGAGAGTCATCTTCATCAAAGACGAGGCTCCTCCTGGAGTAGGGTCTATAGTGTTGGACGGGGGTACAGTAACCAGGTGATGACTGCATGTTAGATGATTCTTTCATGGCAGTTAGTCTGTTAAATCCAGCATCAGGATGAACTGGAGTTCCAGCACTTCGTCTCATTAACTCCTGCTCTTCCTCTCCTCTCTCAAACAACCTCTCCATGGGAGAACCAACACGGAAATCCTCTCCATAGGTCTTATGGAAACGAGGTTTGACTGACCTGGTGAGAGAGGAGCTTCTGTTTGAGTTATCTTTCACCCTGAACATTGAGGGTTTGATTCCCAGAGCGGGTGAAGAAGTGTTGGAGCGAGGAAGAGATGGAGCTGGAGATACAGAGGGCAGAGGCCTATGGTGCCTGCTGTAGGAACCAGGATCTTCAGGTGACTCGAGTCCGGATGAATGGTTCCTCTGCTGTGAAGGGGAGTGTTCGTGCTTTTCTCTGGGCTTCTTCTCTGCATCTTCTGATGTAATAGAGTAATACTGAAGAGCATCTCTCCTCTGAGTGCCGCTTTTCTGTTCCTCCATCGTTGAGACTTTTTCATCCCTCTGGTGTAAATTTCTTCCTTCTTCTCTCTTTTTAGACTCCATATGCTGTGTTGCTTGTTTCTCCTCAAGCATTAGCGCCCTCTCTGCCGCTTCTTTGACCCGCTTTTCCTTTTCAACTGCTCTCCTCTCCTCTTCTCTCTGGATTTTCAGTGCTGTTTGAGCTGCTTCCTCCTCTTCTATCTGCTTTCTCTTTCGTTCCTCCTTAATATGAGCAACCCTCTTGTCCTCCTCAGCCTGAATGGCTCGCCTCTGTTCTTCTCGCCGTTGTTCTCCTAGAGCAGCTTTCCTCTGCAGTTCCTCTAGAGTGGCTCTTCTTTGCTGTTCCTCTAGAACAGCTATTCTCTGCTGTTCCTCTCGAGCAGCTTTCTTCTGTTCTTCGATCAGAGCAGCTCGCCGTTTTTCTTCGAGAGCGGCTTTCCTCTTCTGTTCTTTGATGAGGGCAGCTTTTCTCTGTTCTTCTAGCGCAACTTTCTTCTCTTCTTCAATCATTGCAGCTCTTCTTTGTTGTTCCTCCAGAGCAGCTTTCCTCTTCTCTTCTTCAATCAGAGCAGCTTCCCTCTGCTGTTCTTCCATTAGAGCAGCTTTCCGCTTCTGTTCGATTAAAGCAGCTTTCCTCTGCTGTTCTTCTAGAGCATCCGCTTTCTCCTGTTCCTCTAGAGCAACTTTCCTCTTCTGTTCTTCTAGAGCAGCACTTCTTTGTTGTTCCTCAATTAGAGAAGTTTTCCTCTGCTGTTCTTCTAGAGCAGCTTTCCTCTGCTGCTCCTCCATTAGAGCAGCTTTTCTTTGTTGTTCCTCCATTAGAGCAGCTTTCTTCTGTTGTTCCTCCATTAGAGCAGCTTTCCTCCGCTGTTCCTCTCGCGCAGCTCTTCTATGTTGTTCCTCAATTAGAGCAGCTTTTCTTTGCTGTTCCTCCAGAAGGGCTTTCTTCTTCTGCTCCTCCATCAGAATGGCTTTTCTCTTCTGTTCCTCCATCAGTGCAGTTCTCTTTTGCTGCTCCTCCAAAGCAGCTCTCCCCTCTTCATTTTGCTTAATTCTCCTCATCTCCTCAATGGCTCTCATCCTCTCCTCCTCCCTTAATTGAGATTTTCTTTCCTCCTCAACCTTTGCCCTCTTCTTCTCTTCAAGTTGTTTCATTTTTCTTTCCTCCTCCCTCTGATTCGCTTTAATCTCCTTTTCTCTTTGTGCGGCCTTCTCCTCCTGCACCTGTTTTGCTTTTCGTTCTTCCTCCGCTTTCCTCTCAGCTTCTTTTTGCCTCTCCCGTCTCTCCTTGATCTGAGCAGCTATGGCCTCCCTCTCTTTCGCCCGCCTCTCCTCTTCTCTCTGAGCGGCTCTTCTCTCCTCTTCAGCCAGAGAAGCTCTACTCTCCTCCAGCATGTGTTTGATCCTCTGGGCTTCTGCTGCTTCCTGTGACTTCTTTGCTGTGTTGTTATGACTTGCTTTCATTTCGTCATTCTGAGACGAAAGTTCTTTTCTAACACTCTGGTTTTCCTCTGTGTTGTACACGGGGCCGGCAGCTTGTTGAGGATGAACACGTTTATCCATATATGGCACTCCATCACCCTTGGGAGAGTATTCTTTAGGTTTTTGATTTAATGTCCGGTCTCGGGACACAGACCTATGTCTCGGTTTCTTTACTGAGGATGAGGTTGTTGTTTGCAGCGGAGGGTTGTTTACCTGTTGAATACTTTGGCTCAGTTGATTGACTTCATCCACTTGTCCATCACGTCCTTTGTTCATAAGATGCTTCAGTGGTGACTTATTTCTCTCTCTGCGGCCTTGTGCATTTTTTACCTCCATTTCTTGTGCACTTTTATTTTCTGGAGGCAATTTTTCTTTGTCTCCCAGTTTGAACATTCCTGTTCTTTGGTGCTCTTTCTCTGTGATGGGAAATACAACTGCTTTGGGCTCTTTGTTCACTTTAGCACTGACCTCCGTCTTATTTGGCAAAGTATTCTCTTTCACGGAGACATCTTGTGGGTCCGTGGTAAACACTGGGCGCCTGCTGTGACGAGTCTGTATGAGTGGGAAGAATCCTTCTTTTTTGTTTGGTGGGAATTCCTGAAGTGTATTTTCACGGTCATCTGAAACGATTACCTTTAACCTAGCATAATCTGCAATTGCTGATATCTCCGGTATTGTGGATACTTTGGGTTTTGGCTTAACTTCTGGTTTCTCCTGTAGGGCATGTTCCCTTGTTGGGTGTAAAGTTCTTGTGCTTTGCCTTTCCTTTGCTGCTAATGTGGACTGATTCTCTGCATGATGTTTTCTGTTGTGAGCTGGACCTGCCTCCTGTCTCTCGTTTTTATTGCTTTTACCCTCAGTGGGACGATCATTCTGTTTCGAACCTTTCATGTTTCCATCTTGAACGCCCACTGAACTGGATTCCGCTGTTTTCCCTTTACTTTGATCTAATGCAAATTTGTCATTTTTTCCCTCCTCGTTTGATTGATCGCTGATAGCGACCGTGTTTGGAAGTAACCTGGGAACTTCCCTTTCCTTTGAGACGACATCTGATGCAGCTCCAGCCTCAGTGCTATTGTTGTGCGGTTCATTGTTTTTCTCTGTTATTCCTCGAACTTGAAAGTAGTCTTCGTCCACGCTCTGTCTCTCACCATCATCGGGAGTTTTGTTTATTTTTCCCAGCTTTTCATTTCCTGTATTTTCACTCTTGTTTATGCTGTTCTGTTGACTGCTGGCTTTCAAAGAATCTGATTGTTTTTTCACATTGGATAACTTATTTTGTGCTTTGGCTTTTTCCTCCTGGCTATGTTTAATCTGTTTCTCTCTGCTTGTTGAAGGACTGGCATGGCCTTTATCACTACAACTAGGAGTAGTTTCTTTAGTTTCCTGAGCTGCAGCCACATTAGCGACAGGATTTTTTTGTGCCATCTGAATATTCTCTTTTACATGTACTGCTGGTACAACACGGATGGCAATGCCGTCTATGTGCAGTTGATCATCTCCCTGAGTATTCTCATCGCTGTTTGTCCCTTTATGCTTATGTGTTGGAGACGCACCACTGTTTTCTTCTTCAGACAGGTTGTTTGTGTTATATGGCTCTGGAGGGGCCAAGATGTGCTGGTTTTCATTTATTTTAGATGCATTCATTTCATGCATTTCGACTCTGAACATTCCAGTCTGATTCTCACTCAATGAGGACTGTGTATCACGCTGTATTACCATCTCAGGTTCAGCTTTGCTATAATGGTCCTTGTTCATGTCTGTGTTGTCCACTTTGGGCAACTTATTGTTATGTTCTCTCTGCACATTTTGGGGCTTCTTGTGGTTGGTAGTAACCTCTTCTTGATCTCTGATGCCACTGGATGCTGAGGTTACATCTGGGGTTATATTTGTATAGTCTTTGGTTTCTCTTGGTATTATGTCCTGTCTGGGGGGCACAGGTTGAGTTTCAGCCAACGGCTTATTTTTAGCAGGTACAGTGGCTGTGAAGGGCACATCTTTTTCAGCCAGGTGGTCGTGGAGTTGTGTTTCCCTTTGGTATCTGTCTTTTATTGCAGAGCCTTCCTGGTGAGGGGTTTTCTGAACACCACTCTCATCCAGATTATTCTTTCTGGTTTCTGTGGTTGGTGTTTCATGCTTATTTTCTGCAGGCGTATTCGTCCCAAGTCTGGCCTGATCCCCTTTCGCTGTATGCTGGTTTTCCTGCACAGCTCCACTCTTAGCTAAACACACTTCCTCAGAGAACCTGTTTACATTGGTTACTTCTTGAGCAGGAATTAGACCACATATTTCTTTCTCTTTAGAAATACACTCTTTCTCCTTTGAGTGTGTTTCTTCTTGGTTCTTCTTCTCCTCTTCACTCCTGACTGATGGCTTTCTTTCTCTTACAGTTACCATTATTCCCATGATTTGTAAATCGTCATCAGAAGTGGTTTCAGCCTTCGGACCAAAAGAAAGTTCAAGGGAAGGTGCAGAATCTTCTTGATTTGCACCATTTTTATTCTCTGCTTGATCTGCATTTTCTGGTTTCGAACATTCAGGTATGACCGGAGGTGAAGCTTTGGACTCTACATTCTTGTCATTCAGTGGGTCACTGTAGATTGACGTTTTATCGGCTTGTTTCTTTGGGCTGTCTTCATGGTTAGCTTCCTGTTTTACTTGGCTGTTTATAGGTTCTTTATTTTGTGTCGGTGACTTGGCTTCACATTGGTCTTGTTTCATGTCGTAACCTCCGCTCCAGTTGGCTTCTTTGGGTGGTTCTTTGATGCTGTCTGTGTTCTTCATTGGCTCTTTTTGAACTTGTTTCTGTATGTGATCCACTGAGTGACTGGTTGATGCCAATGATTTAGTAGGATATGACGGTGAGACAGACTTGGGTGCTTCTGCCTGTGCTCCTAAAGGCCCTGACAGCTGTTTCAGTGCGCTATTGGCAGACAAATTACTTTCTTGCTTTCTGGACACTTCCTGCGATGGCGGCTTCTGACGTACGGTTAAATTTTGGCTCAGGAGTAATTGCTTGGTTGAATTTTTTGACATAAATCCCTCTCGTGTAGCAAAACCTTCTTTGATAGCTGAGATCTCTTTTTCAGCGTGAGCTTTTATCTTGGAGGTCAGAATCTCCTGCTTTGTTTGAGCTTTTTCTTTATGACTGAGTGTTTTCCCAGGAGTGGGGTGTGAGTCTTTAGTTGTAACCACGCCATGCTCCGTTGACTTGGGTTTTCTCTCAAGGGGTCTTCTTTCCAAATCTGAATCTTTTTGATGTGGCACATTAGTGTTTTTCTGTTGATTGTGTTTTTCTAATTTTTCAACACCAACTTCTTTTACTTTATGAGGAACAGTGTTACTATTTAATATTTTATCCCCATTGTCAGTTGAATAATTAGCACTAGTTAACTTGAATTCTTTCAAAGACTCGCTGTAGACATATTGACTCTCTGTCATCTCATGAGATTTATTACTGTCGGCCTTATCTTTATTTTCTAATTTGGCTGTTGCTGAGCTGCTTATCGGACTATGGTCATCTTTTGGTTCGTTGTTATTTGCTGTCTCAAGTTTATCAGCTAAAAGTGTTGTTTCACTGACATTATTTGAAGATGCATTTTCTTCACTAGACTCTCTGTTTTTGTCGGTTGATTGAATAAGACCATATTTTTCTCTTAATCGCTGATACTCATTGGCCTCTCTCTCCCCCTGATCTCCTCTTGGCTTGATGTCATCAACTGACACGTCTTTCTCTGAATACATTGGAGTTTTGAATTCTTTATTTTCATTAATGTTGACCTTCTTATTATCTTCATCCTTGGGAACGACAGCAGTTATTGCTTTTTCTTTTTGCTCTCCCTTCATTTTATCTTTTATTTTGGCCAACTCTGCTTTGGCTTTAGCTAATTCTGTCTTGACCTGCTGAAGTTTGTCTGGTTCACCTTTGACCTGTTGTATTCCTAGTCGTTTTGCTGCAGGTTTAGATGCCATGTCCTGCACAGTCTCTGCTTTAGTTATTTCATATTTTGGTAGCCCCACTAAGATTTTATCTCCCTCTGTCATCTCAGCTTTTATCATCTCACTTTTAGCTTTGTTTATCTCTGTTTTAGGTTGCTCTGTGTGTTTCCAGTCGGGTCTGTATTCTTTAACGGCTTCAACACCCTTAAATACCCCGACCCCCTCTTTTACATTGACCTGTTCCACATGCTCTGGTTTTTCACTCTCTGTTTCAGTTGTTTCTGTCCTGACTTCTTCCACCTCCATTCTGACTTTTTCAATATGTTCTACCCTCACTTGCAGTTTTTCATCTTGTTCTGGTGTGATCCTCTCCTGTCGACACTGCTCAGTTTGAACATGCTCTGCTCTGACCTGCGTGCTCTGTTCACCCTTTGACAGCTCAGTTTTTATGTGTTCCTCTTTTAGCCTTTCAGCTGTAGCTTGCTCTGCTTTGACCTGCTCACCCTGCTCTTCTCTCATCTGCTCAGCTCCTACTTTCAGTATATTTCCTGGCTCCTCTGTAACCATCTGTAGTTTAAGTTGCTCTACTTTTGGCTTCTCCTCTCTGGGCTCTTCTGTTTTTTCCTCTTTCTCGTACCCTCGCTTTTCTTCTTCTACACTGGCCGACTTGTCTTTGTCAATCCTATCAGACACTTCATTCTGTTGTGTTCTGTCTTGCTTTGTTGTGTCTTCTTTACTCTTTTCTGCTTTGACTTTCTCTGACCCAGTCTGCTCTGCTAAAATTAACTTATTCGGCTCTGCTCCGGGCTGCTCCACTTGAGCCCAGTGCTGAGCTTTTGCCAGTTCTGTTTGGGCGTGCTCTGCTATTATCTGCTCTGCTGTCGTCTGTGCAGCCTTGACCTTGACAAACGGCTCATCCACCACCTGGTTACCTGCTATGGTTACATTTGCATTGTCAGGGACAGATAACAAAGTGTTCTGCCCATTGTTTTCAAGCCTTGTTTTAGTTTCTCTCGGCTGCAGGCTTTGCGTTTCATTCTCCTTCAGAATTGGTACATGCTGCTTTTTCTGACCCAAATCTTGAGTGGGCATAGTTTTTTCTTCATTAGAAGAAAAGGTGTTTTGAATTTTATAGCCCTGATTGATGGATGTGTTGTTGTTCTGTGCCACATCATTTTCTTTCATTTGATTTTCAGCATTGAATTCGGAGGATATTTGAGGTGCATATCTGTCTCCTAATGTCCCACCGTGCTGTTTGTAATATTCAGGATTTCCTACTGCATCGCTACTGAGTGGAACACACTGTGGTAGTTGAGCTGAAATGTTAGGATTGACTTGCCCAGCCTTTTTATAAGAGGATGTTGCCGCACCATAACTTTCTCTCAGCTCTCTATTCTCCAGTTTCTTCTTTATGCTCCTCTGATTTTCTTCCTTATAATTGTATCTTTGTGAATTTAGTTCTTCTTGTGTGACAACTGTTCTTTGGTAAGCCTCCGTGTTTTGGTCTTTTCCCATAAAAGCATATTTTTCCTGTGTCATCGGAGCTGCTTTTAGACTCAGCTTTTCTATTTCTTGGTTGTTTGTCTGTCCCCACCTATCCTGAGAGGAGACATTACTGTAATCATATTTGTTCTCATTCACTTGATGATACCTATCCCCCTGTGTGAATTCCCCTCCCACTGGTTCATTAAAATGCTGCCTGGTATTGGCCTTACTTATTAAATAGTCTCTGGTTTGATTGTTGTCAGCGTTTAGCCATTGAATTTCTGCAGCAGTGTGAGAAGGCCCCAGCCTGTTTACGTAATCTCCCATCGTTGCTTTTTTATCAACCATGCTTTGCCTATAGGGAGTAAATGATGATAAGTTTTCATAGAGATTCTGTCCATTAGCCAGCTGATTGCTGGTGTAATTTTCAGGTAAGAAGCCAGTGAAGCCATATTGATGAGCCATCTCACCTTGCATTTGGGCCCTGTGCTGATCACTTGAATAATATTCTGGATTTTGTGAATTTAGTGCTGTGACTGATGGACCAAAGTTATGGTACTGGTTCTCATATTGATATAGAGCAGGATCTACCCTGGATTTCTCTTCCAGGGGGTTTGAAATGTCTGCGTCTGAAAAATCAGGAACATCTATCACAGTGTCTCTGGAATCCTGGACAGATGCCTGCTTGTTTTTCTCCGGCATCTCCAAACCCTTAAACCTGGTGGGACTGTAGGTGCTTTTCACTCTTTTCCTGTTGTCTTTGAGATTGAAGAGGAGGCTTGTGGCCCTTGATTTGTAACTAGACATCCTGACATCAGGAGTAGATCCCCGACTTTCAGCACGCACTGGAGCATGTTCCACCGGTTGTGGGGAAATTCTGTACTGGTGGACCTCCGGTATGCCTGGCTCTTCGGGTGCGTGGACGAGTGGTGTTAGAAGCTGGCTAATGTTAAAGGGAGTTGTGCTGGTGTTACTGCTGACAGCATTCGGTGCCATTATCCCTGCATTATTGCCATAGGGATTAAAGTTATCATTGTTATAAAACACTTCGTCTTGATTTGCCTGCGATGAAATATTTTGCTCCGCCATTGTTTTGATTCTCTGTTGGAGAGCTTTAACTGAACTGAGAGTGTCACGGACACGTCGAGACATTTCACTACCGGGAGAAGCAGTGGACGGCCGTTGAGACGGGAGCCTGTTAGCTCCTAGACTCTGGGTCCGTTTCCTGTGGGGATAATGTCCTGCCAACTCTGACTCACAGCGTTTCTCCAGGGCAGAGGCTTTCTGCATCACTGTGGATGTTGAGGTTGAGCGTGGATGAGTTGGAGCAACCACAGGCGCCAAGGTATTCCTAGGGTATCCAATTCCCCTTTCCTCAAACCTAGACGGACCCTGTTGTTGGGCCTCTAGTGAAAGCTCTTTGTACATTGGTGTCTGATACCATTTAGGAAACTCTGAATGGTGCATAAACCCAGAGACATCACCTTGTTGAAAGGGAAACCTGTTATAGTCCCTCCACACTTTGAAGGGACTAAACTCACTGTGTATAAAGAAGTTAGAGTTACAGTTGGCCTGTGTAGACATGCTGTGTTTACTGTGGGAAGATCTCATAAAAGATGAAGCAGAGTTCGTTTGCATTGCAGCTACTTCAGAGGAGTACAAGTTGGAGTTTTGGGATGAGAATGAGCCAGCTGAGGGAAAATAACCAGTGTTGATATTTTGCTGGTATGATGTCGAAAATTCAGACAGTTCCCTCTCTATGCTCATCAGAGCCGATTTGTCCCAGCTTGTCTCATCATTCCAGTCTCTGAGTTTGCCATCCATCCCCGTTCCATCCCTTTGTCCTTCAGAGTTAAAAGCTCTGATAAGAGAGGAAACTCTGGAGCGACTCCTTCGCTGTTGTGAACTTAACTCAGCGGCTCCGTTGCTGAGGAAGGATAGTTGATCATCCTTCAGCGATTGCTCTTGTTGAGAGGTTTCTGCAAACGAGTGCTGGAATGTGGCAGAAACCCTCCCCTGCGCTCTCCTTTCCCCATACACACCCCACTGTGGATCCTGGTGGATTTCAGCACCGTATGTTCCTCCGTGGATCCAGTCCTGTCCATACTGCTGCACTCTCATGCTGAAGCTCTCGTGTGCAGCTCTTTTTAGTTCCTCCCTTTCTCTGTCCTCTCTGTCTTGGCCGGCGTGACTGAAGGCCAGCTGCCTGTCTCTGTGAGAGCAGGGTGATGCCGAGAGGTCAGAGTCATTATACACAGCCTCATCTCCAATGCAGAGGCTCCTGAATGCTCTATCTGTTAGGTTGCTGACCTCTCGGTCGGTCTCGTCCAAAAAGGAGCCTGCGCTGGACGTGTCACTGTAGCCACCATCACTGTGTTTGCGATGCCCGGCGCTCTTTCGGCTTGAGCGGCGCTTTTCGGCTGAGGTCATGATGCTGGCTCACTATAACAGAGCTCTGTCCTCGGTTGCTTAGTCATTCAGACAATGAGCAACTTCAAAACTGTCAATAAGTTCTCCAGTGGCTCTTTACCTAATCCAGAGTTCGGGGCCCTCTGTCAGGGTGTTGGACTATGTGTTTCAACTAAGGCATTGCGAACCGTAGTTGTCATCAGTCCCAAAGACTCTGATTTTGTTGTTTATCTACAAGAGAAGATAAAGTAATATTAGTGGGGAAATGACAGTACACCCACACCTTTTCAATGTTCAGTTTTTCCTTGTGGCAGGTAGTTTTTAGAATTGAACCTGTTTGTTACAGTGTTTAATTTATCATAGCTGGTCTTCAGAGACGTGTCCGTTTTGTATTAAGCATCAATGTACTTTATGCAGTTCTGAGAACTGCCTCGTAAATCCTTCCACTCAATCACTGTGACCTTCAGAGACATGTTGTGAATAAAACTATACTGTTGCTAGGCACAGTGAAGTCAGCTTCACGTGAGTTATTTTCGGGCTGCACTATGCTTACATACAAGCTTAGACGACACATGCATACAAACACTATCAGCACACACAGATCTGATGCATGTGTGACTTTTGTTGATTTATTCATTTACATGTCATTACACTTTCAATTACATTAAAGCAGATAGAAATACGTGTAGGTATTCGCTTAGTCGTAATGGTTTAGGCTTTGCTGGTTTTTTTTGCTTTTTGTGAACACAATTACACTTTCAAAACTATTATAGTTTGTTAGTTGTGTGTTGTCCTGCATTTATATAAGATTACTAACACAAAGCATCTTATTGAAATGTGAATAGTACAGAACATTCTTACCATCTAGCTCCACTTGTGTACTACAGTTTTTTTTATATAAGATGTTTGCACATTTAAAATCAACAAGGTAATGTCATAGCTATGTTCTGGTTAAATTTACTGCAGCTGACAGGCAGCCATCACCTATCTCAGAATATCCAGTGATTCATTAATATCTTCTGACCTGGAGGTCGTCCATCTCTACTCATCTAAGGCTACACACTACACTGATATAAAACATGAGCTTATATCTATTTCAGTCAAATATAACTGTGAATTAAAAAAAAAAAGCGTATGCATACATTAGCAAAGCAACTCAGTCGACTGCACATCCAGATGCACTAACTTTAGACTCTCTTTCATTTCATAGCATGCATGAAGAAAACATGTAATAACATTGTGTGCACTCAGCTGCCCAAACATTCTGCTCGCATGAAAGCATGCGCCTGTACATATCAAAATTAAGCATTTAGAAGTCAGGGAAAGGGTTAACTTTACACAGTTCATTTCTTGCAACAATAATCTCATGTCAAACTGTTAGGATAACTTCAACTCATTCTTGCATGTGACAAGTTTATTTTTGTCTAGTGACGGGCCACAGACTCTAAAACCTGACACCACAGAGGCCTTGTTTCATGGGTTCTCTGACTCAATCCCTGAACTGAACACCAACACGTCTATCACCTATGCAAGCAGAA
>JAPTHA010000008.1:5387954-5404087 GCA_029814585.1 Gymnapogon annona
CACACACACACACACACACACACACACACACACACACACACACACACACACACACACACACACACACACACAGTAATGGGCTGGTATGAACCTCTGCCGAGTGGAAGCTATTGATACTGGGCCATAATTGAGTTTGCAAGCAATCAATTTGTGGCGTCTATAGTAGACAAAGTATTGACCAACAGGGAAGCTCCACCTACTAAATGCATGAGTGTTCTTTGTGCAGTAAAATCCAGTTATTGCCACCAGTGCATCATCTTTCCGTGGCTGATTTATGGTTACACACCTGCTCCATTCCCCGTTCAGAAGTCCAAAACCTTCTTGAGTGTTCATGAAAGGACTTATTCTAGCACTCACATTCAAACACACGCACACACCCTCATACGCAGCGTGTCAGTGTTTTCTCTGATGTCTGCAGTAAGAAAGTGAAGAGTCTGATAATTGAAACATGTTTAATAATTCATACGAACACTCTCAAGCAGAAATCCCCCTAATCAAATATTCATACTGTACAGACACATAGTCTCGGGCCATAGATTGTGTTTGTGTGTATACCTGTAGTTGGATCCTCTGGTCCTCAGTTTGCTGTAGCTCAATCCAGCCAGAAAGCTGATGACCTGGATGGTTTTACCCAACCCCATCTCATCTCCCAAGATGCCTCCTGCCTGCTGACAGTGGAGTTCCCACATCCATCGCACACCTGTCTGTTGGTACCTACCACATGAATCACATGAACAGCAAAGCATCAAACACTGGCACTCAGCTTATAATGCAGATTTACAAAAGCACAAATAATATGTTTCAAGTAAATTAAGTGATATTTCAGGTATCCACCTTTGCAGTCATTTACACTGTCTAAATCAGGACAACTGGAGTTTTCCTTCACTTTTTGTTAGTTTTTATGAGAAGAAATATAACCAAATGGATGCAGAATTTTTCAACACATTAAAGGGAAATTCATACAAATGCAAAATATCTAAACGTTTTCCTGGTAGGTTAAACTGAAGCATGCCAGAATTTACCTTTAAATAGAATGGACCAAGAACCGATTTGTTTTGTCTCACCTATGGTTCATCAGTATAATTTGGAATAAAGGTATTTACAAGCAGTGGGTGATAAAAAAAAACACAGGACAAAGTACAGTGTAGATGAATTATTATACACAAATTGTTTTATTGCTTTTATTCATTTAATATCACTGTGTATTTGAGATAACTCACACCGATGCACACTGAACTTACTTGTAAAGTTTTTTCCAGAGGAAACCAGGCACTTTGAACCCCTCATCAAACTCTGCATCACTTTCATCAGAGAACTCCTCACATCTTTGCCTCTTCTCTTCCCTTTCTTGCAGTCGTTGTCGCTTCCATCTCCTATTGAGAGATTTGTGTATTTGTGAATACTGGCAACTTGATGTTAATTTCACAATTCTCTTACGTTTACTTTTATATGGTGCATTGAAAAAAGCGTGTCTCATCCAATACCCATGAGACACGCATTTTTAAAAAAGGTTTTAAGAAAATTATGATTTCTGTTTGATCTGTCACTTTATATGCATTAATTCTGTCGTAATACTCGTTGCATTGCTGGGGTAGGTTCAGCATTATGTGACCCCGAAATAGGATACGCAGATCCACTGAACACATTTTAAATTTGCTCCACTAGCACTCAATAGTTTATTTTAAGCTTTGCCTACACGGGAGTATGGATGGCAAATGTTTTGCGCTCTACGTATTTCCCCTGAGTTGTGAACATCCACAGCAAAAAGGGAAATGTAAAGGAGAACAGTTTTAATAGTGCAGGAAAGAGGGCAGTTAGAGGCACAGTCGTCGCACAGCAAATGAAGATTGATACAGACAATTAGTAGTGCGAGTTCCCCAGAAAGGTGTGAGGTGGAGAGGATAAGAATCCATCTTCATTTGGTCCTGGTCCTG
The DNA here is from genome assembly GCA_029814585.1 of Gymnapogon annona. Lineage (NCBI taxonomy): Eukaryota > Metazoa > Chordata > Actinopteri > Kurtiformes > Apogonidae > Gymnapogon > Gymnapogon annona. The sequence goes on from JAPTHA010000008.1 coordinate 5,389,889, forward strand.
TCACCCTGCCACAGAACTGGTCCTTTAGCTGGGCCTGGGAGACCACACTCTCTAATTAAGTCAAGACTAAGCATTGGTTCAGTTAATTACACTTTTCTGCCCCCTCTCCACCCTCCACCCAACTACAAATACTGCCCGCTCTAATAATATCATTCCTCATATAAGCTAGCCTCACCATCCATGCCGTGTCTGTGCTGTTGAATTGACATTCAGTCACTGTAGTGTAGAAAAAGGACACATGCCAACACAATTTATTTGGCAGCTATAAATATGAAATCTCATTAGGGCTGCTCTTCCATTAATTTAAGCATTAGAGTGAGTGAGTGTATAAAACCATGTGCAGGAGGATAATTAGGGCAGTGTGAGAGAAGAGAGAGAAGAAGAGCAGGGAGTGAATTTGCTTAGTCAAGAAACAGCTGCCAATCTCATCTGGGATTAACTCTCCCTCTGCACTATGGAGCCAGCAGAAGCCAACTGCATTCTTCTAAAGTAAACAATAGCACAGTTGCACCATTGCCATTACAAATGTGGTACAAAGTTAAAGGTCTATGTGGGTGTTTGTTGGACATGACTATTATAAGACCTACAGAGGAAAAAACTTTTGAATCCCTGGCAACTAACGGATCCAAGTACAAATCTACTGTTTTCTATCTACATACATAATATTTGAACAGAGGCAGGTGTTATAGCATCATACCGTATTCTCTGTCTGTAGTACTCCACATCTCCATCGTCTCTGACTTTTTTGTCTTTGCCCTTCTTCTCATCATCCTCTTCATCAGAACTCTCGGGACAGTATTCTTCTTCACTCTCCTCTTTCTTTATCTTCTTCCTCCCTCTTCTTTCAGTCTTTTTCCTGTATGGTTTTAACTCATACTCTTCATAATCATCCTCCCCAAACCCCTCTTCCATGGCTTCTCTCTCTTCTTGGTCAGGATCCATACCCTCATCACTGGGTAGGTACTCTGACCCCTCACTGTCCGTCTCTCCTTCTTCAGTGTGACGCTTTCTCCTGGACTTTGGAAGTTGTGGTTCAGGCTTGGAACGAGATTTAGGGTGAGCTTTCAAAGCAGTTATTTGGAGCTTTCGCATGCGCTTTTGCAGCTTTTTATCCTTAGGGGAGGATAAAGTTCTGCTCTTTTTTCCCTTTCCTTCTCCATCATGACTGAAACGTGAGTTCTTCTTCTTTAGAAGTGGGGCTTTCTTCCTTTCAGTGGCCAATTTGGCCTGGTCAGCCAGGTACTGGTCAAAGGCTGAGTTCTCAGCAAGCATCACTTTCCGAGGCTCCTTCTTTTCCTCTTTCTGGGGAATTCGTGTTCCAAATGGTGTCATGTGACCTTTGCGGATAAGCTCTTCCCATTCTGTCTCCTGAGCTGGCATAAGCATGCTGCCAAGTGTGGTTGGTCCAGCTTCTAAGGTCAAACCACACAACATGAAAGATTACATACAGAAGTGACCACTATCAGTTTAGGTTTCCAAGTTAAACAGTGTAGTTGGGTTTGTGACCATAGTTGTGCTATTGTGAAATTTGCAAGAAATACCCAAGCACAAAACAAAATCAGTTAAAAACACAGAAGGTAAACCACTCATGTTTACAAAGCTCTCCACACACTGACAATGCAAAAATTTCATGAAGATAGACAAGCACAAAAACATCTACAGGGGTTCAATAGCATAAGCAAAAACACACAAGACGTACTTTAACACCTAACTATGTTTAGGTTATGTTTATGTTTATAGCAGAGAATAACAAACTTTTCTGCTCTAAGGTCTGATGCTAATTGAAAGGTTTTGATGTTTATGTAAACTGTGGTTGTACTGGATCAACAGGAGCAGTTACATCCCAAAATCTGTTGAAAAACACTATACAGCATTGGTAGGCAACATATTCTTCAGCTGAAAACAAAAACAAAACATTTCAATACTAAATGCAACCCAGCTGTCAAAATAAAACCACCATGTGAAAAAAATCACCAAAAAATATTTTGTTTTTTTGTTCAGGGGTAGATTCAGTAGAGGATGTTATTTAACATCATTCTAAACATGCAGTACGTAGTATGTGTTGCCCACAGATGACATTATAAAAGTTTTGTGGTCAATGTTCTCTGACAATTTCTTGTTAGTGAAAGCTACAGTAGAAACCAATACTAGACCCTAGGCTGTTGTAATACAGTCATGATTGAGCTATAAAAAAATATCTACAGTAACAAGAGGTGTGAGAAAAATAATGACACGTGTCCTCTTCTTTCTCACCTTCTTCCTCATCGTCATCTGCCAAAAACTCAGCTTCAACTCTCAGGGAGTCATCTCCCCCCAAAATGGCCTGCAGTCTCTTCTGTTTGGCCCGAATTTTTTTCAGCTGTTTCTCCTAAGACCACAAGATGTTTTAATCATTCATACGAGGATTGTGGCTATTTTGATTAGACAACTGGAATAAGCAATCACTTGACACAATAGACATCTTACCTTATTTTCTTTCTGTCGTTTAACAGATTCAATCTTCCTACTGATGTCTTTGCTTGATGTGGCATAGGGAGTAAGCTGCTCAATGATCTTGTTGATTTGTTTCAGAGAAACTGTGACTGACCTGTAAAACACAAAGGTAATTGATAAAAGACTCACCAGACTGTTTTCGAGATTAAATTTAGTGACATTGGACAGATTTTCCACAAGAGTACGCCTTTATTTCAGCAGGAGTGGCCGAGTTGATGAACATCACATTCACAACACAAAAGCTTCTGTTATATAATGAAAATTGCAATGATATGAGAAAATTATGATTATAGTATGTTGAAGTCATTCAAAGAATATACAAAATATATCAAAAAAACTGTAATTGTAAGTAGGTGCAGGTGATCTTAATTTAACATACAATTTATTTTTCAAGGGGCTTGTACAAACCATGGTATTGTACAAAAATGGTTGTAGTTTGGGTTTTGTGGTCTTACATGGCAAGCCAGAGTGAGTTTAGAGCAATACTTAAGTATTAAGTTTCAGTCCAATTTAGCTCGGAGTTTTCTGTAGTATGTTGATTTACAGCTACTTAACCATGTTATTATTTGACTGTAACTATGTTATCAATATTTTAAATAAGGGGAGACAATTGTTAGTCACATCATGCAGCTTGATTCTACCCGAAAGACCATAGGCTTTTTACAATAGTTCACCCAGCCATAATCACAGCTTTCATTTACTATACTCTGTATATTCACATGACATTACAATCTGCTTATGAGCAAACAGAAGCATGAACAGATTTTAATGTGAAGTCTAAACCAATACACCCAATTACAAAATAAATAAATAAGTAAACAGATCAAGCCAACAAGGATTCATTTTACCTGACATCATCCAGCACAGACTGGTATTCTGTCTCTGCCTCAGCTTTTGCAGCAGCCTGAGAGGCCTCAAAGATAGCCTCATCCACCTGCTGCAGGACACCTTGCTCCAATACATCCTGGTCATACACAGCCACACCAAGCCCATGCAACACATCTGCCCCAGAACTGGCAGATGCTGCTTGTATACGTTGTCGGTTGATCTGCAGCAAAGCACCAGCTCTCTTCACACCTGTACAAGACGGATGACAATGCACAATGATGTGAAATAGCCAAAAGACTTTGTCTTACAGCTTGAGAGACTAAACATATACTGTATGCAGGATGGATTACTGACCACTGTTCCCCTCCTCTGGTTCACTAGTGGCAGGGTAAGTTGCGGCAGCCTCAGAGCCCTGACTCCTCTCAGGGAAATTGCAGGATGCTGTGCCCCCTGCAGCCCCATCCTCCTCTGTCCCTCCCGGAGTGAGAGCAGCACTGGCCGGGCTGGAGAGGGAGGAAGGCGCCTGGTCCTCTGTACCTTCTACTGGCATGGTGATGAAGCTGCAGATGCTGTCAATCAAATGCCCAAAGGTGATGTGGTCATATAAGAATATATGTAACCGTGCTCCTACAACGATGCTCAACAAATATCAACGTTACTCAGAGCTGATTTCATTTAGAATCCTTGGAACAAACTAAAGATAATGGTAATACGCGCAATAATGCTAATAACATGAGTAGGTTTTCAGAGTTTTATGACTAAACAATGACTAAATAAACGAAGAAACATCCCTACTCAACCATACTTTATAAAAGGTAACCCTGTGTGTAGCAACCTATTACGGTGACAGTCACGTCAGCTTGAATGAAAAAAAAACTTTACAAAATATCTGACACCTCCATCTATTGTTTACGTGGCTAGGATGCTAAGCTAACAGTGAGCATCAGCTGTCCAGTTTAAAGCACCAAGCTAGCGACCGGTCGGATGTTTTAAACAAAGACCGATACCTTCAGCAGCCAGTGACAGATATATTCAAACGGCCTGGGTAAAGGTAAATATGTTTAAACAAGTCTAGAGGAGACCGTGACAGAAAATACTCACAGAATGTGCAGTTACACAACATCTCTGAGACAGGTTATTACATGTTAGTGCCGAGCTTCCGAGTTTCCGGTTTTATATGCTTTAGCTGCTTCAGTGGCTGATGTGTTGAACAGCGCCCTCTGCTGGTGCAGAAGTGTTGTGCTACTCTCACCTCTAGATGGCGCCACAAAACCAGCTATCTGCGGATGAATGGCTGAGATGGAGCTCAGGATGCTGAACCCCATTTTGACATGCAGCCAGCGCTGGAATGTAACAAAGGAATTCTGAATTTAAGGACACATTTCAGATATGTATACTTCAGAGTTTTTCCATGCTCTGCCACTTCTACCATAATATAGTTTGACGCCATTACAGTCATTACAAGTACAACAGTCTATAGGCCTAATCAGAAACAGAACACTATTAATCCCGAGGGAAATTGTTTTCTTACTCATGTCAGTGTCTATGTCCATGTCAGTATAATGATATAAAAAAGATATTTAAAAAATTAAGGTAGAAAGGAAAACAGCAGTAGCAATATTTGGAGAAAAACAACAACATATATACACATGATACATTAATCAACACTGTATAAAATTAAATTATTATTTATATTATGTGATTATGTAATATCAATATTTTGTGATATATATATATACATACATATATATAAAATCTTAATTAATATATGTTATTATGTGGGGTGGCCATAGCTCAGATGGTCGAGCAGGTCGTCTGGTAGCCGAAGGGTTGGTGGTTCGATTCCCACTCTCTCCTGATCATGTGCTCTTGTGTCCCACCTTGCCTCCAGTGTCCCTGTATGAATGTGTGTGACTGATGACCCTTGTCCATGGTCCCCCTTGAGCAGCTGGGATAGGCTCTGGTGACCCCCGCGACTCTGCAAAGGATAAGCAGGTTTGGAAGATGAACGAATGAATGTAAATGTGCAATACAATGTGTTAATGTGTATTGATGTTATACATCATTATGTACATGATAATGATGTTTTATTTTGAAAAATTACCAGTTCTGCCGCATCTGTCAGCGACTCAGTCTTGAATGCGTGTCCAGATTCTGCTTTCGTTGTATACGTTTCAGTATCATTTTCTTTTGCTGTATTTATTGGCCACATCTTAAAGGCCGGTCCGTGAAAATATTGTCACACATCAAACCATTCAGTAGCGTAAAAAAAGGTTTGATCCACTGACCATTGTAATGTTGTTGTCTTTTTAACTGAAATGCGCTGTTTTTGTATGCTAGAGTTTGTATATGCGATTCAATCTAATTTGAGATTTTAACGTAAACTGTTAACTGCTGCCAATCAAATAGTGAATAAGCTATTCTGTAGATTCACATGTTTGTAAACTGATTGTGATGAACTCAGTGCCTCACCATACAATAACTTAACCGCACGTCACTGCTACCAACCATAAACACTTAAGCAGCAGTGATCCCAGAAATACTTTAAGAGCAACCGTGGCAGCCAAACAGAACCCACCATGGAAAAAGAGGTTGGAGGCTAACATAAAGACATCTCGGAGAGAAGTGAATGGACTGACAGAGGTACTCAAGAGGTAGAGCCAGATGCCCATAACTCAAAACACTCAAAACAGCCAACACATAACTGCAGGGTGTAAGATGCTGGCATGGATGCTGGCATGTAACACAATACCAAATTGCTGGCATAGTATACAGGAACATCTGTGCACTGTATGGGCTGGAAACACCAAGGTCAAAGTGGGAAACAGAACAGGTAGAGAATGACCCAGCTAAGATCCTGTGGGACTTGTGGATCCAGACACAGACTGACTGGATGGTAATGGCAAACCAAACAGGTATGGTGGTGGCGGATGAAGGACAGAGGAAAGCCACTGTAGTGGATGTGTGAGAAACTAGAGAAATTCAGAGAGGAGCTGGAGAGACAGCGCAGTGCGAGGAACAGTAAGGATACTGTGCACGACCCTCAAACTCCCTGACCTCTGCTAGAGGACCTGAGGCTGGAGGGACAAACGCCAAAAAGACCATAAAGATTTTTTTTCCATATATAAGTCTACCCACGTACATACATACAGATATACACATAAAGAATATATAAAGCATTCAGTGCAATGTGGACTGTATACATGATGTACAGGTTACGGTGAATGTACAGTAATTGTTACAAATATGTTACATATTTGTTTGAGTAATATTGCAAACAAGAAAGAAAGACAGTCCATTACTACAGTTGTTATGCTCTTAATGTACTTGTAACTTGCAATTAAGTCTAAATGCTATACATTGATTATATTAGTAAAAATGCATGATAAACTATTACTGATCCACATGTTCGCTAGCTCTATCACTCTCAAAACACTTTCATTGAAAATACATTTTGTAATTTTTTTGTGTCATTACATCTTCAATATGCGTATCCTTGAATATTTTGTCTACTTATGTCAGTTTCTCGTGTTTTATATGGTAAACGTGGCATCTCACATATCTTCTTCTGAAAATAAGTGCACATATCACACATTATTGCTATGCATTTTTTTCTCTCTTGTCAATAGATTTGTGCCCTAAACCCAGGTTTAAAGTGCAGTACACTTTGATATGGCTACTTTTGCACTTTTATTCAAGTAACATTTCCATAGCATTACTTTTTAACCATAAAAGAGGCGCACTCTTTCTCTACATGCAGCACTGGTACTTTTATTCATGTAAAACATCTAGTACTTCTGCAGCTGCATGCTGTCTTGTTGGGGTACCTTTGTATGACAGGGAAGCTCGGGCGTTCATGTGTTGTAATCAGGGTGCAGTTCAGCCAGAACACTATGCATTTGGTCACATAATGATAAGCCAATTAAGTCTCAGAAAGTCTCAAAATGATCTTGGTTATTCATTTGCAAAGCAATACTTTATATATATATAATAATGCCATTTTTGGAAAGTCAAGGATGTCATATATAGCCTGCTCACATCTCACAGGAAGTTTATTTCCAATATCTTGCAACAATAAATGGAGGATTTAATTAAAATATCCCCCTCAGCCTTGCACTGGTGTCCCTGTGAAAAGGCCAGTAATCTTTCCAAACAGTGTTATTTGTCTAAACAGACATTTCTATATAGGGAGAGTTATTTCTACCACCTCTGACTTGGAAAGTGCAGACAGAGACACTGAACTACTTTATTTGCTTAACTGGTGAATGTGGGCCACCTTCATTGGAGCCTCTCTGGAGAGCATGGGGGGTGAGGGGCCTGGGGGACGGGGGGTGGATAACTAAAGTAGCAAACTGAATGGAAACTGTGTCATAAAGCATAAAAAAAAGTAGGCCTGCATTTTGAGTTTAATTAGCAGAAGTCATATGGATGGACTGATAAGACTGCTGGCAGACTAAATATTGCTTTTGTGCGGTTAGCTGATACAAAAGCACAGAGATAGGAGTCAGTGCAATTCAAATAAACCATCCAGATGTTGACGGATCCCCTATGGTGAGCAATAAATGGATAGGTTCACACGCAGTTGTTACTGTAAGGTTGAGCTGCAGAGAGGAATGTAATCTCTCTGTCTTCATCCTGAATCGTTCCTGTGCATTAAGTCAGAGCTGTCAACTATTATCACAGCAGAGGCGGAAACAACAACAACACATAAAGGCGAGGATGTGTTTACCGCGGAGGACTGATCACACCACATTTTACAATTTGCCCATTGCCTGGTGTCGTCTTGTGTTTGTATTAACTGGCTGATGAATCCCGCGTCCTTGTATGTGAAGGGTCAGTGGATTTATAGAGTGTAGGAGGGTGGTGTGTAAATCCAGCGGGTGCAGTTATGTGATTTTAACACCACTGCTCTCTGTTGCACCATGTCTTGACAGTGGAATAACAAGTGGGGCAAGATTTAGAGTCCGAGTTTGTTTTTTATGGAGTTATTTTCTAGTACACTGTAGCTCCACTTCCACAGATGATACATGTCATGTATTCTATCTCCCCTGTGTGGTGACGGCATATGAAGTGCTTAATCTGTTATCTTCTTCATGCCATATTACTCCCTTCTGTGAAAAATTATCTAGTTAGTATGGCCTTCATCAGCCGTCTATTACCTTACAAGTGAATTTCTTTCCTTATGTTTCCAGAGAAGATTTGTTATGTAATCTTTGGTTTAGCCACACACTATTGCGTTTTTTTGTTTATCATTCTAATGGTATATTTTTTTTGCACATTAAACAAATAATGTGCAAATGTATATTTTTAAAGAGATTATGCAAAACCTGGTGAGGAACATATTTAGTTATGCAGATTAATCAGATAAGTTCTGTGTGTCAGTGTATATATGATGCATTAAATAGTTTTTGCAGGCAATTCTCCCACAATTCAGTAGTTTGATTTTTTAGGGAGGAGGTTTTTGCAGACATTATCTCTGGGTGTAACTGCAGATGAGTGGCCAACATGATTTCTTTAGCCATAGATTCTTTAATAAGTCGTCATAACTAAAGCTTCCGAGTCATATTGTGTTTTACATGTGTGTGGCCATATTGGCAGGAGTAATGTCTCCCATGTGTTCCCCATTCCTCAGCCAGTATACGTACTGTATGTGTGTCTGATACTAATTACATGCGTTTTTATCCGGGTGCATCAGACCACTGTCACGCTGCAATAGATCTTTAATGCATCTGCTTGTGATTTCACTCAGCAGCAGGTGTGTTTATGCATGTTTGTGCGCACATAACCGCAAGGCAATTGCACACTACTGTAGTCTTCTACCCATCTTGAAGAAACTGTGTTTAGCAGGTGATGCGTTGAATTCAAGGAAATAGGGCTTAATGTTTATTTCCCAATAAATGTTTGAAAATGACTCGGAGAGAGTTTAGGAAAACACCTCCAAACTGATACCGACTCACATTCGTTCACATTCACTGCTTTCGGATCAGGTTGTGTTGACACTTCCTACATAGAGTTCATGAAGAAATGTATATTTTAGCGAACCTCAAACACAGCTGGACCAAATCTCACCAAATAAGATGAGGACAAAGCCTGTGTGGTACAGTGACACATCAGATAAACCCGCCGAAACCACACGGCAAGCTCAGTTTATTTTATATGCACACACGTACTTATCAACAGTGTGTATGTATGTAGATAGATGTGAGCGTCTATGTTTTTGGTTGTGTTTGAGAGCTGGTTTAAGTACGGACTGATAAATATAGTCTTTCCTTAGATGTGGCTTGGAGGAGTCAGTCAGAGCTGCCGACCACAACAATGGGATCAGGACTGTTTGGGTGATGCACAGTGGCAGCAGTGCCCTGATATAGAGAACGCCTGAAACATGAGGTGACATAAGCACGGACATTCCAGCACAATAGATGTAAAAATGCTAAAATATGCAAACCATCAAACAATAATATTAATGTAGTACACTTCTTTTCGGAGCGCTAAATTTATATACAAAGAGAATATGGGGCGTTAAAAACAATATCCTTTACTTTGTGTGTTTTGCAGTGTTCAGAAACTGTTAAAACATACAGTAAATACTCGGAGCTGAAAAATGGATGTAGTTTGGACTGGGCCTCTTGTAAAAACATTATTGCATCTGTGAAATAATAGAAACAAGGAGCATATAGGGAGTTACCACAGAAAGGGGATGGAATGAAGATGAATGTGCAGTGAGTCAAATGTGAACTTCCTATTACAATGGAAACTTCTCGTCTAAGTTTTTAAAATTTCCCAAAGGTTTAACTAGGTACTTAAACTCAGAGAGCATACTTTATCCAGTTCAATTTTATGACGCTTGCCTATCCTGACAGCACGCGTTCACTCTCAGGTTAAACAGTCACTTCTGATGGGTACTTCAGCATCTAGATCGGGGTCAGGTATTGAACCATCAACCTTCCGATCCAATCTGACATTTCAGCAGAACATAAATTGGACCTCCTCTAAATCCAGATTGGCTGTTACCTCTACATGTCTGGTTTGTAGCAGTGTAGTATCACTATGTAATTAAATAAAAAGAGATCATTTTGCATATCTGAGGCTTGACGCATTTACACAGAAACTACTCATTCCATCACAAAATGTTCAGCTTAAACCAGTAACACTAAATAAAAGCAGGTGTGCACTTTACAGCCATGATCATTAAGTGTTTTCAAGTCACAGCATTAAATAAACAAATAACCTTTTTTTTTTTTTTTTACTAATTCATAAACCATAATTCCACTATTATCATATTAATACTGAGCTGGAATGAAAAGCACTTAGTTCAGTTCATTTCAATTCTTTAATTTGTTTTGTTTTTTGTATGGCACTAATTGACAATAAACATTTATGGGGCAGCCATTTGCCCAAACCAGATAGGATGAGTGAAAAGGCTGAATGTGGAAATTTGTTCTCTAGGAGTAATATATCGTGACAAACATTTGCATACAAATTCGTTCATTTGTCCACTTGTAATCCCAGTCAAGTGATTTTTGCATCCCTGGGCTACTTTAAACCTATTTAATGCACATCAGCAAAGAGATGAAGTTTCCATCGTCTTCACCTTCCCTTTTTTTTTCCGTCTCATCTTACTTCTCACTCCACTTGGTTTTCTGTCGTTATATTTTAGGGTGATATCTTTACACAGATAATAAATTATAGTAGTCCATGAGTCTCCCACCGACCACACGAGAATAAAGACTAAAGATGAATGAAATCTGACAGATTCCATTACTGTTGTTCAAAGCTATGATGTTCACTTTCTTATTGTCGTAACTTGAATATTTCCAAACGTCAGATGCAATAGTGTAGGGTTTCTCTGACTTACTTGGCTGTGATGTGTGATTTTCCATGCCTTTCAGCGCTAACAGTCAGAGTCAGATTCTTCACATTTCTCCGTGCCGCTACCCTGCGGTGCTAGATAGGGTTGATGCTATTTTGCCCACATGGGATACATCTATAGAGTGCATTTCAACTGTTCTATTGTTTGTTGTGTGTTTGTTCTCCCAGTCTAATCGGAAACATGTGCAGCGTCATCAGAAACGAACACAGAATGTTAGCTCCTCCACGCACCAGGGACCTCGCCCAGTGGGACACGAAGTTTAAACTTAATAACGACAGATTCCCACCGAAATCAACTGACAACAACGACACGACAGGAGTCAGAAGTGATGATGTGCAGAAACAAGTGGGACGTTGTTCAATCTTATCGAAGTTCATAAGGGGACACAGAACAGAGAAAAGAGATAATCATGTCATTTTATTGGTATGCGGTGCTGAGATCTGGAGTGTGTAAGCTTATTTGAGCAAAACAAATGAAAACTATTCCGATGTTTCATTGTGATAAGGGGGTAAAGGCCACAAGAGAGCAGTGAATGGATTTGGACAAAGCCAGTGACAAAGGTCAAGTCAAGTTCCAAGTTCAAATCCTTCTTTTCCTGTTGATGTTTTAGGATATACGCAGGGTTTTCTGAGAACAGGAAGCAAGTCAACCCTTCTTGCCAGCACTGCATTTATATCATGTACAGTAGAGTCAATGTCTGCTGGGTTTAATTTGGCGCAGTTGGTTAAAAAAAAAAAAAAAGTTTTCCAATGGCATAAATGAATCACTCACAGCAGCTGGATTGTACTTGGCTGTTTCACAAAAACTCACTCTTATAGTCCATATATTTGCTCCGACCGTCTTAAAGAGGATTTGCCTTGTATAAGAATAGTTATAGTTGCAGTTACATCATTATGCAACAACTGGGCAGATGCATCACAATTAATTTATTTCAGAGATTTAACCCATAAAAGTCCAAACAGGCATCAACAACCAAAAGCATCTATTCATCTAAAATGTTTCACAACTTTTAATCCACTAATCCTGTCAATACATGTAAATAATTGGTGCAAAATGCAGTTTTTTATCTTTTCATGGTCATCAGATAGACACCATTTCGATGTTCCGAGGCTCCGTAGTGAATATGGAAGCAATGTCATCTCCTACAATGTTGATTCACCAGTAAAACCCACGGAGTTGAATCAGTGACAGTGAATGGACACGCTGTGTATTTTTAGTTAATGACATTTTGCTGAAAAACTCACTTTTTCTTCCATTTTCTCTGTTATTCAGCTTTAACTTGAGCTTTTATGAATATCGACATGATCAGTGAATTAAAAATATTAAAATACCTGATGTTCACAGAAAAAAACACAGGGTCCTAATAAATTCTGATTCTGATAAATCATCTAAGAAAAAATAAATATAGACAGGAAAATATTTTTGGAGGGGTCAAGGGTCTTCATGGGTCAAGGTTTGGTTTATTGTTCAAGGTGACTCCACCAGAAGGAACAACCTTTGGATGAATTGACAGCAACAAAGTCACTCTTGTTTAGAAAAAATCTAAATAAAGCAATAATACAAAATTAATAAATTAAGAAGACCTTAAGAAGAGTTTCTTAAGGCTATATTGTTGAGTAAAAGCCTAGAACTGACTTGTTACTTGGCACGAGGAATGTAACGTATCATAATGGTTTCAGTCTAATAAAAACTGGCATTTAAATTACAACATCCAGTTGTAAGCTGGTCTGTGTTGGGAAGTGTTTGTGTGTGTGTGTGTCGCTGTGTCTGCTCAAGAAAAGTGAAATAAAACCGTGTATTGATAAGAAACAGAAGGCTCTATGTGTCTGGGGATCTCGGCCTCAAGGGAGTTCTTTGTCCATCACTCCCCCTGTCTCTGTCCTTGACACCCAGCTGATTTACACCAGGCTTGTGCATGGAGCTGTGCACGGGTGATGGGCTGCTCTCAGTTTGTCCTGGTTTTTGAGTGGTTGATTTACTCCAGTGTAGGATCGCATGGTGTTGAACCCACGCAGGGATCCCCTCGTGGCCAAAAAAACTGGGACCAGGCCCCCCCATCTGTTCTGGCGGTCATAAATTAGCCCAAAGCTTTGTTAGCAAAAGACTTCTCTGTTCCTGCCCTTCTGCCACACTTACCCTCTATCCCTACAGGCGTGGCCCCTGTCTTCACTTAGCCTTATTAGAAGCACACCCCACGCCGCGCAGCCAGGAGGAATCAGGGCAACAGGATAAGGAGCAGTAGCTGCACTCGGCGCACCAGTAAGACCTGCCTGCCGGTGGTCACGGCGCTTGTAAAATAGAGAAAAACCCATCAGGCATGGCTTCTGTGGCACACCGAGGATGACCTTTACCAATGTAGGCAGACAGAAGTTAACTTTGGACTTGTAACCTTGTCCTTTTTTCTTCTTTCAATTAAACGTTCTGCCCGTGTAATTTTGCTTTTACGCAGTTATCTGATGGGAAAAGCCGAGTGCAGAATCACAACGCATGCACCAGATTATCTGATCTCTTTAGAGGACCAAATCAAACATGCTGACGTCTTCCGAGACCCAATTTTAATCGCGGAGTCACAAGCGTTTCCAGCTGCACAAAGATATTGTGCGTGGGAGGCAATGAATAATCTTGGAAAACAACCCAGTGCATTAGTGCGATATATGAAGTGCTACGACAAATCCTTTTTACAGAACGTCAAATCCCAGTTCAGCTGCAACTCAACTGGCTTGGGTTGACGATGCGTACTCTCTGTGACTTTTCTATTAAGTCCTTTCACCGTGTACATCTGCTGGTTTCGAGACTTTCAACATTGACCTGGTAAATCTAATACACGTCCAGTACATAGCTGTGATTACTAAGGTTTCATGTGCCCCAACAATAGATAAAAAAAAAAGTACACTTAACATAGAATTACGTAACTGCATAAACACAAAACACACTGGGCCCAGATGAAGAGGAGCTGAGGTTATGACCAACATCTGACCCTTTATTGTACACTTTAGGCAACTCAACAC
>JAPTHA010000008.1:5414698-5429258 GCA_029814585.1 Gymnapogon annona
CACCCCACCCCACCTCTTAGCTGTACTGCAGAAGAGTGTCGTAACAACATTCACTCTTTTAATTCAATGTCAACATGGTTTTCACGACCGGTCCAACCTCCGTTTGACTGAAGAACACCCAGTGAAATAAACACACTGCAATTATTTATGTTTGTGATTGAACAAAATTGAATTTGTGATGGCCGTAATGAGAAATACGTTTGTTCCTTTAAATAGCTCCTGCTATTAACGGGCAGTAGTCAAACACTGAGCTTCCTCTGTAGATGGGCCAGCAATAAACAGCCAACGTACAAGATCTCCTTTATGCATTGTACAATTCATACCAGATTGATAGAGAATTCCTTTCAGTCTGGGTATTAGAAACTCTTTGTTCTTGCCCCTTTGATGTGTTTTATGTAAACTGCAGCAGACAACTGGTTTGTCTGGGAGGTTGCGTTCGCCTTTGACAATAGATGTGATTCCAAGAGGCCTTCATTAAGTTGGCCAGATGGGTGAAAACAAATGCACCATGCAGACTGAAAGGTAAATATTCTTTATTATTCTTCACAGCTTCAGCCTCGCAGCTTTACTTGCAGATCCTTGGTTAATTGGGTTTTCTATAAACTGAGTGTAAGGCATGTCAGTGCAGGACTGTTTAGCTTTAAAACACCAGTGGGAAGGAGAAGCTTTGGTCTGTGCATGTGACACAGTGTTAGTTTTAATATCACACTTTTAACCGTTCAACAAACTGGGCAGAGATCTCACTTTTTGGCTTAGTTTTTGCTGGCAAGACCTTTGATATGAATAAAGTTTCAGACTACAATGGGTTTTTTTGTTTCGGCTCTGTTCAAGATGGATTGCACACTAATATATGATTCTTTTCTGCGGTAGATGCATTACTCGACTGATTAAGAAAAAAAAAAAACCTCATCAGACACTGCCTTTCTTGTGTTAACTGATAAATGGTGACTATTACAGACCTTATATTTAGACTAAAAGAAAAAGAAAAACAAACCCACTTAGACTTGGACAAACTTCACTGATCCACAAGGGAAATTTCTCGGTCTCAACAGCTCAGTTACATACAAAACACTCCTGAAGTACACTTGTGAAAAAGCAATAAGGGGAAGTAAGTGTGCAGAGATAAAAGCAATAAATAATACAATAGAATATACTGACAAAGAACACAAAAAATAGAAGACTTGCATGTGAACAAACAGGAAAATGGAAGTAAATAAATGCTATATACACACAGGTGTGACCAGTGTGCCGTAGAGTGAACATATGACTATTAAAGATGGAATTTATGGTTAGAGGGTGTGGCTCTTCGCTACAGAAAGTGGAAAACAGTTCCATCCCCCTCCCCATTTTATGAATAAGCACCAAAGTTTAATGAGATTGCAAGGATCTATGCCTTATTTGAACTCCATTTGTCATCAAAATCAGTGCAAAATGTTTTATGTAATCTTTCCGACATCCTTCCGAATCCTTATGTTAATCCATCTCCAGATAAACAAGGAGACGGATGAAAAAACATGCAGCATATGTCTTAGAATGAGAGACAAATCTCGAGATGCTCAGGTTAAATACACGCACCTGTGAGACATGTGTTTTGGAGAACAGTAAAAGGAACCCTGTCAAAGTTCTAAATGATGTAAAGAAAATCCGACTAACTAGCTAATGAAATAAAGACAATCCCAAATATTTGTGGAGTATCAGTTACATCAAAATACTATTCAGATGTACTGCGGGTGAAAGGCCTCCTTTTTTTTTCCTTTGAGTTTTTCGAAAATTTAATTGGTTGAGGATGATCACTGTTGGCGAATGGTATTAGGCATCAGACCTCCCTGTCTGTCGCATCTGGACAGCGTGCTGAGGCTCTGAGTCACCCTGCAGCCTGACAGAGGGGTCTCTATAGGGATGGGTGTCACGGTCAAAAAAACACTTTGTGGTGCGCTGTGGTATTGGAAATGAAGCAAACACAGTATATCGGTTTCATCCTCAGATAATGGCGTAATTGTGTCTTTCGTCTCATGGTTACTCACATCCTCTATGCTTGTCTTTTTTTTTTTCTCTCTGTCTTTCTATGGGTGTCACATAGCACTCAGGACTACACAGGCGAAGACATTTAACGCACCATTCACGGTGGCACCACAGATAGATCAACCAATTATCATGTGGGTGATAATCCCGAAAGGAATGGAGATGAAGGGGAACGCGATGTGTGATATGCGGGTGAGATTTGAGATGACAGTGTTTCAGCTTCTCCGGGCCCCTGCAGATGGAGACCCCCTACTGTCCCTTGAGTCCAGGGCTCCTTTGTATCTGATCCATACCTAACATTCAGTTTCCACTCAAGGAATCTGGACCCTGGTTGGTGTTATTGTGCAGAGAAGGCCCCATATATCCATGCTGTGTTTATATCTGCACATGTTTTCCCTCCGTTCATGCATCATTGTAAAGATAGATGGTGTTGGGACTCATAACCTCAGCAATATTAGCACATGAAAGGTAGAGACTTTGCAGGAGGGCTATTTTAGCTATTCATCGGGGCCCCTCTATTAGCCTCCCATTTCGCTCTCAAACAGACACACAAACGCCACTGTTATTACACACTGCACGTTGGTCACTTTCAACATCTGTGGTTCCAAGTAACCCTTCGGAGACGTTCAGCTGAGTAATTTTGTCATAACTGTGATTAATGTGCTAGCAGGTCACTGCCAGTGTTGGGGCAATTAACAACACTCTTACAATCAACAAGTCATTTTCAAATCATTACATGGGCCTTTTCAGAGGAACAGTGTGTGTTTGTGTGTGGAAGTGTTCTATGGGTCATGTAATACCAGAGTGGCTATGACTCTGTGGCTGTGCCTAATGTTTCCCTTGGGGAGAGTGATTTTGGTGCACACAATGCCCAGGGGCAGTGGCCTGGTCTGCAACAGGGGGGTAAACAACAACAGTCAAAGTGGGGATCTGTGGTTGACGGAGAGCAGACACACACATCAAACCGGTCAATTTATTACAGTGCTGATGAGGAGATTTATTTACGGCAGATGTTATTTGCAGCCAGGTGCTTATACTTGGATTTCTCATATTACTGATACTCCTAAAGCAGAGACGCTTCCAAACATGTGGTTAAGATCGTGAAAGGGTCTATTTGAACCCAAGCCATAATCTTTCCGAAATCTAACCAAACTTTTACTGAAAATTTGAAAAGAAATGGTCTGTAACGACGTCATAGATATTTTTTGTGTGTGCACGTCTATGGCTGCAAATAGACACTGATTTTATTCTTTCTATTGGAAAATAGGATGTATGTGTAAATGTTAGATATATCACAAATAGCTAACGAACACACAGTCTGCCAAATTTCATCAGGAAAATGTGTGTGTCAACAGAGTATTAGTAAATCCAAGAATCCAAGGATCCAAATCCAAAGTATTTAAGGGATTTGTTGACAGATCATTCCTGTATAGGATGATTAGAAGGATCATCAGAGGTCGAGTGTGTTTATTTACATTAATTGTATTGCCGGCAGCTGGTATATTTTATCATTCTCACTTTCAAGCTTCTCTGAGGCTATGTTCTTAATCTTTAACCGCAAAATAAAATACCCAGCCTTATCTTTCATTTCTGTTTATTAAGCTCAAAAGCTCTGTGCCAAAGAAAAATGCAAGAAGATAAATTGGAGAGATATAAGCCTTTAACCGGAAAACTCAAGTGCAATCCCCCGTAACAGCCAAGCGTCCGCCCTGCAGTAGCTGACCCTGCGTTCCCACTGGGAGATTGGATGTGAAGTCAAAACTAGTCGGAAACAGAAAGTCAGTGTCTCGTCATCCCAACAGTCTTAGTGTGGAAATCATGTTCCAGGAAAAAGTATGATGGATACGTGAATTTGGCAAACCAAGAGTGTTTCATATGTGTGAACACATCTACATTTTAACAAACCATGGTGCTTTTACTTGTATCTGCCAGATATAAATTAATTAATTAACATTTAATAGTTTTAGGTTTAAACACAAATTTACACACTTATGTGCTGTGTATGAAGTATTTTGAATTGAATTGATCATAGTGTAATACAGAAGAAGACATTGAAAAGTACATCTTATATAAGTGATAAAACCAAACCCTAATTTTTCATAACTCAAACTTCTTGCTTAAATCTATAAGAATGTAGCAAAATTTGAAATGTTGACTTCAGTTTCTGATTGCATGTGTTATATTTTGCATATTCATCCGTCAACAACCTCCTGTAAAAAGTCGCAGAGTAGGTAAATCACTATAGCATGGATGCATAACCCATGTGGGACTTTTGAGTATTTTTAGTGTGCAGATCCTTGACACGATGCATATCTGTGGTCCGAGATGCGCAACAGCAATACTTTTTTCCTGGCAATTGGGTTGCTTCATGTTCGGGAATAACACAGGCAGTATGCGAGGGTTGTTGCCTGTATTTAGATTTGTTCAAAGCATTGACATTGTCCCAAAGGCATGCATGGTGCATTTTCATGTAGTTGCAAATCAGACCTTCCATTGTACCACAAAGGGCTGGAGAAGAGCAGATCTGTGTAGTGTACTCTCACAGCCTCTTCCTGCCAGACTAAACCGTTGGTAAGCCTAAGATCACAAAGGCTCACTGACGAACTCAATGGTTTTCTTTCCCTCGTAGAGATTGCAGTTGTGTTGCAGCACTTTGCTCTTTCACGGTCAAACCGCAGCGTCGGAGGACTGTCTGGGTTTTGACCACCCTATACACTCAGTGGGGTTTATTTTCTTGATCCCTGGACATTTGGGGTGGTGACAAATTTTACTGTGTTCAGCTGCCAGTGTGGTTGGAGGTACAGAGTAAAGTTAACAGCCGTGGAGTAGAGTTTAGGTAGTGACATCACATACAGTGATACGCTCATACATCCACACCCACGATGTTTAAACTGACCCAGGGTTAACTTTACCACATTGTAATTTTTATTAAAACTGGACTGACCGGAGAGGTCCGTGTTCCCTGGGACCATTGAAACGGGTTCCTTTGACCCCTGTTACCCTTACAATGCACATATGTTCTTGCGCATATACACTTCAATTTTATATTTTCGTCCTCAGCCTTTCATGATGAATAACCACAAAGTGGAGTTTGATTGGCTGCACATCTGGGAGCCCTTATGACTAAAGATGGAGAGAAAATGAACCGTAAGTCAAACGAGCTCATATTCTTTCTGTGCTATTCGTTGTATTTCACATGACAAATCCTTATTCATTTGTCTTGCTGTCAGGTTTCTGTCTGACGTTGTGGTTGAACTCTAAACCCCAGCTGAATTTTCGAAGGCGCGGCGGAGTGGATATGGATTTCATATGTCTTTTTCTGTCGCATACATTCCGCATCCTTAAAACAATGCAATTCGACGTTGGCCGAGCACCTCAAGGTGTTGAGTGGCCGGTTGGGTTTCATCAATTTCAATAAACATTTTGAAGAACATTTCGCAATGTTATAAAACACAGATTTGCGACATGGACCCTATTATTATGGGAGGTTCTTTGTTTGAAAACTTGCCTTTTCAGCAGTTTTCCTTATCTTTAAAGCTGCAGTGAGTCAGATCTGATTACATCCATGTACGTCAGTTTGATGATGGATATGTGAAACATGTTGGAGAGAGTTGGTTTATTTATCTAGGTCCAAAGCCCAGCTATCCACCAGTACCAACTTGAGGACGAGCCCCAATATGTGTAATTCTGACATTTATTCGTGTAACAGTGTTGTTCTGTTCCACTTCACTAAACACATGCTGATGCATTAATCTTTTAAAACATCTTGTGTACTTTGTATAATCTCGCTGACCTGTTGTTTCACAGGAACTTGCTTATAAAAGCCTTTTTATATGGCTACGTTAGCTGTTTTTAGAGACATAAAACATCCTGAATGAATGGCATAGCTTAACCAGTAGTGTGTGTGTGTGTGTGTGTGTGTGTGTTTGAGAGAGATGTTTTGAGAGAACCCATGTATTATAAGAATATTTTCCATTTAACTCTTAACGTGCACATAAAATACTGAGTTAGACCTTTTTTATATCTTTTACTACACCTCATTCCTCCAGGCACCAGTCAAACCACCTGCGTAGATTAAATGTTGCTGAACTGGCAGTCATCCCAAGCACATAATGAATTATGAACAATTATAAACAACTGCTTTTCATTATAGGACATGCCCTACGTCGATGTTCCTGTGCAAACCGCAGTCTTGTTTTCATTCCACAGAAGACGAATAAACTACAGTAAAAAAAAAATGTAACGATGACATCAATCACATGCAAGCTATAGTATACAGTATGTATATGTCTTTAATTGGTTTAAGTGAACAAATGGGTACAAACAGGTTGGTGTGCTTGATGTGAGAATAAGGCTGATCAATCACAATAGACATGTAGTGTCATATTCACATTAATGGATGAGTAAATCTATGTTTGGAGCTTTCCTTCCATCGTCTGCTGCTTTCGTTCCATTTTTACCAAGCTGAATCGGTCAATCTGGCATAATGGGTCGTTACCTACCACGTACCCCCGTAAAGCCCTTTATGTCTTCCTCATGTTTCTATCAGCAGACCCCTCTCATCACATGTACTACTGTGCTCCATCTCACAAAAAGCCCTGAGAGGGGAGTTAAAAGTTCAACCCGTTTAACTCTAATGTTTTCCTAATGGCTGCTTGTTGAGTTAATAGTTAAATAACAGGCCGGATCATTGTCCTTGCCTTTTATTTACCCTCGTGAGTAAATCTAAACATATGTTCCAACATCAAAGTCTCCAGATTGCGTCCCTGATCGTACAGTAACATTACAGTAGATGTATATTGCCCCTCGACACTGTGCAGAGTCCCTCTTTGCAATGGTATTTACCTTGTCTGACCTATTTGTGTATGCACCAGTGGTCATAAAACTGCTGTAACATGCAGAAAGTCCGTTTTAAAACAGTGACCATAACATTTTAAAGATGTCGTTATTTAGTGACCAGCTGTAGAGGAGTTGTACAATAAAAAGTCTGCATTTGGTTCAATTGTGAGAGTACAGTTCCTTCACTTTAATGTTTTGATTTCATATATAAATGCAAAAAGAGTACAAAAATAAAACATTTGAATAATATTAATTTTACATATCACAAGGAGATTTGAAAGAGTAGATGACATCTCCCCATGCTTCAACAGTTAAGTGTAGCTAACACATTCATTGATCAAAAAAAAAAGAATGAAAATGGCACAATAATGGTAAAACAAAGACAAAAGACAGAATTTAATCATCAAATGTAATGTATAACAGTAAATTTTGTTAAAATATGAATACATCAGATATAAAGTGCATCGCTATCTGCATGACAGTTGTACGTAGTCTAGTCTACGTACATCTACTCACTCTCAGTAATGGTAGTTCAACTGTTTCCTCTATATCGTAGTGTTTTATGTACTAATGTGGTTAGTGGTACTTTAACTGCTGCACAGCCTTCTTTGAAATGGACGTTAACACTGAGAGGTCAGCACAGTTCAATTCACAATATTTTTTATACTAATTTAATGGACCTGCTCACTGTAATACTTCAGTGTTACTATAATAGATTTTCCTTCTTTTCTTTTTTTTTTGTACTAAACTGACAACATTTAATGATTCCCGTAAATTTCTCCTTATTGGTCGCTCAATTAAAATTGTTTGGGATCCAGATGTTCATCTGCTCTCAAATAAAGAAATAGGCAAGCATGTTGGGTAACAGGGTTGAATAATGACATGCCACAGAGCGGCTCAGGAAATGCTCGAGCTCTTTTGGCATCCCAATTTCCATCACAAAAAGCTTGTAATTGCCATTTTTACAAGATCTTGTATACATTGTACATTCAGTCCGGCACCCGCAGAGATTCCACAGTGCCAATTAACTTGAAACATGAAATCCAACTTGGCAAATGCTGTCTTTGCCCATTATTCTGCATTCTAGAAGAGAAAATATACATTGGGAGTGAAAATAAAGTCAAACAAATCCCGTGTTAGGATTTGTAAAAATAAACCCATATTTGCCTGGCTCAGTGGACTGCAGGAGGTTACTTTCTCGGCATAAGAAAGCAAGTTTGCTATCAAATGTTGAAAAAAACCTGTTCACTGACCTTTAAACCCTTTATCAGCAAGGGTCCATCATGACAGAGAGGCCAGAACAATGACAGAAATCTCCAAAAATAGCTCTTTACTGTTGAAGTCCATTAACAAAAAAGTATATACATATTGTTAGAAAACGCTCACAGACATAATTGCATTTTGCACTAATAAATGTCTACTGTTTCTATAAACGGTGAGGATGCTGATGGAAGACGCAGCAGGAGGGGCCAGTGAGTGGTTGTCATGGTGATGAGTTGTCGGTTCCGTATATGCAGAAGGCTGCGGCGTCACAGCCAGGATAAGTGCTGTACAACATACCAGATGATCTCATATAAGACGCTACAAATCTGTGATGATCGCTCTTAAGTCCTCAGTCAAGACTCCAGAGGTTCCCTACAGGTGTTTTCAGTTGGCCTGTTTGCTTTTCTTCATCCTGGGAAACAAAAGAAATGACATGTGAGATTATCACGGAGACACAATAAAAGTAGGAACGCATGATGCAACATCTCTGACTATTCCCAATCACGGCAGCATTCTTAAGTTGATTTAACCGAATAAAGCAGCGGATTTATTCCAGCTATTGTGACAGAGGTTAAGGTATTATCATGTCAATCACGACAGTCGGGGCAAAATACTTGACTGTTAACTTGTAATGCGTAAACACCATGGTGAAAATCAGTGTTTGTTTGTTCAGCCATGATTAGGCACCAAGGTTACAGTGGGAATCAGCCAGAAGTCAGAATATATTCAGTTTCTCTTCCCTTCTAAATAAAAGCAGCTGCTGTAGGTTTACGGGGCCAGAATCATTTCTATCCATAATAGAGCACTAAACATTTTAGCCGTTAAATTCTATTCATCTTGCAGTGGTTTTCAGTCCCCTTTTACTTCTTTTAGTCTTTTGTGTTTAGTTAAACAGCCATACGCAGCCTAGAGTTTTTTTTATTTGTTTTTTTATAAGGTATTATCAGAAACAAACATGGAGAGAATGTGTGATTTTCAGCCGTGTGCATTTTTACACTTTATAAATAAGCCGGTCGCCCTTCCCCTTTTCACTCTGCGCGTAATTGGAAACTCATTAGGTCTCGTCCATGGCTAACGGCCACATCTACTCTCTGCACGAGTCGTTTTGTTATTCAGAGGTCAGAGGACTGTTCACACCTCGGCTCCACGGTCTTCTTTGAGACAGACAGGCTGCCCGCAGGACTGTGTTTGAATCAGTCCACAGATATTAACATCTACAGCGACTCAGTGGCATCACTGATGTCTGCAGACACAGCACAACTGAGTCTGTTCAACGTGACTTCTGAATGCCTCCTTTGATCCTGGAGATATATGTCTGCAAAGAGTTCACAATAGCAACTTGATCCCTTTGATAAACTTTATAGTGCCTCCATCCTTGGGACAGGAAGGAGAGAGTTGATGTTGGCAGCGACTTCTAGTGCACACTAACTTGGAAAAACCTATACTGGTTTGTGCATCAACAATGCATTAAATGAGCTGAAACAAACACAGGTTGGTTTTCAAATCACCACCAGGATATACATTCAATTGAATGTTTTTTAAATTATATACAGTGCATTTGAATTATAGTCTTTACATTCCAGACCCTAGGAAGACTAGCAACCACCACAGTGGGAGCTAATGGGGATCCTATTCAACAAATAAACAATTAATCACATAAATAATCAATCAATCTGTCACGTGTTTAAAGACATAAACTGTCACACTATAACTCTGAGGAATAATAGTCTGTGTCAATACCTCAGAAGTTGTCATCACGGGTCTCCGCATTGTATAAATATAGATGACTGTGCATTAAAACATCTTATGGCATTGAGTATTTAGTGTTATTAAAATACAGTTTTTGTGCCTACACACTCATCAAGTCTACAGTTTTTGTGTGAAAAGGATATCAATATTCACACCCGGACATGTATCAACGTGTTTGGACATGGGACTTGAGACAAACTGAGCAATTAAGTGCTGTCAAAAGACAAAAGTGTATTGATAGATGTCCAGATGTGTATTAGTGCAGTCTCATTTTCACATTTTCACATTGGAGGAATGCCACAATGGAAACGATTGTCTGCAGTGAACATATAATACATATGCAGATCTGCTGGCACTTACTTGTTGATGGCGTTCTTCAGATACTGCTGAAGCCACCGGATCTCTGGGTTCAGACACACTTCTTTGTTTGACTTCAGCTTAGCACTGATTAGAAAAAAGGAAATATCAGCATTTGCCCCAAGTTGGAAGATGAAAGAGTTCAAGTAATTATGCAAAATCTGAAGTATGAGCTGTGTCGACACATTACCAAACAGAACAAATTCACACCACCTTGTCGGTTTGACACATTACGTCACGGCGTTAGATCCATTCACCCTGTCCTTGTGTATTTAAAGATGCTGGAGATTCACATAGCTGCTTCATATTTCGAACATTACTAACCGCCTAATGGATGAGCTGTAAAATGCATGTGCGTAGAGGTTTTTGCACTCAATCCTTCAACTTGTGGCTCCAGGCATCTTCTAAATCCAGCATAACCCTGAGGTTATTTAGAGAACGGGTCAAGACTGGATCATATGTCTGTATGTAGGAGATTGAGCCTCTTTTGGTACGTGTATCTCTGTGTCAACATCGAGAAATTAGACAGACCTGTCCGCTGTGTTTCCTTCCTATAACATTTAACTACCTCTGACGTTTTCCTGTATATTGCAGCCAAACACAAGACTTTCATCTGTAAATGTACCCCGTACAGGCCATAATACTGAATGAGATCAGAATGAAAGGTTGTAAACTCAGCACGAGGAGGAAACGCTGCGTGACAAGCAAATGAGAAGCAAACCCAATTACAAAACCCACAATTATTCGCTTTCCTCCTGAAACCAAAACTGCATCCAATTTCCACCTCCTTTTCAGGTTCACTCATACTCAAACAAAGTACTTCCTGCGGATGTGTCAGTGGTCCTGCGGTGAAAACGTGTACAAAAGTTACACTTTTTGTGGATGTTTGTGTGTGTGAGTGACAGAGGGGTGTGTCTGCACACATGCACACACACATCTTTTCTCCAGCCCGTCACCTCTGTGAGATTGATGGTGAGAAATATCCTGCTAGGAGGAGACCTGCCTGTGTATTTGTGTGGGTGCCGTGCATGAGGAGAGGTACTCACATCACTTGGAAGGGGCAGTTGGGTGTTTGGATGAACCTGAGCTCTCGGATGTAGCCTTTAGGGAGAGTGCTGA
This sequence comes from Gymnapogon annona, assembly GCA_029814585.1. Classification (NCBI taxonomy): domain Eukaryota; kingdom Metazoa; phylum Chordata; class Actinopteri; order Kurtiformes; family Apogonidae; genus Gymnapogon; species Gymnapogon annona. The sequence continues at coordinate 5,426,048 of JAPTHA010000008.1, forward strand.
CTGTTGAACGGCAGTAGCATCTCTCCACCAGACTCAAGGGTTTTCCTGGAAAGAGATGAGCATCATTAGGCCAACACAGTCGTTAGATAAATAGACAGATAGACATACATAGATAGATAGATAGCTGATAGATGACTGATACATTGGTTGATCAGCAGAAAGTATATGCCAAAATTAAAATATAAAACACAGCAGTGCAACTAAGGAGAATTTCATGGAAACTCACAAACCCTCCAGCCTTCAGTTTTGTCAAATTGGCACATTATCTTACCATCTATACTTGTTTAGTCTTTGCAGTATTGTGGGGAATGAAGCCTATCCCATTGTAATCTAAACAAATTAAGAATATATCAAGAATGGCCAGCAGTGAGCCAACTTTACATGCTCAAGCTTTTGAGTATTTTTTTTCTCTCCTGCCCACAGAACATACACAGAGTAGAAGAGGACATTTACCTCCAGACTTGAAAACGCACAAACACTCAACCCTTTCAGTCATAAACAACAGTCTACTGTGTGGTCTTTCGATTTCATGATGGATGTGCATACTTTCCATTAGACCTTGAGCTTTCAGGTTTGCAAAAAAAAAAAAAGAAAGCTCGATGATTATCATAGATGATGTATGTGAAAGAAAACAGACTTTGGTTATTTTCTTCCTCTTTTGGAATTACAGAACAAAACTCATCCCAAGGCATAAAGTCTTATAGGCTAAAGCTTTTATAAAAAGGAAATAGTCGCATTTATTACATGGTAGGTGATAATCTTATGGGATTCATTTAACAATAAATGCAAAATCTAAGTAATATGATAAATATATATTTTGGTAAACGCGTAAAAAGCGAATCTGAAAACGAACCGCTGGACCCAAAGCTCTATGTTAATTGTTTTTACACCTGATCTAACGGTATTATCATTAGAAGGGGCGCAACACCTTTGGGTTACGTGACTAAAGTCGCCATGCAGTCTAAGTTGCTGCTTTGTCCGATAGCAGCCTCATTTGCGCTTAATTAAATGGAAACATCGTACGAGAGCAAATACACACATTTCATTTGCGATTCGCCAGAGAGCCGCGCAGCTTTTACGCACGGCAGAATATGCGTTTTACCTCTTCGGGAGACATGCATGCAGAAGGAGTACGTTCGGAATTAAATTAGGTGTCTCCAACACCCTCCAACACATATTTAACTGATAGGTAGGCTTGATAGATAAATAACAGCAGTCTAATGGCATGGTATTCGTTATTGACTGCGTGCAAAATAAAGATCCGATAACATTATAAGCTCGTAATTAACTAATAAAGCACTCCCATAACATTTTTAGGAATGTTTAAGTCTGACAAAAGATAATTACCAATTATTTAAACAGCGCGTAAAATGCTCGTTGCTGGACGGAGACGCGCATCTTTTTTCATTTAACCTGCGAAAAAAATGCCTGTGTAAAAATTAAAATCCAATATTAAACTCTATCAGTAACCGACTGCCTGATATCATCGTTTTATTTTAGATACTGCTGCAGCTAGTGCTGCAAAATAAGTTTAGAGAAAAGTGTGCCAACGATGTGAAACCAAATATTAGAATAAGCTCGTACCTTCTGATGGAGGCGCGTGTGTCACCAGCATGAGCGCAGCCACTGCGGCCACCAACTTCATATCCATTTTTGCGTGAATGAAACCGAGTTTTGATCCTGCTCAGAGTAAAGTCCAGAGTCGCTGTGACAGACAGCGATGCGGTGCAGTGTTAAATTACGCACCAATGTGAAGCGAAAAGGAGTGATCCTCCAGAATCCGGTACCGTCCTTCAAAACAAAAGCTTCCCGCTGCAACAGACCGTGTTCTAACACATATTCGAACTTAAATAATCTTTATCAGGATAAAACAAAGAATACCACTATGTCTGACACACAGAAAATAAAAGTGCGTGAAACTATTCCAGTTACCCGTGACGATCCAAGTCTTTGCTTTATTGAGTAGTCCTTCATTTATTTTGTAAGCTTGTTTCCGGTATTATTGTAGTCATCGGCGGAGACTCACTTAGTCAATTAAGATGCGCCAGCCCAGTACGACCCCCATCCCTGGAACACTCCCGTTTCGCAAAGGCAAACTCAAAATTTTATTCTGGAAATTTAATAAAACAAATAATTAAATAAGAAGGGGAAACCTATGATTAAGGAAAAATTTCCAGATTGTCTTTGTGCCTTTATTATGATCATAATATCTCTAATTGATTGCTTTTTATTATATAACCAGAGGTTTGATACATTTATATATGATTTATGTATTAGCACTATATTATTATTATTTTACTTTTGTCTGTGTGATTTTGTATTGAACAGGTCACACTTGAAAATGAGATCCAGATTTCAATGTGATTTTACCTGTATAAACGAAATAAAAAAATAAAATATATAAAACTATTAGTAAAGTAACTAAAAGAATTTGATATATTTTATACCCATTAATGATTCTAAGGCTGTATAATGATTTGTGTGAAATAAATATGTGTCTACATTTCTTGAGATGTAATTTATTTAAACTGACAAAAAAAAAAAAAATTTAATGTGGGTTTTGTTTCATACACAGTCTATAGTTTGGATTTGTGCTGCTTGTATATGAGGTAGCTCTTTTGTGGAGACTTAGTCGGTTATTGATGCTTCCAAACTGAAGCTGGGATAAATGAAAAGAAATATATGATTAGAGCGCCTGATTTAGAAATGGAAGCCGAATAGGATGAGCAGCACAGCGGTGTGGCAAACATTTGTTGGAATTATTTGTTCAACTCCTCCAATTTCTTTTAGGTCTCTAAGAAAAACTACATGTGCCCTCCAGGAAAACCCTATACGGACTGAAAAGAAACAGGATATATATTTGAACATGTGTTTGTTTTTAGTCATGCTTTGGCTTCTTGTGGATTTTACTGGCCTAAATTAATTAAAAGTAAAACGTGTAACTGAGATGATTCACGTGAGCGCGTACGTGAAGGCTCCCATAAACAGACAAGGAGGATAAATGTAGAGACAACACAAATCCCTCCCAGCTTGTGTTTGGACAGAAGGACGGCTCCTCTCAGTTCAAACCAATCCCCAAAGAATTGTCTTTACACTGCCTGCTGAAAGTGTTTGATATATATACGTGTGTGTGTGTGTGTGTGTGTGTGTGTGCATGGGTGTGCACATCCTTGCAGTTGTGTGTTGAACTAGTGGTATTATTAGTGTTTTT
>JAPTHA010000008.1:5445190-5458384 GCA_029814585.1 Gymnapogon annona
GATTGATTGATTGATAACTTTTTATTTCAGGCAAAGGCAAAAAAAAAGAATAAAAAAACAATATATTTTACACTTTACAATTTCCATACAACATTTCATATCAAGTTTCAGCATTTTTTTAAGGAAAACATAGCTGTAAGGTTAGGGTTAGGTTAGGTTAGAGTTTAGGATTAGGGGTTAGGGATAGGGTTAGGTTATGTTAGGGTTTAGGACTAGGGCTTAGTTAGGGTTGAGTTAGGGTTAGGTTTAACATTAAGGTTGAGGTTTAGGGTTAGGGGTTAGCGTTAGGTTAGGGTTTAGGATTACGGGAAAGGGATAGGGTTAGGTTAGGGCTAGGGTTTAAGGTTAGGATTAGGGGTTGGGGTTAAGGTTAGGGGCATTTTAACACCTCTGGGGACTATAAAAGAGTTAAAAGGCACTGATTTGACATTGTATTGCTGGTCTGACCCTGTGTGTGAGTGGTAATGAAAGGATACAGAGGATGCATGGCTGAATGCTTTGTTGGCCACACTGAGCAGGAATATGACTTTTCCAACCAGAGTTGCAGGCCTCGCTTCAACAGAACAATTAAGTGGGTGTCTGCTTTTTGCAAATGTCTGCCATGGTAATGCGTCTTAACTAAGGATCACGTTGGATTTGTAACTATCTCAAGCATAAATTACACTATGAAAATATGCTCTTCAAGGGTTTTATCAATGAACCATCATCCTACAGCTGTCACTCACTGCTCCGGGCATTCAAAACAGAATGGCAGATATTATTCTTCTATTACCATATCTGAATCTCTCTCATCTCACTCCAAAATAAGCAAAGGATTTTCTTCTTATTGCGTATGAAGGCAAGGCAGCTCCTTCTGGAAGACATTACGGAGCCTACCGGTTCCGTGTCTGCGACTGTGGCACTATCTATTGTCATGATATATTAGGTGTCCCCATGTGCATTTTCCGTCTACATTTGAACTCTGTATTTGTGTTGGTTTGTCTGTTGATGACTGCCACAACGCTCTCGTATGAAATGAAACTTATACTCCCCGTGGGTAAATCGCTCATATTTGCACAGCTGGCTTGAGCTACGCGGGGAGTCGTGGACGTACTTGGACAACTAAACAATGTTAATTTGAAACCTATTAACATTCTACTTCAGTTCGGGTTGAGGAAGATATTTTCAACGCTTAACAAGCACAGAGAGCAACATTTGTTTTCTGTTGGGGGCGACTTGCCTTACATTTTCATCCGTGAAATCCTGACCACCATTGCGGGACACTACCGCTTTTTGCAGGAAGAAATGAAAGAATGAACTCTGAATTGGTCATGTTTGCCTTTAGTGTCATTCTGCGAGTGGTTAAGTGTCTTAGACTGTATTGTTTTGTTGCTGTCTGTTTTTGAAGCAGGAGTAATTATTTTTTTCCTTTAATTTAATCTGTCTGGGGCTTAATGGGCTGATCCTGATGGATTAGGCTGGTTTCCTGCCCCCCCCCCCCCTCCACACACACACACACACGCACCCACATCCCGAAAACACGTTCACCACCGAGCGCATAGTTCAAACAGTTATGACTTGAATAGACAGCCCCAGGCTATTTTATCTAGCCAAAATCTAACATGTTCTTTTAGGAAAAACTCTCAGACACAGATTTAACACACATGCATCAGTTTGGGGATCACACCTCAAGCCGAAGACGACAACCACAGCGTTGGTCTTCTTGGTGGTTAAGAGGACCTTCCAGCAGCTCCAGTTCAGTCCCAAGATGAATGATTTATGTTGGGCTTCCTGAAAGAAATGCCGGAGTCTCCTCATGTGACTAGAATGAAACCAGTGATAATTTACAACTGAGCAAACATTTATTCCACCTTTATCCTTTGGTTTGACTATGTCTGAGAAGAAAAGCAGCGGCATATGGAGTAAAAACAGATGAAGAATTGCACGTTTGAAAATAGATTATTTTTTGAGAGGAACACTTTTCATGTGAGGATCCTTATAATAAGACTTGGACAGTAAACGATGGTTATTTTATTATTTATTAAGTAATATTAAGCATTTTAATATGGGGTGTATTTAAACCATATAGATGTTAATTGTGTGGTTACAATGAGCTTAGTTTTTAACATCTAGATCAATAAAGTACAACATATATATTTACACATCTGGAAAATGAAACCATACCAATCCATTTTACTGCACAATAAGCAAGTTTTCATAGTCCAAATGTATCTTTCTAATGACTCTGATATATTTTTACTGATAGCGTATAGAGTATTTTCTCAGCATAGTATTGCTTTTCTTTTTTTTACCCTTTAATACTTGAAAATAGGCAACATGAAAAGTTGCCTATTTTCAAAATCTAATTGTTGTGACTATGTCAGTTTATTTATTAATTCTAATAATGCTTTTCTGTGATTGTAATGTTTACATTATTTGGATATTCCTACCAAGGTGAGAAATTCAATGCCATCAATACAAAATAATACAATCTGTACAATGTGTGTTCTCTCCACTCATTTGAACTGTGAGTCCTGCTGTGTGTACATGGTGTCTGTATTCATGCGTCTGTGTCAGTGAGAGATGTTCACTGTGGGTTTATCTGTCTGGCATTTGTTTAGATTGTGGTCAGGCTTGTTTCATGTTGTCCTTAGGGAAACATCTCAAACAGAGTCAATTTGTGAAACAAATCTGCTCTTTTTCACCCCCCAACCCCCCAAAAAAAGACTTGTTTGCCCCTCTGAGTATTTGGTCTTTGTCAAGCGTGGATGATGTTGTGCATGAAGCGTGCACACTTCTCAAGGCAAAATAAGTGAAACAGTTGCACAGTAAAAAAAATAAACCAGGTGCAGATCTAAGTGATTAAGGACCCCCTATTATACGCACATGTATGACTTGTCTTATCAGTTTTTTTCTTTCAAAGCCCCCTCATGCCAGTCATCCAGTTAATGCATGAACTATGACGCAGGTTCCTGTAGAGTGTAATCATGCCAGCTATCACAGCTATTATGAACCAATTATTTTATTTGTACAACACAAAATGTAAACACGGTCAAACGACCATTTATGACGGTGACGTAAAATAGTGAAATTGTTCAATGGCTTTCTTTCAATCAGTGTTGTTTCTTATGTTGTATTGCAGATAAGGTTTTTTTTCTCGAAGGAAATGCCAAAAAAAAAAAAAAATCCAGTTATTGTACTGACTCACTGTCTTTGAAAAAACACGCGATTTTTGTTTTACTCATAGGTTTTTTAGGTTTTCCCCACTGTTTTGATAAACGGTATGATGCATATACCAATTAGCACATGTGTTTTTATAAGGGGAAGCCATGACCTCTGCATCAGTTAACACAGATCTGGCACATGTTGGAGACATTGTGACTATGTGCTTTGGCTACGTGAGTGTTTAAGTGTTGAAATTAATGCATGCTAACTAAAACAAACGAAAACCATCGTATGCTTCATTTTATTTGCCTGGTGTCAATGATCTATTGACAGCGTAGTCAGTAATCATCTGTGTTAGCATGTACGTTGTTATTGCTTGTACAATAATGAATAACAGTTAAAGAATTGGGTATATAATGAATTATTCCAAGTTGAGGTTAGGCCTCCTGGAGTGCTGTGTGTGTGCGGGGGCTTTTGGCTGCTGTCAGCAAACCCCCTGCCGCAAACACACATCATGCCTGGATGACTCGTTCACAGGTTGTGTGCGGTCGCCAGAGGCCACAGTGTCAAAGGTCAGGAGTTTAAGAATATATCATAGTGCAACAACCATCAAATAGAATGACCATGAAATTTGTGCAATGTCAGGCATCACTGCCGCACTAATCATTACATTTTTGTTAGCGTGTGGTATGCGGGGGTTAAGTGACACTGGCTTGCCGTGTTCATATCAAGTAGTGTATGGGGAAATTGAGTAGAAATCTGAGTCCGACGCAATTGAAGTCCTGAGAAAACATGCAGATTATGTTTCTGATTATCTGTACACAATTACATTAATCTCCCGATTTTTTTCTGTCTATTCAGGAAAATTTGGCATAAAGATCCTTGTTTTTACATAGAGTTCATAGAGTGGCGCCAAAAGCATAAATGACCATAAAGCATGTCTGTTATAGGCTTGAACATGCCCAGCCCCTTAGACCTTATCTTAGTCTGCAGCTGAAACATGGGCTGCCAGCTGAATGTCTGCTTTATACCTGCTGGCCTTCAGGCTTCTTTACTGCTCTTGGCTTGTAGTCTTGTAGTTTCGAACTGTGATGGATGCAGATGCGCGGGTTAACAGCTCTGGTGGATCAAACAACACCATTTGACCCTAAACCTGGAAAGTGCAGGTTATGAGGAGGACAAACAATAAAGTCATCAGGTGTTCACACTGCTTGAAAAACAGCTGTTTGATTTCTGGGAATAAGATTTATTTGTATTTTTTTAGTACATCCCAATTCCAAGAGGTGATGAAATTTGTAATTATAACAGCATGTAACCAGAGAAAACACATCTCTCTGGATAAAAACCAGAGTTGGTCTAATCAGGCTAAAGACCCCGGGATGAGTAATGGTCAAACAAGTAATTGTACTTTTTGTACTTTTATTTTTCTTTCAAACTGAAACCAAATTTGCTCTGAGGTAACGTCATCCATCCTAAGGGAATAGCATGTACCAAATTTGCCTCATAGTGATAAACTGAAACAATTATAACCATTACTACTGATGTTTTTTCAGTAACGTGTTTCTTTACGTTTACGTACCCTTTGCATTCAGGACTTGCTAAACTGTTCCTGCATTTTGTTAAGAACAAACTTCTGCTAAAGTACAAACACTACTCAACCGTGACTTGTGACTGTGCTGAGTTTCTCCATTCAGACAAATGATGGTGGCTGAAAAAGGGACTCTGGGGATCTCTCACCTTATCCACCCTCTCAGGCTTACCAATATCCTAAAAATAATCACTTTGCCATTTCTCACCTCTCCAGCACTCTATGGTATGAAATCCCACTGACCTCAACTTTAACCCTCCACCAATCACTGAAATTGATCCTTTTCTCTTTCACCTCCCAGTTCGATTTCTCACTCCATCTTCTCCTGTGATAGTCCTGACCATTTCTGCACCGGGGTATTGAATATTCGGCTCAGATATATATGTCTAATTCGTTTTCCCTTTCTATGAACTTTTGTTGCCATAGCAACCGAACCATACCATTATGACCCAGGATGTAAGGGTCAGAGGAAAGCTGTTGAGTGTTAAGGACGGTCTGGTATTAACAACACTAAAGCTGGAGCTTTAAAGTGCAGCCATGACCCTGCTGATAGAGCCCTTCTGTGTGGTCAAATAAGGTCAGAGGTTAAACAGGGATCGGCGAGGGGTTAGGCAGGAGTGACAGGAAACCAATCCACAAGCAACGCATCCATCCCCTCGCTGAGCAAAACATGTCACCGTGACAGCGGTCGCACTCTCATCTATCTTCCCTCAGCGGTCCACCTCCGCCAGCGCCGGCCACTCTGTTTTTGCCTCTGCTTGCATTGTTTTCTGCATAGTCACCACATCAAGAAACAAACAAGATTTTAAAAAGTCATTTCATGTTGTTATTTTTCTATTTTGAACGCTGGAATTTCAAAAAAACAAAAAAAGGAAAAAGCCTCTTTATGGGAAAATGAGCGATTGTATTGTAAAGTTACATCATATCCACCTTTTTTTCAAAATGAGCCCATAAATCATGTGTTTCTTTCACTCTTGCAGCTCATCTGTTGTCACTCATGGCTTGTTAGCACATACAGTTATGGGAACAGATTTATGGACGTGACAGATCTTCACCATGATATACACACACACACACACTCTATTACAGCTTGTATTATCATCACCTAAATGTCATATTCTTATCACAGTGAACCTTTGTTCCCTTTTAATTACATCAACAATGTTTGTGGATGCCAAAATAAACCATTTCTAAATTTCTGTCATCAAATATGTCAGTTCTCATAACACACCCGACAATTACTGTTGTTGTGCCATAATCTAAATTCGTGTTCTGGGAATTAAAAAGTTGGAAACCATTTAATAAATGCACAGAAGATTTGGCAGATCTGCATCACAGCGGCTACGTGATGTTTATATAGGGTTTTTTTGTTTCATTTTATATAATCTTCATGTTTTCACTTCACCCACGTTGCCTCACACGTTGAACAAAAACCTTCATTTTTCTCTTTGATGCCTCAACCTCTTTCCAAACATGTACCTACATCAGGATAAACAGCGCAGTCCCCACAGAACAGCATGCCCATGAATTTGCTTCTGCAAACCACAGAAAGTATAATCTCAAAGTTCGTGACCCAAAAACACATCGAGTTTCAATGATAGATGTGTATAGTGATGTTGCATAACACTTTTAGCCATGTTTCTCAGAGATGATGACCCTACACAGATACAGATACAAATGCAGAAACACATACAGGTACAGATAAACTTCATATAAAAAAAAAAAAATCATCCAATTTAACCTTTTGTTATAGTTAAGATTTGGATATACAGTAACAGTTCAATGAAAAGGAAAATAATAATATTAATGCTTTGTTCACCGCAAAATAGCAAAAAAAAGTTATTAAAAATACCTCGCAGAATATTTTAATCTCCATTCCAATCTTTCCTGGACCTAATTAAAGCAGCATTACGTCCTAAACCCAAATTCTAATGGGACCTGACATGAAAACTTTGTTCTGTGATAGTGAAGTCCAGAACTTTGTTGATCCAACATTCATCTCAACCATCTCCTGCCTGTTGAGGAAACACAATTATGTTGATGTTATTCATCATCTTTGCTTTTGCAGAAACATACAATGGCAAAGTTTTCTTTCCTGGCGATTGTGTTGGAGTGACTGCATCCACTTGGACAGTCTTTGCAGTGACTCTAAACAGAGGCGCACACAAACATCCACGTTATCAGTCGGGCCGATCTTCCTGTCCGGGGTATCCTTGATCCAGGCCTCCTTTCACTGGCAAAATTGGGCAACCAGTTGTGGTTAACAAACTTCTGCATGGAAGCGTTTAACCAGGCTGAAGGACGGCCCTCACCCCGACCGCCCCACACACTCATAAAACACAGCCATATGCAAAGGATTGGGAAGATGATGATGTCTTGTGATATTCAGTACGAGAGCAGTAGGCATGTCTAATGACATGGTGTTTATAATGTGGCGTGTAATAAGACATGATTCCTCTCTCTTAACCTTGATCTTGAACTTTATCATCCAATTTATTAGCTGTCTTTGTGCAGAGCAACAGCTGTAAAAGCACCCGCAGGAATTATACAGGGATTATGTTTTTGTCAACGCTTTCCATAAGACTGCAGGGCATTTTCATTCAGTCAGAAGGACATAGAATCTGCCAAGACACATATCCGTCTACACAGATGAAAGTCAGTGTGTTTCATTGTGTTGATCTGGATCACTAATGACCGGACAAACAGGAGCTGCACTCTCTCCTGTTTGGATTCCATTGAGCTATGGAAACTGATCACCATCTGTTTGTGCCTCTGAGGCTTTTTAATCCAACACTGGTCTTCGGCCTTGACACACACACACACACACACACACACACACACACACACACACACACACACGTGGAAGAGACAAACTTTCTTTAAACACGTCATTATGATGGAATAACAGCCAAAGATTTGCATGCCAGCTGGCTGCATCTGTAAACCACACGTATAGTGTGCACTGTATATGGCCTGGTATCCTTGTTTTGTGTTGTTCAACTAAGGATTGTTCTTCCACTTCCACTGGAATATTTTTTTGTGTTTAAATGTTTTCATTTTCCTGAAGCCTCATAATTGTTTTTCCATGCCTAACTTGAACCTCAAACCTGAGTTTTAACCTAAATTTACCAATACAGACAAGGGAAAATAAGGACAATTTGAGGCCCCGAATGTGGAGGATTGGCTCGTATTTGTATTGATAGATGTGTGCATTGGAAACTGTGTGTTTGTGTGAAAGTGTGTTGAAAAATTAAGGATTTTCATTGTGGTCACATAAATTATCGACATTTATAACAGCATAAGCATTTTTAAAAGCATCTGCAACTTTTCCAAGTGTACTGTGATGACGTTGAGCCCTCAGTGTCCAAATATTGGGATGATCTTGTCTGGAATCAAGAGACATCTGATGTTCGATCAATGAAGTGAATGCAGTCAATGCAGTCATTTTTAAAATGTCATTTATGCAATATTATCAAATAATACAATTAAATGATTGTTCAGATTAATATGGGAGGTCAGGTTAGAATACACAAAAAAGTGCAAAATGCTAAATACAAATTGAAAAAATTATTTTTTTTATTGCTTACTGGATATTTTAGAAGGTTTTACATCATGACCTATGCCTGCACGGTGCTGCTTAATGTATATTGTATGGATTGATGTATATGAACTTGAGCTACATTCAATTGCTCCCAAATGAACCATTCAGGAACAGGATCTTCTATTTATTTCAAAAACAGATTCTCACGTAGGCAGGATCAACACCTAAAACCTGTGGGTCACCCCGTGCGCATCACGCTGTATATGTACATACTCTCATATATAACATTTCCTCAGGAAGGAAAAACCTCCTGCTCTCATCCTCCCATATCCCCGCTTATGGTTTTCTAATCTGCTCCACTCCGTAGACTATTTCAAATCACTGATCCCAGCTCTTTGTCTTCTTCTGTGTCCTCTGACTGTCTCTGAGTGCCGCTTCAGAAAGTCTTCACCGCCGGGCCAGATTACCGTGAAAGCTTTTCTTCTGCTCCCGAGTCGAAACAAGGGAGAAATGAAGAGCAGATTTTTACGACTGAGGTTCAGATGTTTTCAAAGGAATGTTAAACAATAATATGGAAAGGTTTCTCTGTTTGCAATATGAAATACAGAACCATCTCAGATATTATCATGACGAGGGGGGCAGGGGGTTTTCAGCTATATATCTTTGAAGGAGGAATACTGAGAGGTTGGTTGAGGATATTTTGGTCATATTTTTAAAATCATTTTAGATCCACTTCCTTCTGTTGGGAATTTGAGTTTCTAAATAAGGCAATGGTAGCGAAGCCAAAATAGGCCAACCACTGCTATCACTCTTGGAGGAACAGTAAGGTCTCCGCTGTAACCCTTTGGTTACGAGGCAAATACCCCATCTTTTTGGACTTTGCGCTCAAACCGCATAGTAAACGCTCATGGGACTGACATATTGTTTCAAACAAAAATAAATTGAGAAAAGAAAATATCAAAACCCCTCGGTACCGAGATCAAGCTTCGAATTGCTTGCAGTTCTCTTCTCTGTTCACTTTCAACGTGTGAATTTAATTGTGTGCGCACATTCGTGTGTTCTTCGGGGCGACTGCATGTCCGTGTGTGCACTTATATTGCATTCCTTAACTGCAGGACTATGTGGGCAAGGACAGTCCAGTCCTGTTAGTGCTCAACATAATGGGATGGCATGAAAACATCAGAGTAGTCTTTGCAGAATGTTTTTGTCATTTCCTCACATGGACAAAATAATATTTTTCACTCATCTGGACAGCTGCACTGATGGCATTTGTCTAAATCAAATCAGTTAAGTTGTTTCTGTTAGTTAGAGCTGTCAGTGGACTGTAAGGAGACGAGGAGGACGGATGAAAGACAAACAGACTTAAAAGGTTTAGATTAAGGCGGAGACCAGTTGGTCCGCGGGATGATGGAAAAACGAGGAAGCACTGTTTCAGCTCCTCATAATAGGCTGCAATTTGAAGCGAAATGCCAGAGAAGCATCAGCCACACAATCACCACAAAGACCGCCGATGACCCTTGTGGTGTGCAACGTGCTGAATACGAACAGCAGATCAAAGTCCTGTCGTCTTATTGGACTAAATGTAAACTTCTTGATTCGGCTCTGCTCAAGTAAAACCCTGAGGGAGAGAAGATGTGACATTTCCACATTAGCTTTGGAAGCATGAATAAGAATTGTCGAAGATAAATATTTACTCAAGTGTGCATTAGCGCAACGGAGCCTTTTTTTTTTCACAAATTAGAGGCGATCAACAGTAGTGCATGGAGGGACATACGTGGGAATCGGGTGTGATGTGTGTAAACTGGACACTTCCATGTTGTTTTAAGCCAACTCATTTGCATTCAGTGTGAATGAGAGTGAGGATTTCTCAAGCCTCTAAGCCAAGTCACACTCTGCCAATTACAATTAGACACACGTGAACCTGGTCGTTACAGTGATTTCTGATTTTATTTCACCATATATGTCACTGTTCTTCTTTTCACCACATTCCCATTTGTAGTCAAAGGATGCGCAACGCTCGTGACAGTTTTGAAGAATTTCCATGACTGCAATTGGCTTTTGGCTGAAGGCCCAACAAGTCTGGGCTCAAATCTGGATCCTTTACTGTACTGTATATCATCACCCCACCACCCCACCCGCTACCCCCCCACCCCTCTTATTCTCATCCTCTGATTATATAGTATCATGTTTTCCCAAGCACAATTAATCTCAATGCACTTATATACAGCCAAATCCTGGGTTTTGGATAATGTAAGCATTTTAAAATAATGTTTACTCACCAAATATGTAATATGACATGATCCTGGGATAAAACTCAGACAGATGTGATGTACCAATGCTATGAAGTGTCTGGAAATAAAAGACTATGATTATTGTTACTTGTAACTTTAATCCAGATACATTTTAGTATCATGTTGTCTCACTGTTAAGTTCTTTATTAAAGCAACATATATTGAATTATCGGCAAAAGTTCATTATATTAGCAAATCAATGAAGAAATATATTGTTGAAGCTGTACCACACAAATCTCCACCTCAGTTTAACCCAGAAATAAGAGCTTTCCATTGGAAAACTACTCCAGTGATGAATATGTTTCAGTTCAGTCTATTGATGAACAAATCAACAAGATCAAAACAAATATGTTAACGTGTTTCAATAATAGCCAATATTCATAGAGTTAATCATTTCCTCATTTCCTAGACATCCATCATTTTGCTGAGGAGCATAAAAACTGGATAGTACCAGGATTCATCAGGGTCTAAGAGTGGTTCAGGGTCCAGACCACAAATTCACTGAGAATATGCACAGTGGTCTGACTCCCACCATCAATACAAGGAAAAATATGAATGCAACTACAGAGTTTTAAAAAAATGTTGCGAAAGCACCAATTCAATGCTATTTAACTTTGGCAACGAACATATTCAGCACTGAGACAGACACATTAATGCAGCCTGAATCTCCTATATGAACGGATAAGTGATTATTTGAGCTTATGCCTACTCTGTGTTTATTGCTTCAGGTCAAAGTAAACCATGAGTGCATGAAAATATGGGATATTTATCTGTGCAGTCGAGTATTAACTCCAGCCCTCCCTCTACTCTGCTCCAAATGTGCAGGGGTAAACAGAATATAGATTATAATTTTATAGTCCAGAGTTTGACCATCATGTTCCAGCTCTTATTTCTCAGATCAAGTTCAGACATAATGTAATGATTTTAACCCGATGTGATTTACAGTAGAAGGCATATCTCACCACAAAACACTACAACAGTTTGTCTTGAACTTGTGGGGGCCCAAAAAGCTGCACATATAGATAATCACCTTTCCCGAATGACGTATTTAATCTGTATTGACTGTAAGATACTACTCACAGAGAAATTATGTTCCCTCTCTGTCCTCCCACAACCGTCATTTTGATTTATTTATCATATGTTTCACAACCACATTTTTCTGCGCTTTCACATGTCTGTGTTTCTTCTCTCTGGACAATGCGCCTGACCTTTTGGTATTGTTATAAATGGGATCAGAGCCTCACGGCCCAAAAAGGACTTGTATTCCTGGTCAGTGTAAGAGGAGGAAAATATCTCATTTGGACCATAAATCAGCAGGATTATAAACATGAAGTCACGTCAAGCACAAGCCACAGTTGCACCAAAGAATCTGAACCACTAGGTGGCTCTGTGTCCTCGTGAATATTTTAATTACCTGGTGTTAAGTACTAGATGAGGGGTGTAATAGTCACAGTGTGTGCATTAAAGGTTGTTGTATTTTGAATTTTTTTTTTTTTTTTTTTAGAAATTCAAGTATTCTGTGTTGGGACTCGCAGTGGAGCTTTCACAACCCTCCTCTGGCCTTTTGATGAAACAGCCTGTAGGAGGTGATTATACAGATAATGGAGCAAAGCAACAGAGCAGGGTAATAAAGCTGCTGTAGTAATTATGATTAGAGGTCTTTTCTCTGGTTCTGACAGGCATCAGACACCCACACCACATGTCTGAGAGAGGCTGTGTTCGGAGGAACAAGGGAAAACTCTGTAATCCCAGGCCCATGGGCACAGTCGAGTGAAGTGGCGATGTGAGAATAGTGTGAATCTGTGCCGGTGAGGAGGTGTAATGCACGGGTGATTGCGGGCAAGTGAAAGTTTGAGAAGAGGTTGAGCGGCCCGTGGTCAGGCTGGTGTAACGCTGAGCTGCACAGACGCAAAGAAAACACAAAACTGTATTTGTACTGTAACATTAGATGGAGAGACTCAGTGGAACGCAATCAGTCACAGATACTTTAACTAGTTCAGCCTCTGGCACATTCTGATGACCGCCATAGAATTCACAATACACAGAAAATGTCAGCAATGTTCCCTCACAAAATGCACTGTGACTTTATTATCACATATTGGATTCAGCGCGTTGGAAGATGAATGAATGAATGAATTATTATTATTATTGTTATTATTATTACTATTGTTGTTGTTGGTATTATTATTATTATTATGTTACATATTATAAAGGAATGTATCACAGTCTTAGAGCACAGATTTTCCCTGCAGGTGATCTAGAAAAGCATGTGGAAAAAGTGGCAACAAATACTGTGACATTTGTATTCACATATAAACGGTATAGAGTCATTACACTATGGTTTACGACATAAACCATAAATGGCACACGTAACCCTAAATCTAAGCCCCAAACAAATGGAACTGGCACAAAAACACAACAGTGTCTTTGTTAAGAACTTTAAGGAGATTTATAGCTTACCTTGGCTCCTTCCAGGAGTCAGTGTGTTTCTATGTGTGTGTGTTTGTAGCTCAGTAACTCTTACTATTTGTTCCTAAAGGCCTCTGCTGTGTCTGAACAAGCTTACGCTTCAGCCAAACCTGCGTCAGGCGATTGTGTGGGTTTGAATTTACTCAAGTGTGTGTGTGTGT
>JAPTHA010000008.1:5494393-5514243 GCA_029814585.1 Gymnapogon annona
TTTTTCATCATATTTGCAGTATCTCTCTGTGTGTGTCTTGTCGTATATGTGCTGCTGTAACCTGAAATTTCCCCGCATGGAACTAATAAAGGCATCTAATCTAATCTAATTTAAACAGCCTATTTCAGTTTACTTTTTGTTTTCAATAAATTACTTTTTCAAATTGCTTTTCATCTCACTCCCCCTTCTTGCTTTTGTATATTGTACTGTAGCTCTACTTAAAACCTCATTAAGATCCCAATGTGCAAAAGGTACATTCTAACTATTTTTCAACTGGTCTTAAGATTTGAATCAGGTCTATATTTGGACCAGCCACATAAAAGACACCGAGTGTTTACACCTACACCAGAAGTCAGTGGACAGGGTATAGAACAGGTGTTATGTGGTTATATCTACAGGTGTTTGTTAGGAGACAGGCAGCAGCATTCTGTGTGCCTTTGTATTCGGTGCAGCATCCTTCATTGGTTTTGGTTATAAACCTCATATTTAGAGGTAAATGAGCTCTCTTCTTTGTTGACTGTGGCATGTTGTTTTTGTGTGCAGGCAGCAGAGAAATGCCAAGATAGTGACGCAGCCACCAGATCACTGCAACTGTGTGTAATTAGTAACATGTTAAAGGTGGAGTGCTGTGTGAACGGGACCCACTCTATGGATTACGTGGGCCTTGGGGCTTTCGGGTTATACAAGACTCTTCCCGGATTCGACTGTACATTCCCAAAGTTGGTACAACATGATAATGTACATACGTAGATTGGTCTGTAAAACAACTGACAGCAGCACACATGAATATGTCAGACTAATATTATGATTTTTCTTCCCTTAAGAGGTTACGAGGGTTTGATCAGGAACTTGATGTCAGAGCTCCCTGCAGGATTAGTGACCTACAACCAACCAGTGCACTGTGTCCACTGGAACAATGGAGAGAAACGAAGCCCTGTGGTAGTCGAGTGTGATGATGGAGAGAGGACTGCCGCTGATCATGTGATAGTCACAATACCTTTAGGTATAGTGAGTTGCATACACAGTTTTCTACAACTCACACATTGTGAATACATGTTATTACTTTATTCTGTAAATACCTTTTTTAAAACGTATCAAAAGCAGTGATTCAGCCAGCAGTTTTCAGTGAGCTCAATTATATTTGTTCTGTTTTGTCAGGATACCTAAAGAAACACCATTCCACCTTATTTCAGCCTCCTCTGCCTCTACACAAGCTACACTCTGTGCAGAGATTAGGTTTTGGAACCAACAATAAAATATTTGTCGAGTTTGATTCACCGTGGTGGGATGCAGACTGTGAGGTCATCTATTTACTGTGGGAGGATGAGGTGAGTTTTGTTGAAATCATCAAGGCCTGAACAGTATCCACAGTGAAATACACGTGCACCGCTTCGATTTATATAGTGTGTATAATGTTTCATCTGTTTATATAGAGTCTGTTATGTCTGGATGCACTGTGTATGATTAATAATGTCCTACTGGCATATACTGTGTCTTAAATCATACTGCTTATGTTTGACATAACACATAACATAGTGCATGCACAAACTGTCGGCCTTTTGTTGGTTCAGGTTGACATGGTGGACCAGATACCAGACGTCCAGAGATCGTGGATAAAGAAGTTGTTCGGCTTCACTGTGTTGAAACCCACTGAAAGGTTAACAACCCCAGAAACACAAACGCTGATAATGCTTTTTGTGTGACACCAGCACTCTATTTTCCACATGATATTAATGATGTCTTACGCTTTAGCTCAGACCTCTGGAGCCTTTGTCTGTACTATAGTAATGCCACATTTATCTCTAAGTAAGTAAATTTTAGGTCCGTGTTCATATTTTCTTTTTTGAAACAAATTTAATTTGATGAATCAACTTGCAATAAGCAACAACAGCAAACCCAAATGACACAAAAATAAGGCCATAACAAGGGGAAAAAAATTTAATTAAACAGTAAATAATGCCATAGCCGTCTTTATAGTTTAGTAAAGAAATAGACTTGGAGTTCCTTTATTGTCATTGCACAGACGATAACAGTGGGTCTGGCAACGAAATATGCCAGAAAGATGTCCCATTTCAAATAATACACCTTGATCCTACAAAGGAAAGGCTCTCCATTCATGTCCTGTCACCTTAGCAAACGTGGTGCCACTCTGATGTTTACCCAACATGACAGCAGTCTGGAATTCAGGAAATTTAAGTGGGATTGGGTTTTTCAGGTTAACAGAACTGGAAACAGTTTGAATATAATTATGAACAAATAACCAGATTTCCAGTACTTTGTTGTGTTGTGTGTCCAGTAGGTTAATGTTGACTCAATGCTTGTGTCAGAACACAGAACATACATCTTCAGTGGCTCTGGGGTGATTGAAAAAAGATTTAAAGGACAGTAATCCTATTTGTGTTTCAGGTATGGCCATGTTTTGTGTGGCTGGATTGCTGGGCATGAGTCAGAGTATATGGAGACACTTTCTGAACAGGAGGTCACACATGCCATAACAAAACTGGTGCGACAGTTCACAGGTGAGTCTTAATAAACACCGATTCATCCACTGAGAACCAATCATGTCTTCATCAGCAGGTGTCTGAGCTTCTGTCATTTCCATGTACACTCTAAAAGCACAAGTAACTTTGTGTGTTTAGGAAACCCTATCATCACACCAACAAGAGTCCTGCGCTCCCAGTGGTTTCATGACCCGTGGACATGTGGATCTTATTCTTATCCTGGGAAAGGCTGTTCAGCGCAGGACCTGGATAATCTGAGGGAACCAATGCCTACAAAGGGAGCACAAGTACGCAGATGCATGTGTTTGACACACTTGAATGCACGCTCAGTACATACTGGAAACATACAAAAACACACACGTACCTAATGAGTTCATAATGTACGGTTAAAAACTCACAAATACTAACTATGGTACATTTCTTTCCTGAACTTGTGGCACAATCTGTCCTTTCCTTTGTATTTATATTTTTTATTTTATTTAAGACTTGTTCCAAGTTTTTGAGAAACTCTTGTATGCGTCCTGTGTGTGTATAGTGTGTAATCTATTATGCTGCTGTAAACTGAAATTTCCCCGAGTGGGACAAATAAAGTTATATCTAATCTATAGTTTTGAAAACCGGGTTTCTGTTTTGTTTCAGCCGCTGCAGGTGCTGTTTGCTGGAGAGGCAACTCATCCCAGTTTCTATTCCACTGTCCATGGTGCTGTTCTCTCTGGATGGAGAGAAGCAGACAGACTCATCTCTCACTACTCCTCCATCAGTGCATCCAAGCACACCAACTCAAAGCTTTAAGACAGAAGATCTGCTTTGATTGAATAGATTAATCAGCTTCAGTTAAAGCTAATGACTTTGGTAACTGCTGGTTAACTTTTGAGAAAAACATTTAGGCAAGCATTACCCTGTTAATTGAGAAGATATTTTCCTATTTTGCCACTAATGTCAGGTCATCACTAAAAAAACACATTTCAAGTTGATTCTACAAAAGAAAAGGAAGAAATTAATTTTGAAAATTGAAATTATACTTAAATTTGCACTTACAGGGTCAATTGTAATTGGTGCAATGTTTTATGGTCTGATCACATCTACGTATAATGTTCCTGATTTTTTTTTTCAAATAATTTTTGCAGTTTTTTGTGCCTTTGTTTTTGTATCTGATGACTAATAAGTATTACATTTTGATAATTTATTAAAAATGTTTAAAGAATATGTTTTGATTCAAGAGTTATTTGGACACATGTAAACTACAATGGGCTCAAAATCGCTATTACATCCTTTTGAGGCCTCAAAATGTTCAAAATAAAAACTTGATGTTTACCTTTATATTCATTGTATGAAGTAGATGTAGGGTGTTAGAAGTGAATGTTGGTCAGGCTCCAACATTTTATATTATTTTTCTCTGTAAGCAAAATACAAGCAGACTACCAACTAAGTTACATGACCCAATTGTTGAGTAATACTATGTGGCACTCATTTATTATAGACAAATCTCAAAAATGTGGAAAATATTTTAGTAATTTTTGTAAAATGTGAATATGGCAGTGAGAAAAACAACGGATAGATGACAGATCGGGAGAATGGTGAACAAATAACTATTAAAAATGTAACTGAATGATAAATTTTTTTATTAACTGCAAACGTCAACATTAGCTTGGAAACAACACTTTTGCTTAAAGTAAGCTCCATTGTCACAGTTAAGGACACATGAATATACATCGGCTCAGTTATTTCTGGTGTTATTTATGAGTGCTGTCCGCATAATGGGGGACTGGTCAGATGAACCAGGACCATTAGTTACAATGACGCCCTTGAGGTCAAAGTTCAAAATAACCTTCCCTTTTGTACAGACATGAGAAAATACCTGTTTGCCTCGTTGCAGCTAAGCAGATTCAACTGAGCAAACAGGCTCTTAAATTGAGTTTTTGGATTTTAACACAGTTCATCCAAATGCCTGCTAATATACAGAATATACCACACAATCTCTTTCAGTCACAGACCAAAACCTCACAGCACAAGAACTGTTACTATTCTAATGCAGTGAGCCTCAGCAGCAAGGCCGCCCCAACTTTTGCAGATTCAGACATTAATCTACACAGCTCCTTACTTAAGTTATTTAAGTTACATTGCACATAGACTTGAGTTACATTGCACATACACTTAAGTAACATTACACATATTTCTATTTCTTTTTATATTGTAGTGTAATATAATATATTGTCAATTTATTCTTCTTGACTGGAAGCATTGGTTCAATTTTATTGTTATTTTACTATGACATTTATTTTTATGCACCAAACCACCAAAGCAAATTCCATGTAAGTGTAAACCTACTTGGCAATAAAAGTGATTCTGATTCTGATGAGCATCACCTGTGTTGATTATATAGTATTATTTTGTAAACATCGCGTGTAATTAAATATATGTCCAGAAAAAAAATCTGAATGCATGTACCATGTCCACCTTGTCAGTGAAGGTGTGGTTTTATTGTATTTTATCCTCTAGTGGTGCAGTAAATCACGACATAGTTACGACATAATTACGACAACACAAAACGACAATTGCATCCGATTCTTGAATGCGAAGAAGAAATTCTACGTTATTTAAAAAAGTTAAAGAAAGACATCAACATCTGCTGCTCTTTTTGTGGACTTACGGAAGAAACTGTATCACATCTTTTTTGGAACTGTCCTTTCACTGTTTCTTTTTGGAAAAAGCTTGTTATTTATGTTCGTGGTAAAATTCTTAAAAATTTCACCTTGCTTAATAAAGATGTGCTTCTTGGCTTTTAGAAATCCTCCTCCTCCGAAATGAAACAACATTACATCATCAATCTAATTATTATAATGGAAAAATTCCACATTCATAAAAGTAAGTTTGGCAACAGAAAACCCCTATTTAAAATATTCTTCCATGAACTCCAACAGTACATTAATACCTCCACAAACCCCAAAGCCTTGAAGACTCTTCAAATCTTAAAACTGTTTAACTGTATTTGTGACTGATTTTCCTATTAGTACACTGGATATATGCATTTTTTGAACTCTGGCACTTTATTTACTTGTTTTAGTTTTTACTCATCTTTGCACTACTATTATTATTTTATTGTATATGCATGTTCTTCGACTCTAATTGACCCCTTGGCATAGTTATTTTGTTCTCTGTATAATCACTTGTTCAATAAAGTTCTAAAAAAAAAATTCTACTTCCGGAACTGTGTATTTTTGACAGTCGTTTCCAGTCGGGATGTAAACAGTGAGGCACAATATGTGTAACAACAAAAGACCTTCCGTAGCTTGTAGGACAATTATACTTATACTTTAAAGGCATACGGGAGTTAAGTTTCGGATTTGTGTTAGTATTAGCCATGAAACTGTATCAGGCTCTTCGTAACGTCGGTAAGTTTAGGACCGTTTTTGACTTTGGTGGACGGGAAGTGGCTCACTGGTTCCCCGGACACATGGCGAAAGGTGACGGCTCTCCCTAATGTCATCTCCAAATGTATGACATGGATTGAGAATCGTTATACAAGCGAAAGCCTGTTAACAGTTGTAACAGTTCTTTCGCTGCTCTTTTCAGGACTCAAACAGATGAGAGCCAGCCTCAAGAACGTGGACTGCGTCATAGAAATCCACGATGCCAGAATATCCTTTAGTGTTTATTGGTTTGTTTTGTTGCATCACGCATAACTGATACAGTATAGGAACAACCAAGAATGCACAAGAAGAGATGTTATATTATAAATACAGTCTAAAGTCATTTCAGTCAGTCAGTTAATTATAATATAGTCATATAGTTAATTTATAGCAGATATCGTCCTTGAAATTGAAACAACTTCACACTTGAAAAGGTAACGAGTTAATAAAAAAAATCAATAATTCTGGTGAGATTATTTTTTTTAATTATTTGAGATATTCTCTTACCACAAGAGAAAATAAACGTAAATCCCACACTTTAAAAGTGGTTCTGGTGTTCTGTAAAGGTTGTCTTGTACAACCTTGCTGATTTTTTTTTTTACAGGCTTATTTCAAGTCCATGGCAGAAAGAAGAGGTTGACAATTACAGTAGACAATCAGTAGTACAATCTAAAGAAACGTGTTTTACCTTTTTGACACATGTGTACTTTGAATAGTGGCTAATTAAATTCGATTAGATACACCTTTATTAGTCCCACACGGGGTAATTTGAGGATATAATATACATAGATTAGATTACAGCTGTTGTAGTGTACATAAAATATGGACGTCCACAATCTTTTCTTTAACCGTGAACACATTCCCTTCTCTGGAAGAAACCCTGTGTTTCAGGAGACTCTAGATGTCAGACCACATCTGCTGATTCTCAACAAGACGGACCTCACAGACATGTCTCACCAGCAGGTTTGCATCCTACCATCTCACCTGCTAACACCATTTTGAAATAACTAATGCAGACTCCCCAATGTACCTTTATCCTGCAGAGAATTCAGAAGAGGCTACTCAAAAATGGAGTGACAAATGTTCTCTTCACAGA
The DNA here is from genome assembly GCA_029814585.1 of Gymnapogon annona. Classification (NCBI taxonomy): domain Eukaryota; kingdom Metazoa; phylum Chordata; class Actinopteri; order Kurtiformes; family Apogonidae; genus Gymnapogon; species Gymnapogon annona. Next base: position 5,501,401 of record JAPTHA010000008.1, read on the forward strand.
CTGCCTCAAACAGAGAGATGACAGCATCAAAAAGGTGAAGGAAAACTCGACCCTAGATATTTAATCACTTGCATAAAAGAAAGTCCTCTGTAGTTAATAAGCAGAATACATTAACTATTTTTATTTATGTCTCTCTGTCAGGTGGTTCCAATGGTGATGGAGATTATACAGAACAAACCACGTTTTAATAGAGATGAGGTATATGTTATTGGTGATTTAGACTCCTAAATGTTTTCCCTAGAAATGCTGATACAGTGTTTCATTGCATTTTTACATTACTACTGTAACCAAAAATAATCATTGTACACAGTAACAGTGGATGAATTATATTTAATGTTTAGGCCTTTGTATTATTTTATTCAGAATACAGATTACTGTCTAATGGTGATTGGAGTGCCAAATGTCGGAAAATCATCACTTATTAACTCTCTAAGACGAACACATTTGAAAAAAGGTTTGTACAACGTAGTAGTCAATTGTTAATTTAGCATATGTGGCAGATATAACTCTACTGGACTATTCACATCCTTTCTAACAAATGTATCATTTCAGGCCGAGCATCTCGAGTAGGTGGGGAACCAGGCATCACGAAAGCAGTTCTGACCAAAATTCAGGTGCGTTTTAAAAAAACATAATTGTTTCTCTGTTTGTGTGAATGGATTATGTGTGTATGTGAATCTTAACATCAAGATTTGCAATTATCTTTGTTCACAGGTGTGTGAACGGCCCAGAATGCACCTGTTGGACACACCAGGAGTCTTGGCTCCGAGGATTGAGAGCGTTGAAACAGGAATGAAGCTGGCTTTGTGTGGTTGGTGAAACACTACTCTTTCTTGCACAAAATTAATGGCATGTGTTTACCAATACTAGAAAAATATTTTTTCCATCTCATCAGGAAATATCCTGGACCATTTAGTGGGTGAAGACATCATCGCTGATTATTTACTGTATTCTCTAAACAGGCTGGAGAACTTCAGGTATCTGTTTTCTTCTTTAATTCTAGTTGAGTAGACTTTGATATAGTTACTTCATGTTTTTTGTGATTGGATGCATTGGTTTATTTTCAGTTATGTGGAGAAGTATGACCTCCAAGAGCCTAGTGAGGATATCAATCATGTACTTAAACGCATTGCAGTCAAACTTGGAAAGACACAGCGAGTTAAGGCCATTACCGGAGTTGGTAAGAAAACTAAATTAACCTACCTGCAGCTTTACTAAACAGAAATGCATGCGTCAAAGGCCCAGTATGTATATATAATTTCATCTAATAATAATTTATTGTATATAATTGCAGAGAATAGCTACAGTTAGTCACAATAGTCTGTCAATAAAAAAGTCGGCAACAGACAAAATAAATGAAGGGCCCTGTTATACATTTGAAATGTGTGAGATCACCACCAGTTGTCACTCAATATCAGACAATGATCTTGTATTTCAGGTCACGAGTAGTGTTATGATGGTTTTGACCATTTGAAAAGAAGTTCAGAATTAAAATGAATGAGTCACTCTACAAAAAATTGGTCATTTAACTATGCATTTACTTCACTGTAACTTATTTCATTGAACTACTTATTGATTGATTTTCTTGACTGGTGCTATTCTTCACATGATGTTGTAAACCTGTAATCACAAGATGAACAGTGTATACCTTCAAAACAACCAAATTCATATTTCAATCTACATTTTATCTTTAAATACAAATTTTATAAAGAATACAATTTAATGGAACCCTTTTATAATCAAAACCATTATGAATAGTGACTCAAATTCTCTTTTTACATTACAATTACTTTGTTACATTAATTGTAAAGGATTGCAGTTTTCTACATCCAACTCACTCCTCCCACCAATACCCACTACATAAAAGCATGACCTACATTCTAACTGAAAATGTTTATTTCTTTTCTTCCGCAGGAAATATTACCATCATAGTTCCCAACTACTCCGCAGCAGCTTATGAATTCATAAGATCCTTCAGGAAAGGAGAGCTGGGACAAGTAATGTTAGACTGAACTGAACTAAGAGTCAAAGACTGCTTTCGGGATTTGTCTGTACCCCTATATCTTGTTTGCCTTCAAGGAAAGTCCACTGCATCACTGTCGTCAAGTGTTTTAACAGGTTGGTAATTGCTTTCAAAGTTGTAAAGAACCTCCATGACACTGGTATCCTTTGTAAATAAAAGAATTTTATTTTATTTCAGGTATGACATTGCAATTTTCTTAACAAGGTGTAAACAAGGATATTTACTAGCATAAAGACAGTGATAATAAAGTCAGCTTTTACTATGTACACAAGTGTTGTATCATTTATTGGAGTGCACTTATCGATGTGGAACAGTCTGTTGCTCCTGAGTCTACTGCAGGTAAAAAAATGTTCTTGGATGATGGACATCCACCGCTTCCTTTAGAGACATGATCATATTGAGAGCAGCAGTTTGTTTTGTCGTTTTCACACAGCTCTAGTGAGTAAATGAGATAAAGAAATGTGTAGAAGAAAGGTTTAAATTGCACAAAAAGTCAGGATAATAATGAAAAATGGCTGCCACCTTAGATCATCCACATCAACAACCAACATCTTTACAGCCAGTTTGGAATTGAAGAAAATTTTGTAATGATTTTGGAGATAAGTGTAAAAGTAAGTTTATTTTACTTCCTAAATGCAAAAGGTGCAAATCAGAAATACAACAAAATGTGTTGTTTTTCTTTCAAGGCATGTAAAAATGCTGGTTCTTCAACTTTACTGACTGGATTGTCCCCTGATATTTTTTATAGAACGTGCAGCACTTTGTTGCTGCACGTTCTTTTTTTGTGCACATATGAAAATACATATTTATAGACCATTTTAGTCTGGCAGTAGAATTTTGTCTTTTATCATAAAAATACCACTTTTATTTTTGGAATCAGGAGTGAAGCTTTAGGGAAATAAAATAAGAAACTTTTTGTTTTGGCCCCAACTCTGTCATAAAGACATGATAGTTTCAACAGTACGACCAAGGTGTAAACTTTGATAGGCAGGATGTCACACTGAATACGGTGCTGGTAATGTCAGATGAATACACATGTTAAAGCATACAGTACAGTGATGTGTTCACGGCTTCTGGATTGTTTTCCACCTCTAACTGATCTATCCAGTACAGATTCAAACCGGTCCTGCATATTTTTGTCAGGCCTCAGCTTAACACCAAAGCAGTCATTTAGCCTAAGAAATCTACATTATAGTGTCTAGTAAGAGTCCATATTTTTGGGAGAAAGTAGCAATAATAATAGAAACCAGCTGAGCGAAGGAAGATCCATTTTGAGTGGAGCCTGACATTTGTGCATCAAAGAAATTTGTCCTGTTGTAGTAGTCCAGCCCATCCTCTGAGCCGTCTCCGTTGCCACGGCGATAGGCAGATGCATACCACTTGTCTGCTGACAAGGCCACCGCTGCCCCTGCTGCTGCTGCAGCGGCCACCCGCACCGGAGACGTCCGCCCTGCCACCCTGAAGCGGGAGCGGGTCCCACCATAGGGGCCCACTCCTCGGTAAGATCCCGCTGTGGAGGTGCGGGCTCGGGCGCCTCGGGAGGAGCCCCTGGACCCACCACGACCCCCCTTGGAAAGAACAGGTTCAAACAGGAAGGCGGAGAGCAGGAGGCAGATCCAGCATGTCGCAACCACCTGCTTTATCACTGACATCTGAAATGATGAAGCACAGCAACTCATGTCTGACTCAATGGACTGGAAATTTGTATGTAATTATTTTTAGAAATTATCTGCTTTACACATGAAATGCATTATATAGATGGATACATACAAACTTCATTCCTAAAAACACTACAAGATAAAAATTATATAAAAACCTGCATTAATAAGAATAAATCATCCAAGAATATACATTTGCAAATTGATTAAAAGTTGTTAATTCTATATGATTATTAGAATAGCCTTTATTTCTTAATTTGCCTAATTCTGCAAAAATTATTTCATAGGAGTCAAATGACAGAAGTGCTGGCTAATGATGTCAAGAATTGTGATAATTGTTACATATATGCGAATGTTTATATCTATAATACGATGTGGTTTAAAAAGTGCATGTAAAGTGGGCAATTGGTTTAAATTGTGCTTATTTTTCACCATATGCTCCATCTAGGTCGATACACTTCTGCAAAGGACACTGTACCTTTATGAGAACATGCAGGTGCATTGAGGTAAAAATCCCAGATTTTTACACGTTCTTTTATGACTTCTTTCATCATTTTTAAGCTTAGTCGATTAATCGATTTTAAATTGCAAAGAATTTGAAAAGTGAATATTATGCGCACAGTGTTATGAAGCAGGACTAATAGCACAGACATTCATTTTGAGCAAAAGCTATTCTCACTGATTTGTACAATTTCATATTTTGATTCAATACAGTGTCTTGAACACAATAGCTAGTACTTTTTACACATTTTTTTTCTTTGGCAGTGACACAGCTTTGGCAAAGTTCCCTCTTTAATTCTGGAAGCATTTTGTTCACAGAGCAGTGTTGACACTGAATTGGGGACATCGCAAACTAAATCTGTCAAACTGAAAATCTGTCAAACTGAAAATCTGTACAGATAGGAATTTTGTACAATCGGGTATATTTTTTGTGTGATTTACCCTTGATTATATATATTGCACTTATAAGATGATGTAATTTTACAAAAAATTTCAAATGTCAGATCATCATAAATCCACTGTGTGAGAACAGAACTGAGATGTTCTTGTTTTGTTTTTTTTGGTGGTGGTGCACATCTCTGTTGCTGCTGAATATGGTCCTGATGGAGACATTTCTGGGTTGTCTGTAGGTTGCTTCTCTGTGTAAAAGTAGGTCGGTTTAAAATGCGCACTGCAAAAATTTTGCTTCAGTTTTCATCCCTGATATAGATACTTCATTCCTCATACATTTTATACCGTGTATGAATGTAGGTGGTTTATTCCATGGCTTTAGGCCATCCTTATAAATAGATGATCAAATTATTTGCAGTGAAATGTGAACTATCCTTAATGTCCTACGTGCCATTTTTGCACACCACAGATTTAAGCAAAACACAAGTAGATGTTCAGTGTTCACCTCCCTGTATTTCATCAATTAGCCTGACAGCTACTGACTGGACACTAAACCCACAGGAATCACACTATTCAGTCCAGACACGCTTTGAGCGTTTTCACCCACGCTTTACGTCATCCTATTCATCCTCAAATGCAAAATCTTACCTTAAATCGGTGTGTTTTCTGCTTGCTTTATGTTTCAGCACCCACAGGAGATGTTACGTGATAACCTCGGAAGATGCGACGCTTGTTCGTGCAGCTTCCAGCGAGAACGCGCAGCGCGCTCCTCGAGCATCAGCTGATAGAGACAGAAGAGAGAGGGTCACTCCCACGCTGTAAGAGTCCACAAAAGACGGGGGCTGCGTTTTGCATTTCATGTGATTTATTTGTTTATGTATTTATTGCCCCTCCCCCCTCAGTGGAGGTGTTGTTTCTGGTTTGGTTGTTTCTTCCTTTGATTGTTAGCTAACACTTTAGCAGCAAAACGATTGGTTGAATTCATACCAAATTGAGTTTACGGTTTGCCAGTGACACAGAATAGATGTGATAACATTTTGGGGAAAATTAGGTCAAATTTTTAAAAAAATTATAGGAGTATAAAGAAATATATAAATATGTAGATTTGTAGCTGATTAAATCACTTCTTCGTTATGGACAAATCACATAGCACAAGAATTACAGGGTCACAGACCTCACAGTTCTTTATTTGGGTAGAAAATTCACAAACGTCAGTCACATACATCGACCAGAGTATTGACTCTCCAAATCACCGAATAAAGGTGTTCTGGTCACTTCCGTGGCCACAATGTGTATAAAATCAAGCACCTGTCGTGCACAACGCATCTATAAGCATTTATAATAGAATATGTCAACTCTTAGGAGCTCAGTAAATTCAACTGTGGTAAAGTGATCAGATGTCGCCTGTGCAATAAGTCCCTTTAAAAAATTTCCATTCTACATAATATTATATAGTCAATTGCCATGTAAAGCGCTTTGGGCACTACAAATGTGTAGAAAAGTGCAATATTAGTGCAATCCATTTACCATTGTAACAAAGTGAATTACTTTGTTACAATCTAGCTTAATATATTAAGCTATTTGGAACACAGCAATTGAGCCATGAATTGGTCAAATCATCCCAGGACAGTGTCAACACGTGCTGAGGTGTACACTTTGCAGAAATCGTCATCTTTGTCGAATTTCAAGTCAGTTTGTGTATACATAGGTTTAAATGTTTAAAATGAAGTTCTCCTTTAAGTGACATACAATTTGTCAACCGTGTGACTCGGTGCAATTACGTTTTTTTTTGTATGTTTGTTTTTTTCTTTCATTAAAGGTTTAAATAGAACCAGTCTTCGGCTCATCTATTTTGGATGCATTTTGCCAGTCTTCTTGCTTTAAATGGATTTGTATGGATCACTGAAGAACGAGTTGTTATGTTTCTGTTCGTTGGTTTTACTGATTTTGGACAAATAATTTGTTGAACTGTGTAGAAACGGCGTGTTTCTGTCGTAAAGAGCAAAACACAAGCGTAATACTGTCGCAATTTTAAACTAGGTTATTTTTTTCCCATTCAGTAGGTGGCGGTAATGAGCAACGGAATTCTAACCTCCAGGAAAATACCAACAAAGAAGAGTGGATGCGGAAGTAATGTGCGATCTTTCCATAAATTCCCAGAGTTAAAGCCTTGTCTCCCCGTGTCCTGTCATGGCTTTTCTTTGCAGAAGTGCAGCTCAGCTCCTGAAGACCAATAGAGCAGCTCCGTCTGTCCTGTCCGCTGTCCGCCTCTACAGCTCAGGTGTGTTTAAAGTCTTAAACCTTAAACCTGCTCCAGTCTGTGCAGATGTTTGAGACCTGGCCCTGTCACAATGTCAAGAGACCTGCGTCACTGAGTGCACGACACACACTGTGTAAACCAAGTATAACTTTTAATAACTGTTTCCGTGCTGTAGTAATAGCTCCACCAAACGTATGGACGTGCCGTCTATTTAAAGATAATGTAATATTTCCCTGTCAATAGTCAAATTCTTCATTATTTCTATTGCATCTTTTAGCTGAGGTATGATTTGTGAATGTGCAACACGTGATGGTGTAGACACAGTTTGCAGACTAAATCTATAAATGTGCTTAGAGAACAGCTTAGATGATGAACAAGAGTTCAAACCTGGAAAACCCCAATAAATGTGGTAGTAGATTGGTAAACTTATTGAGACAGAACCCTGCAGTGAAGTCTTTTAAAATTGTGCATTTGTGCAAAACAAAAAACAAAACAAAATGAAAGCCTGTGATCACACCATATTGGCATGTGTTGACATTAACACATTACAAACATTAAAACCTGTAATAACATGTGAAATAGGTCTTAAATTGTATTTCTAACCATAAAGTTTTCGTTGTTCACTAGTTGAAATGTATAGAAGTGGTGTTTATGTATAAAGATTACAGTCTGAAATATTGTTTTGTCAAAAACAGTCAATATCTCTGTGGAAATTCTTGCTGTGAGTTTTAATTGAATATACCTTTACTCATTGACCTTTTCCTCAAGGTTACCACACTACCTGTTTTATCTATAGTCTTAACCTTTCTTTTATAAATTGTGTTAATGGTCTACAACATTTCTATCAGGCTCATTGGCAATACTTCACTTGTCCTTGAATGGTTACCTACTGGCCTCTTGCCTTGCAATGTTTAGTGGCTCAAGCCTGACCCATCATCTGGTTTAGGACTTGACTTCGCTCTGTTAAATCACAATCATGACAATAAAAAGCAGTGTAAATAAAAGGATTCCTGACTTAGGACTTCTTTGTTTTCTTTCCACACAGGCGGTCAGTATGAGTATATTATAGTTGAAAAGCGAGGAGAGAATAAGAATGTGGGCTTCATTCAGCTGAATCGACCAAAGGCTCTCAACGCTCTGTGTGATGGCCTTATGAAGGAGGTGGGATCTGCCTTGGATGCATTTGAAGCTGATGGGGAGGTTGGAGCCATCGTCATCACAGGCAACGACAGGGCCTTCGCTGGTAAGAATTGTCTGTCTACCTTGGTGTTTGCATTTTTCTTACCTGAGTTTATGGCATTTACAGTTGCATATTAGCTATAAACTCAATCACTGTTTATCTTCAGCTGGAGCAGACATTAAAGAAATGCAGAATCGAACTTTCCAGGAGTGTTACGGGGGGAACTTCCTGGCTCACTGGAACAGAGTGTCCACAGTGAAGAAGCCTGTGATCGCAGCTGTGAATGGCTTTGCTGTGAGTCCCGGACTTGAACTCATTTAAACAATCCTCTGTCATTTAAAAAAAATTAAAAATCTAGGTTTTGTCCTGTACATTCAGTAGGACTTTAATCTGAAGTGACACAATTCACCCAACATAAAAGTCACTCTCCAACAAGCACGAGAAAACTACTCTCTACTTGTGGTGTTTCTGCTCATGCTGTATGTTCTACTCCTTCAGCTGGGTGGAGGCTGTGAACTGGCCATGATGTGTGACATCATCTTTGCTGGAGAGAAAGCACAATTTGGCCAACCAGAAATCCTGTTGGGCACCATTCCTGGTAAATATCCTTTGTATCTACTTTCTTTCCTGCTTATTGTTTATTTCCTTATACTTTATACTAAGATTCTTTAGATTAAAGTTACTAGATTCTTATTTACGAAGCACCTGTGGTTGTAAATCTTTATGCTTTCAGGGGCGGGAGGCACCCAGCGCCTAACTCGTGCAGTGGGCAAATCCCTCGCTATGGAGATGGTACTGACAGGAGACCGGATCAACGCACAAGATGCCAAGCAGTCAGGTAAGAGGAGAAGTTTACAAAAAAAGATATGTTTGGTTTATTACTAGTATACTCTGGAAGACTCTGAAAAAATAATGTCCTGCACTAGACTGCAGCTACATTCTTTGAGTTATGTTTGGATTTTGTCTTAACAGGATTTACTGAGTGAAATTATCTTCATTCATATTTACAGGAGGTTTGGATTCATAAGTCCACAGAGGAAAAATAAGAAATACAAGATATGTATAAACTAAAACAAAGTTGAGTAAATTATTTACTGTTAATTATCATCTGCATCATTGTCATCACTTCTTTTCAAACCCACACCAAACTGGATTCGGTTTCTGTTTTACTGTTGAAATCAAATCAGACTACTTGCTGTAGTCAAGTTTACTTCCTGTTTGACTTTGCAATGAGTATATCTATTGGTTGTTGACACTGGTCATGTGACTGTTTGCAAGAGATGAGGCACACACCAATAAAAGGATGACTGATGACAGAGTTTTATGACCACCTCACACCAAACGATACAAAACAGACCAAGGGGGGATGCTGGGGATGCTCTGTTCCCTTCTACCATCATAACAAGGTAGGAGGGAACAGAGGTGCAGGTGCTGCCACACAGAGGGAAAGCTAAAGAGAATAGAGAACAGCCAACGGCCACTGTTGCTCTGGGAACCATCACTGTTGTGTTGTGGAGTCACCCGCATCAACCCATGCTCCTGCAATTGCCAACTGCCGTCGTTATGTTATGGAACACCGTGGTGACCATTTCTGTTGTGTTTTTACAATGCTGAAGCCATGCCTCCAGCCAGATAGCTCAGGAGGAAACAAACTGCTTGAGAAGTTGTCTGTAAAGAGGAGGAAATGAGAGAGAGAACAGAGCCAGTAGTAAACCCAGCACTGGGGATGTCACACATCCTAAACCAAATGGAATGAAATGCAAATTAATATGAAATAAGTATGCATCTGTTTAACTCATTGCCTGCCAATGATGTCTATAGACGTCATTTGAGACAGGTAGACGGGTAACGTTGACTGATGTCTGGCAGGTAATTTAAAAAAAACTGCATTTCCATGCAGTTATTATAAATGAGTAAAGTACTTATTTGATAGTAACTTGTATCGGGACATGAAACACGCATGTGACCAAAGTTATTTTTGTGGGGTTTTTTTTCAGGTCTGGTGAGTAAAATTTTTCCCGTGGACCAGCTGGTGTCTGAAGCTGTTAAATGTGGAGAGAAAATAGCGTCCAACTCCAAGCTGGTCTCTGCTATGGCTAAAGAGGCAGTTAATGCAGGTGTGTTGGTTGTTTGTGATCGAATAATGAAACATGAGTCTATGTTTCACTGAATGACTGTGTCCTACCTGTTCTGCTGTGTGCGGTTACAGCCTTTGAACTGACTTTGGCTGAGGGCAATCGTTTAGAGAAGCGGTTATTCCACTCCACATTCGCCACGGTGAGTCAGAGATTAATGAAACCGGGGGAAAGATTGCGAGTCTGCTTTTTTACTTGGAATCTTAACACAGTGTGTCTCTTTGTTCTTTTTTAGGATGATCGTAAAGAAGGCATGACTGCATTTGTGGAAAAGAGAAAAGCTAGTTTCCAAGACAAGTAAAATGATAAAGGAGATTTCAGCCAAGGACACAAGGTTCCTGATATCAAAATGGGTCGTTTCCTTATCTGCAATAAGTTGAGCTGATTCTAAATCCTGATCGTAGTCGAACATACAGGCTCTTTTGAGTTTAGATGTGATGCCAAGTGTCTTATCACAGTGAAGCCCTGTCTGTTCAGATGCAGCATCCAAATCAACACAGCGCAGGTGCAGGAGTGTGAACAAGTTCAGGAATAGGTCCTGATGACGTGTACTGACTTTGCCTTTTCATTTTCAATGTCAAACCTCTGCCTCTATTTTGGAGGCAGTTTTTTTCCCCCTGTGTATGTTTTACAAATAAAGCTCTACAGTGGTTTTGAATTAATGGAGGAAACATCTGTTGATTGAAGAGGATGTTTGCTGCACTGGTTTAACACCCACACACTGCCGGTTATTGACACACGTGTTTCAAGTATGTAAATGGTTTTATATATTGTGTGATAATGGCCTCAGATCCATATGCAAGTATATTTTAGTTGATTTTATTAAACAAGCTTAATGAACTTTGTTTATCAACTTTTTTCCTTAGTACTTGTCTCAAGTACTGTGAGTCAAGACAACACCATCCACATTTGTCACCAGTGAAGATCAGATATCTTTTAAATGTGATGATTTTTGAATGTTGGATCAACTGAGAAAGTTTTCATTAAGCTTTCGTTCTTCAATAAACTCTAAATAAAACAAAACACTTGGAGTAGGTGGAAAATGCATTGGCATGAAGCTCAGAAGAGGACTTGCTTCCATTCTATTTAAACTGAAGAATTAAATTTATCAGGGACCTGCACTTAAATGTGATCATGGAAAGTATACAATTGTATTACAATAAATATTGCAGTAAATGTTATGATTGTTGATCTAAAATGTATGCTTTATGTTTCAAACTTTACTCTTATACAGACCAATCATGTGATGTGAGAACCGCTGAGCCATAAGAGAAATACACTATGTTTTTAAATGAGAGACACGTTGCATTCAAGTTTTTCATTTATAAAAGAAGGCAATCTATAAAACAATGACATATCAAGTAAAATCTACAGCAATCAACGGTTACTTCTGCTGTATGCGCAGTTCTGTCGTCGGCCACTAGATGGCGCTGCTCCTCTGTAACACGGAGTCAGATCATGGACATTGAAATGAATTCGACCTGTTGCGCGAAAATGCACCGCCTCCTGCGCGGAACCCCTCTATTATTCGCTGTAAATAAGAACCTGGCAGAAGCGGGAAAGGAGAAAAATTAAATATGGACATTAAATGGTTGAGTGAAATTCGTTAGGCTTATGAAAATTATTCTGCCCCAGTGTCAGAGACCTGTTTAGTCGTGAGCATGTTTCATGTAATAGACTGGAAGAAGCATGCGTTGTGATCATAAGTACTAAGATATGCTGAATGATTTTTTTAAATTAATGAAACTGATCTCGATTGTAGTATATTGTGATGAACCTTGTGCAGAATTTCAGGCGAAACGTAAAACTGCATCCATAGTCGCTGTCTCTGCAGAAGCTTCGCAGATTGATCCCACGTTGTGCGCATCCTTCGTTGGCCAGTGTCTAAAATATTCGGACACAAAACCATAATTTGGACTTCAAAGGAAACACCAGAACAAATTTGGTTAGTGTGTGCTTTCTCTTTCCGCTCCAATCATCTCAAGGCACCTTTTTTTTCTGTGATCTTCACACGGCGGCGCCCCATATCTTCACAAGGCCATGGCCTAATTGATTTTAATTTTCATTCAATATTCCCTGGATCTTCCTTTCTTGTCAGCCCCCTGGAACAAAACTCTAAAAAGGAGGAGGGGAAAAAAACGGTCTCCTCACTCCGCAGGGAAGAACAAAAGTCTGCAGTGAGAAGCTCCTCTTTGAGGCTACCGAAAGGTCAAAATAATAAATGTAGACTCAATTGAGGCTCTCTACACAGACAAAAGGGGCAAAACGTTACATTTTGGCAGCGCAGACCCTCATAGCGTGATAAACTCATTTAAAGAAGCTGAAATAAAGAGGCAACAGCATGTGTCCAGAGAGGGAGAAAGGGGCTTTCAGTCCTGCAGACAGGCCTGGCTCCTGCGGGGCCTTTTCTCTGCCCAGCAGCCGTCCTCCACAAAGATCACTCCCATATCCATGAACCACTGCACCTCAGCCCCTCAGCCCCCCACTCACATGGAACACAACCTCACACCCATACACAGCTTCCGATTTTGTATTATTGTTTCATTATATTAGGACCTCTATTTTTTTTTTTTGCAGTTGCTCAAATTAGAACAATACATAAATACACACCAGGCCGTTTGTGTGTGTGTGTGTGTGTGTGTGTGTGTGTGTGTGTGTGTGTGTGTGTGTGTGTGTGTGTGTGTGTAAAACTATAA
>JAPTHA010000008.1:5514343-5524514 GCA_029814585.1 Gymnapogon annona
TGTGTGTGTGTGTGTGTGTGTGTGTGTGTGTGTGTGTGTGTGTGTGTGTGTGTGTGTGTGTGTGTGTAAAACTATAATTTAATTGATTTGTAAAAGTCACTTTATGAACGTTGTTGGTTACCACTTGTGTTTCCGACGTATTTTTCTATGAGCGAGAACATATTATACTTCCACTGCATCCACGTTTGTCCCCAGTGAAGATCACATGTCCTTTAATTGTGCTGATTTTTGAATGTTTGATGAACTGAGACATTTTGTCATTAAGCTTTTATCCTTCAATAAACTCTAGATAAATAATCAAAAAAGCCCACTTATTTATTTGGATTAGTTGGAAAAGGCGTTGACATTTTAAAGTGTATACACACACACACACACTTTTTAGACCAGGAACAAATATCCAGGGGTTTAAACGCACGAGCAAGTACTCTGATGTAGTATGGTATTAAGGTACTTTATATTAGATTAGATTAGATTAGATTAGACTAGATTAGATTAGATTAGATACCTTTATTAGTCCCACATGGAGAAATTTCAGGTTACAGCAGCACATATAAGACAAGACACACAAAGAGATACTGCAAAAAATAATGAAAAATAAGAGCGATTCCTAATAATATAGATATGTAAATAGAAATAAAGAAAAGAAAAGAACATTGAGTGCAACAGTAAAGATCAATAAAGAGACATTGTCAGTTATATAGTAATATACAGTTCTAGAGTTATACCGTTATTGTTATATAGTAATATACAGAGACATCGTGTGAGTTATATAGTAATAAACAGTTGTGTAATAATTTAAGTAATTAATCATTAATATTAGTTAATAATTAGAATAATAATAATAATTAACGGTCACAAGTTAGCTAACAAGTTAATGAACTTGTGGCATTCCTTACTGCGCAGAAATATAGACACATGCATACACCCCCTAAATTTATTAAAATAAACCGTTATATCATGACATACACATTCTAATATTGGCATGTTTAATAATCTTAAAGTGTATTTGCAGTGGCCCTGACTTTTATGTCAAGTGAAATAGTTAACTATAACAAGTTTTAAAACATTCCATGCATAAAGTATGTATAAATAGGTCTACACATTCACAGGTAAATTCATGACATTAGCATATTCAAGTTTTAAAAAGGTGTTATAGGAGAGGGAGAGGTTGCATGTTTTTTTTGCCTTAAATATCAATAAACTGATCTCTATTGCAAATCACCAATCAATAAATCAATCAATAAATACTTTATTTATCCATGTATAACATATGATTTCCAATTTCTCTGTCATCTTGCAGTATTATATTTATCATATTTAATTTCCAGCTTCCCAAACTAAATTCTAACAAATAAAGATAAACATATTTATTCTGATGTGTTGTCATAGATTCAACTACAGTGACTTGCAGTAGTTAAAATCAGTCCCAGTATTAAAAGAGGTACAATTAAAGATGAACACATTAACTGCACAACAGTTTTAATCAAGAATAAGTGGACTTAAAATAAAGAAATCCACATACATTCACCAAAATGGAACAATTCTTGTTGATTTTTCCTTTAATTTGTCAGATTGTGTATGATTTGTTATGGTATCCTAGATATATTTTGATGCTAATAGTTTTGAGATTTTCCTTATGAAATGTTTTATAAGCAGGATTTAAGGTATTTGAAATTCTTGAACTAAAAAGATATGAGTTCCTTTTACTATTGAACCTAATGAAAACAAAAGCCATGACATGGAGCCTATAACATGCTATGTCTCCTATGCATTATTACCAACAGCTGCCCTATAGACTGTAAAGTCAGTGTACATGCCCAGAAGCCAAAATGAAGCTGTGACTTGACTTTTAAAGCATTTTTATTCAGAACCGCTGCTTTCTAACCAGAATTTTGTGGTCACGGAAAGCATTCCTCATCTTTTATTTTTTTTTGCTATCCAGCTGAGAGTTTCTCTGGCCTAGATGAAACACATGAGTGCAGTGGTTTTCATCTGACAAATATTTTCATTATCTCACATTTTTGGCACAAGTGACAAAGTGACTATAGTTACTGCTGTCTGTTTTTAATTAGACTATACCCACCTTGGTCTGCCAGAAAACAAAAATACCAAAGTCTTATTGTATACTTATTGCACAGTATACAGTATAACTAACCACCATGTCAACTGGCAAACTTTAGCTAAGTGGAGTGACAAAAGTGACCAAAACAAAGTCAATATATTTGTCTTACTAGCTATATTAGGCAGGATAACATTTTGTGATGTTCAAACACCCCTTTAACCTCCATTGTATTTAAATATGGACTGTTGCTTTATTCCTGCTGAAGGTCATTTAATAAGAGTCATTTAAACAAGAAATCAGCTTAGTATTATTTAGAATGTTAGACTGTTTGTGCAAAATAAAGTATAAATATATGTCACTGAAATAACATCCACAGACTTAGGTGACTAACTGCTTTTATTGTTATTGTTTAACTAAAACAATACTTAGTTTGCATTATGTTGGAACAGCATATATTATTACAATATGTAGAATATTGAAGGGATAGAAAGCATACGTCTGGTGTTTGCCATCATCAAAACCAGTGGACAATATTTTTGATAGACAATATTTTGGGGATTTTGTAAACAAGTTATTCATGGAAAACGTTAGATGTAGAGTATAGCCTATATTTTAGCCTGTGCACAAACTATCCTATATGGAAAGTTCATAATTATTATTATTTAAACTATCACACTTATTACATGTCTTGTTAAAACTACTACTGGTGGAATTAAATAATATAACAATAATTATAAAACATTAATAATAATAATTACATTTTCTAATCTAATATAATCTAATCTGACCTAATTATTATTATTATTTTAATTAACACACTTCATGTTAAAACGACTGCTGGTGGAATTAGCCAATCATATTTAAGAGCCTCTATCACGTGATAGTCAGACCGGAAAAAGCAAAACCGGTTTCGGTGTGTAAAGTTGCCATTTAGGGCATCTCCGTTCTTAATATACTTCTATTATACGGGTTTTTTTTTTGAGAGTCCGGGGTTTATATATAGAAAATAGAGTTATTTATGCCCTTTTAAGGACATTAAGTATCGTGTCTCGCGGAGGTGGCTCTCAGTTTGCTGTAACACTGTCCTGTCTGGTGTCAGTATGGTCGTGCTGAAGGGAATCCCATCTGTATTATCCCCAGAGCTGCTGTATGCTCTTGCCAAAATGGGACACGGGGATGAACTAGGTATGGTATTTAATTACGCAGATGTCGGCTGATTTGTGTGGTAGTACTAATACCCTGATTGAAGTTGAACTTGGCAACGTCACTCAGTGTTAAGAGCAGCTGATCTCACCAGACCATTAACCTCCTCTGACTTATTCTCTCTGTTTTGTTTTGTTTTTTTATTCCAGTGCTGGCAGATGCAAATTTCCCATCATCATCTATTTGTGCCTGTGGTCCAAAAGAGATAAGAGCTGATGGTATATTTATTTGCATGTTTGGCAAACAGGAACACCGAAGCTTGCTGCTGAGATTAATTGATGAGGATAAAAGTTCACATGTACTGATCTTTCAGGTTTAGGAGTCCCACTGCTTTTGGAGGCCATTCTGAAGCTACTGCCCCTGGATACATATGCCCCCTCACCGGTACAGAACACCTAAATGTGCTGTGGCATTTTCCTATAGACCAAGTGTGGGCAACTCTGGTCCTCGAGCTGGTCCTCCATGCTTTAGATCAGGGGTGTCAAACATGCGACCCGGGGGCCAAATGTGGCCTGCCAAAGGTTACAATGTGGCCTGTGGGATGAATTTGTGAAATGTAAAAATTACACCTTACGTACTTTGAAAAATTATAATCCAGGTTCTACGTACAGACTGGGACAAATATGGTCATAATAATCTATAAATACTCACTACTACACAATTTTCTCTGTGGAAATGCACATTTTTCATGTAATTTTCCTGTATTTACACTAAAACAAAGTATCATTTCACAAAAATAACATAAACTGAACAAATATAATCAACCTGAAATGTCTGAAGCGGTCAGTGTAATTTTAACAATATTCTACCTGTTATTAAATGTTCTGTGCATTTGTAGATCCGCTGTGATCTGTGAGTTGTAATTTTACATGTATAAACGATAAACTGAGGTATAATATTATTGAAATTGCACTTATTTTTCTTAACAATTTTGAGGTTGTTAAAGCTGTTCACATTGTTTTAAAGGACAGTTTGTATAGACGTAAACATTTCCATCATATGAGTGAAGTTTGGAGTTGACATTATTGATACGTAATTCTGTTATTATTGTACTGGTCCGGCCCATACCAGACCAGATTGGGATGAATTTGGCCCCTGAACTAAAATGAGTTTGACACCCCTGCTTTAGATACTTCCCTTCTCCCATTGCACCTGGTTCAATGAATGATCAGCTCATCATCAAGCTCTGCTAATGAGCTGATAATGTAATGGCATCCAGGTGTAAATATCTAAAACATCCAGGACGCCGACACTCAAGGACCGCAGTTTGTCACTCCTGCTATAGACTGTTCATGGAGATGAGCTATTCTGTTAACACACACTGTTGATTCCACAGGCTGCAGTGATGGATCTGGTAGACAGTGACAAAGAAAAAGGTTTAGCCGTTCCTGTGTGGGACACCTATTCACAGCTCCTGAAACAGGCTGGGACTCAGGTAAATTAAACTCTCAATGTGAAGAATAAAAAGAATATAAATGCAGGCAAAAAACTAAAACAAGACATTTGACTGTGTTGATGATGTGAATTTGTTCTCCTGTTATTTTTCACGTGTCTTATTTTACAGAGTCCTCTTGAGAAGGTGGAGCGGTTTGCTTTCTATGAAAGAGCCAAGAAGGCCTTTGCTGTTGTAGCAACAGGGTCGGTATTGTCTTTGCTTTTACTTGATTGTTTTTTTTGGACGGAAATTGACACAGGAGAATATAATACATTGTGAAGAGAAGTAAGCAGTTACATCAAGAGTATACTTTTTTTGTTTTGTATTCAGACATCCACATCAAGTCAAAATAGTCTTGTTGTTGTTCTTTGGCACTTTTATTTTTCATCAGATCCAATAAGATATTCATTTACTTAATTCGTTTGCTGAACAGAATGAATATGGGATGTGTTATATGTTTTATTTTTTATAAATATCATGGGATGGAACGGTTAAACTTTAATAATTTTGTTATATGTTGCAAACAGTATATTGATACAAATTCCTGTTTGAGCCTAATTGATTACCTGTCTTCACAAGATGAGCTGATGAAGTAAATGTTGCTTTGTTTTGTTTTCTCTGCGCTGAATAGTGAAACAGCTTTGTATGGAAATCTGATCCTGAAGAAGGGGGTCATTCCTCCCGAGCTGCTGCAGTGATCCACACAAAATACTATTAAGGTAAATTCATTTCCGTTGTTTATTTGTAATAGATGTTGTAAATCAAATCCAATGTAATCTTGTGTCATATATTGTATCCAGAAATGAGGAATGATTTGTTTTGTTAACATTATTTAATTAACTTTTGCATTTCAATGAATAAAACACTTGTACTCAGATGAGAGTGTGTTGAAGTTTGGTCACAATCATATTTCACAGAGATGCCAAGCAAAGACTGAGATACTCTTACATTCTTGTTGTGGTATGAGTTGTGTTTTTTTTTTTTTTGTCAAGTCAAATCCCGCTTATAATACATGGCTTGTACATAGGATATTAATAAGCTGTTGCAAAAACAATCAGTTATGATAGAGATAATCCATATCGCTCTCAGGCTCAGTATGCTTCCTCTGAGATGGCTGTTGGACAGGATAAGCAGCTCTGGCGTCGGGTTGGTATGGGATGGCGGGGTCTGCGTGGTAGACCTCATCCATGTCCTCCTCTGGCTGCAGGTGAACTCTGACCTGATTTTCTTCCCTGACCACTTCTCTCGGTTGTATCATGTGCACAGGATCCTGCGGGTCTGGGTGATACAGGTCGTCGTGGTCCTCCTCTGGTTCAGAGTACACAGGTCGGACATCTGCATCAGCCACTAATGGATCCACATACACGTCCTGCTCCTCTTTGGCTTTGTGGTAGACATCATCCCAGTCCTGCTCAGGTTCCCTTGAGTCCACCATGTAGAAAACAGGATGGTCGATGTCGTCTCTGTCCTCCTCTGGTTTTGGGTTGTATTCGGTGACTTTCTTCCACACATCTGACTGCAGGTCAGCGTCACGGAGGCCCTCCAGGACTCGAGCTTTGAGTATATCAGCCATAGAGGGATGGTACAACTCATCCAAGTCTTCTTCATCCTTGTCGGCATCGCCTGCCATACTCTCCCAGATCTTCATCAAAGCGTCAATGTCATAGTCAGTCTTGTCTGTGTCCTTTGGAGGCTCCACTTCCAACCCCCAGGACACCTTTCCTTTGTTATCTATGGACCTGAAAGAAGCATATGTAATGTCAGTCAGTATCCTCCATGTACAAGACGGGTCACGTTGAGAGTTACTGTAAGAGAATCACAACTTACACAACTGTTTCTTGAATTGTTTCATCTGGAAGTTTGTTCTGAGAAAGGAGCATAAATATTCCATAACTGTTAGGAAAAATACAAATATATATATTTGGTGTTTGTAATGCAATATTGTTCATACTCATATAATGTATAATATATAGAATATATATTACATGTATATATTATACATTATATATTTTATATATTACATATACATATATTATTAGATAAGATATATTCATAGTCACATTGTTCAAAATTCATAAATTGACCACTGCTGTATTTTCCACATAGTGTAATATTGTGTAAAAGTAGAAGGATTTTACACTTACCCATTGTTTGTATGGCTTTGCTGTGATGCCAAATATCAGTGACAAAAACACGATCACAGAAATCCTAAAAGTAAAGCATTTCAAAACGTTACTTTAGGTGTTAAGGCCCAACAAGCTTTAGACATTGACAAGTTTCCTGTCCAAACAATTGAGCATGAAAAGCCATGTAACTGCCTTTATAATCAGCATTATGTATTATTTTAAAGGAAAGAGAAGGCATTATACCTGAACATGTTCACTCTTGTTTTAAATCTGAACAAGTGCCTCTTCACTTCACCTGCTGCGGGAACAAGGGACCAAAGTTCCAGCAATAAAAAAGTAACTGAACATTTTCTCGACCTTTGTACTCTCTGAATACGAATATGTCAACTGTGTAATTAATGATCCCATATCGCTTCTGTGTTGTTCATAATACAACAGCTCATCGTTTAATAAGTAAACTTGCCTTTAGCAACATTTTGTTAATATAGCGTCATCTCGGCTCCAGTGGCTGCATTCACATTCCTATTTGTGTCATCGCATCTAAAAGGATTCACTGTACGGAATGTAACTAGTCACGTTTAGATTCATATCTCTGTCAGTGTTTCCTTTTGATGATGAAGCGATACAGAGCAATGAAAAGAAAGACTAGATTATTTTGATTAGTCATCACACTGTTTTAACTAACCAGAACAATAAAGCTGATTTAAATGTAGTATACATGTGATCAATCAGTATCAGTCTCTCTCATCTGCTTTCTTTAGTGCAATATTAATAAATCAGTAAAATATAATACCTATCATTAATTTAAAAATCTTAATAATTATGTTACTGCTATAAAACAGTTGGCATCTTCCATTACTGAAAAAGTTGTGAGCTTGCTTTGACCCACAGAACTAAGATACACCTCATCAAGTATTTACTTCACCAATGACATGACACTCAGGAACAATCACAGGTCCACTAGTAGCCCATAATAACCTGCTACTGGCATGAAACAGGAAGTTTAACCCTCAACGGATATTGAAACCAATATACAGATATGTAAATACATATGCAAATATTTAGATAAAAACAACTTATCACCAATCACATATACCACACATAGTGACTTTGCATCTCATTTAAAAGTCAACGACCCTGTGTTATTATTGTCACTCCTCTCTATAGAAGCACTTCATGCCTCCTGGAAACGGTGATCTATATCTGAGACTTTTATTTTCTTTTACCCTAAACTGCAACGAGCCACACTGAAACACTAAGTTGCTACATTATGTGCAATATTGTTAACACTGGTCACTTTAAAAACCTGATTTGCACTGTTTTACTTGCCTCTTTTTACATTAGGTGTCTCTGTGTCTTAAACCGAGAGCTGCTAATCAAAATTTTGTTGTGCTTTCCGTAATGACAATAAACATTCTTGCATGCTTGATTCTTGACTCTTCATTGATTCTTGATTTTTGATTCTCTAAGTCAGTTAACTTCTTAACCAAACCATTAAAAATCAAACCAGCCACATTGAAGTGTGTTTTATTTCCTTGCAGAACTGGCCTGAGTTACAGAGTCATCCAACGAAACATAAAATTTTAAACACAGGATCACCATTTAGGAGGATGTGGATTTGGCATTGAACAATAAATATCCAGTTACTTCACCTTGACACCTTCTATTGTGATAGGATGCACCTTTATGTAATGTTGTACTCCTCAGACATGATCATTGTGGGTTTTAAATAAACAGATCTTGCATAGAATTAGAGAATTTACTGATAAATGATATTTACTGATAAATGATAAATGATAAATACAGTTACTGTGTGGCATCATCACTTGATTTCAGCTAATGATCCCAAACCTGAGTAGTGGATAGGAACTGTTGCTATCGGATGAAATATATGGCGCTTCATGATTATTCCATTGTCATGGAGGCCCTGTGTGTAAACATGTATTGTTGAGGGCTGGGTCATGAATCTGTCATGTTACCACACAGAAACACAGTTGAAATTGTAGCTTTGAACTACTATTTTTACTGGACCGCTCTCTTATGGAGCCCGACCCCCTCCTGAGTGACTGATGAGCTCCAGCTTCAGTCATTTAAAACAACTAATTACCCTTCGCATACACATACGCTATAGCAGGACAGATTGGAGGCAGATGATCAGCCTGTGATTTTAATGCCAGGAACGCCAGTAAAGCAACGGCGAGTGCGTCAGCTTTAATCTGAGTCTGTGCAAAGATCCAATCGCGCTGCAGGACTCGCTGTATGAGAATAAAGACGCTTCTTGTTTGAAGTATGGAAGTGGCTAAATTAAAAGTGACATTATGGATGATTTTTCTGATTAGTGGCCAAGAAACATTTAGCTGCAGTAGGATTTGAAACAACTCACTGTAAATACACAGCCATAAACATATTTAAACCAATCAATACAACATATACAGCCTTTAGAAATGGCGGTGTAGTGTTTCAGCGCTCACTAGTTGATTGTGAAAACGTAGATTCCTGCTCCCTCAGAAGGCAGTGTGAGAACTTGTCAGAGGGCAACAGACGAATTAAGTTAACACAATGTCTTATATGACAACAGGTCTTGGTACATGACACATTCCTACTGTAATATATAGAACAGACCTATGCATCACACTCTTGGAGTGCTGGTCATGAGACGGCTCCACTGCGTCTGCTGTTATCTGTCCTGTCTATCAGATCCATATGCGTCAGGGGTCCGGTCTTACCTCCACTGGTCCAACAGCCCACTGTCTAATGACTCCTAACCACAAAGACCTGTCTGTCAAATATCAGCAAATGGCTGCTCTTCGTGAATCTCAAAAACTTGCTCCAGTGGAATGTAACTGAGTACTTCTGTTGTTTTTTTTTTGCATTTTTACACAAATAGACAGGTTTTATTTCAGAGAAACACTTTTCTCCACCAATAGAACAATACTTTATTTTCCGATTCAGATAAGTTTGATTTATATTCCAAAACGGGTAATTGTCTCGGTTGCTGGATAAGTTCCTTTTCCTAAATACAGTAGAGTGAAGTATATGCACAATATAACAAACAAGGAAATGTATATGTGCAATAAGATACCGATGAACTTTATTGATCCCCACGAGGAAATTCACTTAATTGTTTTTCATATGATATATGCATTCAGTATTTGAATACTTAACATACAAGCTAATAAAGGGTGAAAATTGTTATGACATCCAGGTTAGATACTCAACTGAACAAAACTGAGGTTAACAGAAGGTATGTGCATATTATATATGACTCTAAAGTGCAGTACATGCACGTGGAATGGAACATGGTTTGTAATACACAGAGCAGCTTCTGCTATTGGCTATCTTGTG
>JAPTHA010000008.1:5524614-5537781 GCA_029814585.1 Gymnapogon annona
CCAATCAACATATTTTTAATTTCTTAAGTTTTTTCTGAACAACCATTCAGCATGTGATATGTTTTTATTTTGTAATATAATCACTGTGAATGTTTCACCAGCCATTGGTGCTTTATTTTACATTATATTTGTTGCACAAATATTACACCTTTGGAAATTTGTCGATATTTCATAGAGTTTGACCAAAGGGAAACTTATGAATCATGTCATATTTGGTCCGCATGCAAAAAAAAAAAAAAAGATAAGAAGATTTGAAACTTGAACCCATTCACAACAATGAAATCACTGAGATTTAAATTTCTCACCCTGACTGTACAAAGAGGATATTTAGCAGACAGATATATGCAAATAGTGTCTTTTCAACTCCTGACAAAGAAAAAAATAAGCTTATTTCTTACAATACCGAACAAAAATGCTTTTCTTAAAGATGAGGAAAAGGCGGTAAAAGACTTATAATGGTGTAAAACACAAACACTGGCTGCCAAACACTGAGGTCTGCAGAGGTGAATCATTACAGAAATGCTCAGTCCGTCTCCCAGAAACCACAGCCGTGGGACGGGACAACCCACAGCTCTGAGCTTTGAAATTGACGTTTGAAGGATAAAGTGTGCCGGAGCTTTGACCAGTCTTAGCCTTCGTCCACCTCCATCACCACCGTCACCAGCAGCAGCAGCAGCTCTACCACCACTACAGCTTTAATATCAAAGCCAGATAGAGGCCCAGCAGCTACAGTACGGATTAGCCACAGGACTCCACATCCTTGGACTGCTGATGGACCCGCAGGCTTACAGAAGAAAAAAAACAGACTGCAGTGAAAATGAAATGCATTTCAATGATTTTATTTCTTTTTTTTTAAACTTTTATTGAGAACAATAAGAACAACGGTACACCAAAGTCGCACTATCTCACCACCTCCTAACTGAAACATGTAAACTAGGCATTCTATATATATTTTGTACATCAAATCAGCCATAAAATAATAAAGAAAAACTAAATCAGTCCATCCTAAACAACCTATTTGAGTACAAACCTATATCTCCTTATTCAATTGACGCTTTGATTCCCTTTTTAAAATACAATTCCACCAACCACGATCACTACATTATCTCTGTGCAAACTCTTCAGTTCCTAAAAATATGATATTACAGCGTTACATTTTTCCATGCAAGTGTCCATCCTCATTTGTAGGTTTGCTGTAATCTTTCAATTATTCCTTTTAAAGTAATTCAAAGTACGATGAAAACAAAAGTATGAAGTCTCAGAAGGTCTAACTCAAAACCTTAAAAACAGTAGTGTTAGCCTCGTAGCATAGATAAAAATTAAACACTTTTCAGAAAAAAATAAACACATTTAAACATACATAAGAATTTTGATTTATATTGTAATTGTCAGTTTGACCAACATATACACGACAATTACCTAAGAAATAAAAGTAACTTAAATCAAATATGAATAACAAGCTTAGCCAATATATGACTTAAGCAATTATGCAATGAGGCTAATGGGGTAAAATATTATAATACAGGGGCAGAATAAGTGACTATGAGTGGGGTAGATTGTAATTTTCACATATTCTGTATATTCATAGATATTTTCTAAATTGATTCTTGCAACCCTGTTATTTTGATGCTATATAGTATCATATCAAAGCAGTGATTATGGTAAAAACCGACTACAATAGTAATCTTAACAGTATCTCAAACAAAAACAAACACAAGAGAAGGTGAAATATTTCCACCACAGCTTCTTTACTCAAATTGGCAGCAGGTGATGCAGAATAATCACATCTCTATACTGTATGTGGGTTAGGGTTAGGTACGGGCTGTGCCCTGACACTTCTGGAGCTATTAGAGGTTTAGTTTAGTCTGCCAAGAGCAAATGTGTTTTCCTCTTCCCGTCACACTGCATTCTTCTGCTTGTATCCTGTTTTTGGAAAGACATGTGCATGTATGTGCCGGTGCAGCGTGTGAGTGCACACAATGTGTCATGAGAATGACAAGCCTTTTAGAAAATGCAAGGGCAACAATAAAGGCTTTAACGAATGGGAGTTGTCAGCAAGTAATGATTGTAGCCAATAAACTGTGAATTGCACACACTCGCGCGCACCAAATGCAAAGTGTAGCGGAGCCAAGAATAAATTGCCTGTCTGTAACTATTTAAGTGCAGCATTAAGTCATGATTTATACCCGTAATTCTGGGATTGAGAACATGCTCCAAATGTTGCAGCTTGCAGCAATTTATGAGGGAAGCCACCAAAATGAATATTTGACTACATTCCCATTTTAAAATTAATGACCCTGCTTTCAATGAGCTTTTTTTTTTTCTGTGACATACATGAGGTGTACAAGTACACAAGTATCAGTGTTGTTAATGGTACTTAGATGCTCAATGTTTCATCAGATAGTGTAGATTAATATGTCATTTAGTCCTGATGAATCATTCTCTATAAACTCTAATGACAGGATCTGATGTTCTGGCCTCGTGCCCTTAATCCGATAACAGCTTTTTACTCCAAAGACCAGAGTCATCGTGTTCCTACTTGACTTAAAGTGGCATCTTTATCAAGACTTGGTAAAGAAACAAATAGAAAACAGAACATTTAGCAGGAGACGATCAGACGGAGACATCAGACTCCACTTTAAACCTCTGCACATGCTGTTTCAAATCTAATAAGGTACATATTGTAGCCTGAGATGAAAACAGAAATGTCACTCCTCCACACTAAAACAATCATCAGCACCACAAGCTTATCATCACTGTCATTACTATCAGTAAATCCCATAAAAGGTCGTGCCGGAGCTCGAGGCTGTATTTGAGGCTAACCGCCTCTCTGTCTTGACTCACAGTCTTCCGTCATATCCCCCGCACTCACAACATTTAGGAAAGCTCGGGTTTTCCAAATAACTAAAATTAACTCAATGATCTACAATTAACATAACGACGCTTCACCAACACCCATTAAACACACATTAGACATCTCAGTGTGGAGCTTAACCGCACGAATTACAGGGCTGGGGGAAGGACCTCCGTGGAAGAGCGGCGGAGAATATGAAGTGTTGTGACGACGGTCTGGTGAACACGGGAGCTGTCAGACTTATGAAGCAGCCACAGGAACAATTAGTGAGCCATCTGCTCAACAGTTGCACACGCTGTAACTATAGACACTTCTTTAATGCATTTCAGTGATTTGGTCCTGTGAAACAAGTCTTCATCAAAAACCTTTTTCTCACTCTGGAGCGTGAGATTAAGGGGGTAAAATGAGGAGCGTGATGAGCCAGTCAGTCTGGGGCCTGGAGCCTCCTGACCCTCTGGCTCCGCAGGTATTGCCTCAGATGGTTTTCCAGTAACAATAGTACCGATGACAGAGACGCAAAGGAGAACTAGGAGCTGCAGAGCTGCACGGGAGACACAGAAATAGGAACGTTCCTCAATCTGTTACGTAACTAATGAATGAGTACAGAGGAGGCTCTTTGTCTGGTCACGAGGAGTCGCAGAGGAATATGATTGACCTCAGTGTCCAGATGATCATAAAAAGAGGATCTGAGTGTCTGCGTAAAAAAATTCATGTGTTATGAAGCACAGTGGTAGAGGAAGCACACACACACACACACACATACTTTGTCAGGTGGAAAAATATTGTATCACAGGTTTAAAATGACCTTATTTAAGTCACGTCAAGTCAACTTTTTTTGTCAAATATGTCATACATGTAGCACAGATGAAATTACAGTCACACAGACCACGGTGCAAACAGGCAAAAAAAAAGAAGTAAACTAAAGACAGAGAAAAAATGTAATAAACTCAAGAGCGCAATATACTGTATGTCACAGTAAAGAATATGGTACAGTAAAGGCAAAACGATTAACCACATCATAAGACATTTTCACTTGGTAAATATAATAATATCCCTTAATTTCTCCTATTTGTAATAAACTGCCTTATATTTATAATTGGTAAAGAGGATTTAAGTTAATTACAACTTTATTCCTGAGATATCCATCGTCACAACAACCAATGACTAGCTTCTTGTGATGATCATCACGTCAATCCATCAGTCAAATTTCATTTATATTGTGCCAAGTCAGCAAAAGTTACCCGATGGCACTCATACAGTACATACAGAGCTATCTGAAACCGCACTCTTAAACCAATCTACAGACGCCCAACAGAATCATGCGTGAGCAAACACTTGGCGAGGAAAACAATGAGTGAGAGGCGTTGAATTAATAACAACCCTGATCGTAAAAGTGTGTTAAAATTAGAAAATTTTGTGACGGCACGTATTCAAGGTAATCCAAAAGGGTTTTATAGCTCATGCAACAAAGAAACACATAAGCATCCAAACCCATGATATTTAGAGCTGATTTTGATAAATGTAATCAAAACAAGTTGCCTGCAATGGGAATATAAGAAGGAACAGCTCATGGTGTTCATATGCACATTGTTTATGTAAGTGTTTCATTACATTCCAACACTCGCAGTTCTTTTAACCATAATCCAAACCCAGGGGATACTAATTAGAAAATATGAACATTGATAAATGACAACATATATAACATAACATAACATAATATAACATAACAACATATATAACATATATACATATAACAGAACATCTACAACATAACATATTTACGATATTTCATTGCCAGATTCACTGTGTGCGTCTGTGTGATGACAATATAGGAAGTCTAAGTCTATAAATAGAATGCTACGAAAATTCAAGTAAAATGGCGACACATTAAGTCAAAGTTTTCTAAGATAAGGCCAAGAATGAAAGGGAAAGCTGAGGCAGAGTTTTTGCATCACATTCAGGTGGTTCTCCTCCCTCTCTCACACAAACATACGTTACACTATTATCCTCCCTCAATCACACCCCTCATAAAGTCGGTAAACATGTGGGAGCTGTTAAAGTATGTTTAATGGCTATTTACTGTGTTTTGTACGCTTCTCATTAAATACATTTTCCACTCTGGAGGAACTAATGTTTTGGAAAACTCTTAAATGAAAGACGTTATCATGCCAACACTTGGCACATGTGGCTCATTAATTAAGAGAACCGCCTCCCACAGGATGAAAAGGGGAACTACACGGACCTGACAAGTCATACTCTTTGTTTTTTTTTTCCTGCATAGTTTTAGTTGTTTTCCCTCATTTAATTTTATTGATTGAAGACTAAGGACACAAATTATTTTTATATTATTTCATCTGAGTTAGTTACATTTGCAGATAAAAGGGGAACTTTACAGACCTGACAAGTGATACTCTTTTTTTTCTTAGTCATAATCTTTTTTTTCTTGCATAGTTTTAGTTCTTTCCCTCATTTCATTTTATTGACTGAAGACTAAGGACACAAATTATTTTTAGATTATTTCATCTGAGTTAGTTACATTTGCGGATAAAAGGGGAACTACACAGACCTGACAAGTCATACTCTTTTTTTTTCCTGCATAGTTTTAGTTGTTTTCCCTCATTTAATTTTATTGATTGAACGTATGAGGTCGCAGATTATTATTATATTATTTTATATTTTATCTGAGTTACTCACATGTACGGATAGGATTAGTGGTTAGGATGGGATGAAACATATTTGTTCAGCAGATGCTTTCAGTCGCCTCCAGCTGTTTAGATCAATAGAGGTTAAAATGTGCTTCTGTTTTGTCTTTTTTTTCAACTTTTGCTGATAAAGACGTCTGTATAGAGCTTTTTGTGACATCTGAGGATGGCGATAGGTTAAACCAGCGGAGAAGTGGGCCTTGAGGGTGGAGTACATCAAACAAGAAAAAAGAAACAACTTGAGCGTCCTGTCCCCCATTTCCTCCCCCTCCTTCACTTCTTCCTGCAGTCCCTGAATGCCTCCTCACTGGGGTCCACCACCGTCCTGGTTGCCAGCTGGAGTACCCCTAACCTTTGACCTCTGATCCCCACTGACACAGGCCCTTCAGCTCAATGGACTCAGTGGGATGTGCTTTCTGTGAAACGCTGACGACAGCTAGGAGTAGCAGTGAGTACAGGTGTTAGAAATGTTCTGCATTGACTTCACGGCTGCTGTTTGTTGACTTGAACAAAGCGACTCCATCCAAAGGGTCACATAAAACCTCACTGAATTTCTGTCAGGGTATATTTTGAGTTAGCGTGTGATGATCCCATCTGTCCTGATGCTCCTGGGTTAAAGAGAGGCTCCTGCTGTTCCTTGATGGAAAGCTGCCCGCTACATAGAGATCCGGTTACAAGAGCACCAAGCTTTCATCCTTATTAAAGAAACATGTGGCCACTCAGCGCAGTTATATTGGTGGATGAAACATTTGCGGCTCTTCTTTTTATTTTTTTTCCCCCCGCTCGGTACAGATAAGGAGGTTACATGGACACGAATGGTTGACAGAATATCTTCAGTTCTCATCATATTTGGGTTCATCCAGTGTTGAGAAGATAATCTCAAAAACTACAGCCCTTGAGAATATAGGACAATTTAAAACTCAAAAATGTGCGTGTGCGTAAAGCTCAAAAATGTAAGTGTGTGTGTGTTTGTGTGTGCGAGTGTATGTGTGCGATTATGTGTGCGAGTGTGTTTGTGTGTATGTCCGTGTGTGTGTGTGTATGTGTGCGAGTGTGTTTGTGTGTGTCTCAGTGTGTGTGCAAGTGTGTGTGTGTTTGTGTGTTGGGGGGGGGATTATCACCCAGGAAACAAAACTGGCACATTTGACTGGATTTATAGAGTATTTAATTTCCATTCATCCTACAAATCCATAAACAGCAGGTTATCAAACACATATTGTACTATTGGAAACAAAAATAGTTTTTTTTTCCTCATAGCCAAATTTTAATTCCTTGATCGTTGATCTTTGTCTGAAAGTTCATGCTTTGAAAGCTTTTTACACAATGAACAGAAGCTTGTTTCTTTTTTCTCTTCCTACTCGAATCAAGATAAAATGTGAATTTCATCTTCATCAAACTATTATCTGGAACAGATCTGAGTATAAATTGAACACCATTGTTATTGTAATGGGAAAGTTTCACCATGTGCTCCGTCACATTATATTAAAGGACTGAACATACATGCCGCATATACTATAAAATGGTGAACGCAGTTAAAGCACATATTGGTCATAAAATCCTTCACTTGTCAAGCTGTCAATCTAACATCCGTCTCTGTTGCCCCTTTGTTATTCAACAGCCTGTAATGCTTTTCACAGTGACAAATTATAATCGGATTGGAGGAATCCTGTTACATGTCATTCATAAACTGTACCAAATGTAAGAGCCCATATTTACACCGGATTCAGTGCACATCACTCATTGCCACGTAAACCTTCCTCAGAACAGTCATAGGACATGAGTCGGCCCTCTGCACCCCCCCCCCACCCAACCCCTCCCGCTCACAAACGTGGACTGTCCTTATATCTGTGTCCACCGTGCAGCCACTGTGCTCCCTGACCTGCACTCAGCAGACCCTGCTTTGTTCCCACGCCGTGCCCTGTGGAACGTCTGGCTCCAAGCTTTTCAAAACCATAATTACATACCTGCAGAATGTAGACGACTGAGAGACACGCAGCACAGCATGAAAGGGAAAGGTCAGCGTCAATGATATTTGATAACCTGTTGCCATCGCCTTATTATTTCAGAGCAGTGAAAATGGGTCTTTGTCGTCTTTGAGAGTTATCTGTGTTTACTTCTTATTGGTATTTTGCCAAACAAAACCTAAATGACAGCAATATTAATTATCTTCTATGTCCTTCTGAGTTCCCATCTCTTTCTGGGTTGTACTAATAATCCCCTTACAAGTTTTTGGACATGTTTTTATAATGTGAATTGAAACTGCACATACTTTTCAGCTCCAAAAGCAAAATGAAACGCCAGAATAAAGACAAGCAGATGCTAATTAAGGAGTCATTTTGTAGTTACAGTGAATGTATACTGTTATTCCATACCATGATATAGATAAGTATGGGGATTGCATTATTAAAGCAGAATTGGGAAAGTATTTACTTCTCTCATCATCAGACAGCAAGACAGCATTGCATAAAAACAAACAGCAATCAATTTTTATAAGACTTAGGGAAAGGGTTGGGCATTAACCAAGGAGGAACCACTACATTTTTGGTGGAGTTCAATAAAGGCAGCAAAGACTGGAATTTTTTTTTTTATCACTTTCTTTAACATTGGAGCCCCCGGGCGAACAGAGCTACGGAACTGGATGTAGTCATAGGCTGTAATATATAATTAGTGGATTGGGCAACCGTGACATTACCAGTTGGTTTCTGAACAGCTGTTCTGAAGCCAGTAATTTGTGATTTTGCCATCACTGTGTTGGCTTTGTGGAGGCAGAAGGCAACACATTAGGACATAAAGGGTGCAACTACAGGAGCTTATCTGACTCCATAAGAAAGGAAACTTCATTAAGCAGCAAATAACAAACTGTTTTTTCTGTCTTGTTAATAGAACTTATGGACCACAGCTACAGTTATGAGTCAAATGTCCAAGAGTGTGATTTGGCGGCTGGGCAAACAGTCACAAGGTCCTGTCAATCATATGTATGTTTGCAAAGAAGCATAGAGGAAATCTAGAAAGAAATTCTAGATGGACCATCGCAACACTTAGAGGTTCCAAATAACACAGATGAGACATGAACAACACCTGAAAACACTTATTAACCTCGTATTTTTCGAAAGAAGTCCTTATGGAAAGAAGGCTAGACATTTTGGAGCCAATCCTGGTGGCTGTGAGTTGTATTACAGCTATGATGTCACGACGATGTCAATATGGAGTCGACGTCTTTGTTCCGCAAAATATCACTCTCAACTCACAATTACACAAAAACACCTTTGTATTTTTTTTTTTTTTCACAATGCCTCCACTGCCCGGCTACAGCAGAAGTATAGGAGGACACAGAGAGTATAACGCTGTACCACGACGGTCCAACTCAAAAGTCACATTGCTCTTCGCAAAGTAGACTAACACAATCACGATCTCCGCAGTGCCCTCTGTAAATAATGCTAACACAAATGAATCTCCGAAAAGATGTTTACTGTGACATTATTGGTTTACATAGGCCTAGGAACTTATCCCAGAGGAAAGACGTTTGCCAGAATAGGATTTTACTAATGTCACTAAATCATTCCCAGCTGGTCCGACTGCAGGAAATGCTTCTTTCTTCTCAAAACCTCAGAGCAAATAGTACATGAAGCGTGGTGCATTCATGAAAACGTCTGTCCTCGGAACTTATGTTGAACTGTCTGTCCTGGACTTCATAGCCTTTAATGTCCTGCAGGGCTGCGGTCACAGCCTGTCTCTGCCGGTCTGCTCAGTCCTCCGCGCTGACACGAGAGGCCCTCTTCACCACTTAACCTTTCAGAGAGTGGATGTCTGACTTCAGAGGAGGAAAACGATTCCTGGTTTAGGAAGGTGCGAGGAACGCCAGATCAGTTCACACTGATTCCATAATGATGGCAACAATAGCCGTAAGGTCAAGCATACAGTGACTGCAGGTCGGAGTGGGTATTTAAAGAGTCTAACAGACATTTGAGCAGGCTTTGGTCTTAGGCTTGTGAAAGCAGTTTAGCAAAGAGGTAAACAGCCCGGGGCCAGCAATAACAGAGTGGAACTGATTAGAGGAGGAGAAAGAACGAGGAAGAGAGAAGAGAGGAAAAATGAGACAGGGACTGATAGTATCTTTTTACCCACCTTAATTATATTAGCTGAAGGCTCCATAATCACACTGACGACCGTGTGTTTAAAATCTCGTGTGATAAAGCAAACAATAACGGCAGAATATGCTGGAGAAATATTTTTGGTAATTTAGAGCAGAGGCGGATCATAGTGAGGGAAAAAAAAATAAATTACAAACACAATCCCTGTTATGAATCAGTGTGTGATTTTTGCTAAATTTCATAATTCTTCAATATTATTAAAAATAACGATGATGATTTCTTTTCGCTTTTTCCCTTCCGGGGTTGCCACAGTGAATTCAATTTGCATGTTTGATTTGGCAGGAATTTTTACGTCAGATGCCCTTCCTGACACAAACCTGCTCATCCCCGGAATCAATCCCAGGTCCCATATGCACCAGCCCGGTGCCTTACCAACTGAACTATCCAGCCAGGACATTATTATTATTATTATTAGTAGTAGTAGTAGTAGTAGTAGTATTAATAACAACAACAACAACAACAATAATAATAATAATAATACAAAATGTCAACAGAAACTCACAATGAAAAAAAAAACTAATTCCTTCCTTTTCCAAAAGAAAACCCAGCTCACATTCATATTAGTGAGAGAAGATAGGGAGTGGTCTTGATTTTACAAGAATAATTCTTAATAGCACATCATGAGTTTTGTAACGTAAAATGTTTTCCACTAAAGTTCATTTGCATCATGTTTAATATTATCATTCAAAGAGTGTGAAAGATTTTGGTGTAATTATAAGGAATCTCATTGTATATATGGAATATAATATTCATAATTATATTCTCATCATGGGTTTCCTTGTCTTCTTATCTCCATTTCTAGGATTAAGGTATATTGTACCACTTAGTTGGTGTATGGACCAAAGTTGGTATCCCCTTCACTTAAATCAGTTATCTGTTATTGTTTATCTGCAGCTTCACTACTAAATAACACACTCTGAATCTTTAATACTGACTTAGCTTTAGTGTTTGTACATTATTTATTTTTTTCCAGAAGCCGGCAACGGACACAATTTCCCAGAAGCTTCACGGTTGCGCAACAGGCTGAAGAAAGTGACGTTAAGAAAGTCTACTTTATTTCAAATAGATATGCCTCTAAATGTAATACTTCTGATAGAGCAGAACATTATAAGGACTTGGGAAACATTTTAAAATAGTCTTTAAAACATTGATGTAGTGATGTCTGCATGATATCTGGGTTGCTATGCTGGACAACACCATGGAAGTTGTATTTTTTAAAATAAATATATATAGTAAAAATGCATTGACATTATAGTCTTGTCATATTTTGAAATGTTCCACTTCTGAGTGTGCACATTTCTCCAACACTGTGTATAGAAAACTCCAGGAAGACATTTTCCTTTTCCAGGAATCCCCTTCATAAGAACATCAAGGTTAAACTATATGCTCCTGCAATCTTTTAGATGTGGGTAAAACTTATAATAATTCACCGTGTGCTGTTTCCGGGCTGTACCTAGACAGGATGTGGATATAGTGAAATCACCAACAAAAAGAGGATGACCTTTCTTCCCTTTTCTTCATCACTTCTCTTCTCTTAGCCCCTCAATTTTTAAACCCTCTCTTCATCTCTTGCAAACTGTTCATATGTCGCTGAAAGCTGTTGCCAATAAAAGTTAAAAAGCCAACTATGAAAAGGAGGTGAGAGGGAGGAGAGGGAGGCGCATTCTTTGCTCCATGCATGGGAAGAATGTTGCCAGAGCGAAGGGGAGCTCCAGCGGTCTGGGGTGTGAGGTGTGGATAGGAAGCTAAGAGGCTAAGTGTCACCCCCATCACCCCGGGACATGGAAAAAACAGTTTCTTTCGTCAAGTTTCAAAGCTGTAGCAATTATCTCAGAGATGCAGATGACAGGACACCCCTGTATGACTGGAGTTAAAAAAAACGCTAAGGGGGAAGAACCACGCCTTCAAAACTTTACTGGGGGATCTCATCCTCTTTCCTCTTCCCTCATCACCTCTCTCCGACATGGCTATAAGCAGCACTAAAGCAGGACCCCAATAGCTCATCTCCATCTTCTCTGTGTCCAGAGAAGGCGGCCATTGTGTGCCCGTTCCTCTCTCCCCGAGTCAGTTTCCTATTGAGGGTCTGAAAGGGCCTTTGAGGGGCCCTGTTTTGGCTGTGCAGCTCACCTGCAGGGGGGAAACTATGGGTCTATTCTAAAGCCCAGCAGCTGCCAGGGCAGAGAGGCTGGCACCCAGTGGGAGAGAGAATAGCGGCTGCAGAGCCTTTCAATATGAAGCCACTTAGTAACAGAAGGCATGTGCCAAGCCCGCGAAGCCAGAATGAAGAGTCACCCTTTGGTGTTCACTAAATATCAGAGAAGAGTTAGAGCCATCTCCTTTTCACTCTCTTTTTCACTTATGTGCTATAAATCTGCATCTGTCTGTTCTTTGTCTGACCTTGCTGATTGTGCACTAATAATGCATTAATAGGACAAGACTAAAGATTCGGCGTGAGCCAGAGAAGGTCAAATGTTTTGCTAAATAAACATCCCCAGGTGAGACGATACAAGAAAAGTGCCACAGTGGGGGCTGAAAGGGAAAAAATCCCCAAAAAATAAATAAATAAAGCTGCCAAATAGTTTGCTACGTTTCGGGACCAGTGCAGAGCTTCTTGTCATGCCATAGGTCGAGCTATGACACCGCTGTGAGGATCCCAGTGGCTGCAGGCCTGTGAAGAAGCCTACCACACAAAGCCCCTTTTCTGTCAGCGGGCTAGCTCCCACACTGGCGCTAATTTACGATGCCCTCACAGCAATTTCCACAGTCAGAGAAGTTCAATTGTGTTTTCCAGCTCATTAAGTATCAGCACAACAAAGCTTTCATCTTCTCCCTCGTGCACTTCATCCCCCTCTTCTTTCCCTGCGCTCATCTACCTCCCTGCATCCGCATTTCAACCAATATCGAATACTCGAAAATGTTGCGAGTCACTGTCAAAAACGTATCCCTAAACTGTTTGTCAAGTCCTCTTTTTCGGTAAATTTTAAGCATGGTCCCAAATCCAAAGGTCCTCTTCATACTGGCGTAGGGAGAATTTAATGCTTGTTGATTCAGGGGCCTCTGAGGAGCCCTCCCATCTCTTTGAGACGTTCATGAGACGACGTGGACCCTATTGTAAAGTCAGAAGAATCGACTCAGCATATTTGTTCAGGTTGTCACTGCGCTGAGATCAGAGGCAGACACTTACGTTCTCACACAAACACAGGTTAGGCTCCTAAATAAATTTGAGCTCCTCATTTTGAGTTCATGTTTAAAAGATTTTAAAAAAAAAGAGACCTGAAGTAAAATATTTGCATTTGAATTTAAAAGATTAAGACAAAACCACAGATAACCTGAAGAAATCTGAGGTGAAATAAAGACAATGTGCTTTTCCCATCAACAACCGGCGTCAGTTGTGTGGTGGTTAACATCACAAAAATGGGAAATTAGAGGACGTTAGCATAATTAATGAGCAAAATTGATA
>JAPTHA010000008.1:5541990-5552224 GCA_029814585.1 Gymnapogon annona
CGATTTCTAAATCAAAATAATGAAGAAAAAAAAGTTCCATGTGTTTGCAAGTATCACATTATTTCACGTTTTGCCATTTTACTGTGATGAAACAGCTGCAAGTAACATTAGCATTGAAACATCACGTCTAATACACGAGCCATAAAAATACATGACATGAACCCGGTTGTTTTTGTATATTGTAGGTGGGAAAAGTCATCCTTAATACTTTTGCACATGTAATGAAACGCAGCGGTTCTCTTCAGTGTCCTTTTTCTGAGACTGGGGCCAGCAGATCAGATGTAATCTTACATGGGTTCAGAGTAGAAACTCATAATGTGCTGAAGGGGAGAAAGATGTTACGACTTATTAAGGATGTTGAACTCCTGCTGTTCCCTTCAAGCTGAGATCAGATAAAGAGAAATACCATGAAACTCACATCAGGCTGTGACTTTATGAAGATCTGTAATTAAAGTAGCGCCTATAGTGTTCGTCATTTATGCCAATTTAGATACTATGTTTTGACAAACCCGGCTAGATAGCTCAGTTGGTAAGGCTACCGGGTTCAATCCCCTGGAAAGAGCACCCGGTGGGTTGTGTCAGGAAGGGCATCCAGCGTAAAGACTCCTGCCAAATCAAATAAGTGAATTGGATTCACTGTGGTGACCCCAGAAGGGAAAAAGACGAAAGAAATCATCAATATGTTTTGACGATATTTGGTCATGAATGATACTGTTTAAATCAACCGGTTAATCCGAATTCTGCAAAGTCATTAAGGACAATTTTTGTTTTAGTTTTGCTACTTTTTGTCTTTACTGCTGATCTTTGTTAGTCACAATAACATGTTTTTGAGCAGCGTGACACTGCGTGAACCCCAGAACACATGATGGAAAAGAAATGAAAGAGTCACTTGGCAAATATTCATCAACACAATTGCAACAATCAACCAGGTTTTGGGGATTGTGCCTCAAAATGAACTTTAGTTTGACTCCAGTTTTTGTGAAATTTGACTTGGACTGCAGAACCAGGGTAGCTTTTTCTATTAAGATCATGAAATGCTATTAAAATATCCAAATATGGGTTATTTTATATATATCGAAGTGCAGAATATTAAACCTTAGGTCTGAATCAGTGACAGAAAACCAGTGACATTTACTTTGAAAGCAAAACTTGACTTGTTACTTGTATTTCGCGATAAGAAATCCACTTTTATCACCCGAGTCAATTTGACATGGTCACATCTCTGCATGACACGGACCACACTGTATACATGATACCTCGTGTACAGTAATCAACACTTCACCCTGGCTGTTAAGATAAAGTGACTCCTTATAGGGTTGGATTTATTATAAATGGCAGCATGGAAAGTTTATGATCTCATGTCCATTGAGATTTTGACATACCGATGTTGGCAGACACAGGATAATGTTCTGTTATGCTTCACCGAGCGGGCCTCCTGTTTCTTTTAAAGACGATACACTTTCACCACAGAGTTCCCCGCTGTGCGTTTCATAAATGTTTATCCCACACGACTCTTTCCCCCCTCCTCAAAGTTTGCTTAGGACTGTTGAAGCTCTGCCAACTCTCATGAAAGGGAAAGATTAGAAAATGAAATATAGAAAGCCTGCTCCAACATGTTTGGTTCAAAAGGAAAACCACAATTACCTCCTTAAACAATCATCTGCTATGGGAAGCCAAAAAAGAAGAGTGTCTGTGGGTGTATATAGACTCTAACAAAAACATATAGACATACTAGAGAGAGAGAGAGAGAGAGAGAGGGAGAGAGAGAGAGAGAGAGTTTAACATGAGAAAATATTGAGATCAAAGGCCCGTAAACATCCACAGCACTTCTTATTTTTTACTCCTCGGTTCTCTTTGCTGCCTCAGATTAACCAATATTACCCAAAAGGAATGGAAATAGATGCATACATTAACCAAAAACTATAAACATACTCTTCTTCTTCTTTCGGCTTTTCCCTTCAGGGGTCGCCACAGCCAATCACTAGCCTCCATCTAACCTTGTCTTCTGAATCCTCTACTCTCACACCAACTACCTTCATATCCTCTTTCACTATACTATAAACATCCAAATAGGTCTAATACATCTTCACTGCGTCTCAAGTAAAAAAGTTTTTAAAAACTCATCGCTGACTTTTCTGGCGCTCACTGCTAAGAAGGAAGCAGGAAATATCATTTAATCACTCGTTGCAGCACAATATGGAACACAAACAAAACATTGCGGAGAGTGGTAAATCCCTTCTCAAACAGGAGGAATGGCAGTAAAAGTGGTAATATTCACAGTAAGTAGTGAGAGTGTAATGTTGTGGGGCGCTAAATTACAGTCATTGAAGGCTTGTATGGTTACCCAGAGATATATCTCTGTCACACGGCGAGCGAGAGGGGCCGAGGGAGCAGACAGGCGCCAGTCGCAGCAGGATCAAAGCACAAATGTACCTCGGGGAGAGAAACGGTTAACTCCATTTAACCAATTGTCCTCCAGACAGTGTGCTGCTGCGTGCACAACAACCGATCCCACAGGAAAGCAGTCTCAGATTAGGTTTCACTTAAAGTTATTTGACTTGATTTGAAGAGCTGCAAGATCAGGCCAATTTGGACGAGCTTTTCCTATTGGCTCCTGCAACTCCACTCGGGGTTTTAGTGACTCTCAAAGGGCTTACAGACAATGAACACAATAGCTTGAAATATGGCCCAAACGCAGCCATAGGTAATGCCATTACCCAGCATGCAATGACCTTAGAATTTACAGCCATAATAACTCTACAGTGAATGATACTGTAAATCACCACCTGCATAGGACTCACTGATTTAATGGAACTTGGGAATAAATGAGTTTTTTAAGCAATATCCTACAAAGAGTAACAGCACCACAGGCACCAAATTAAGTTTGTTTTGGTCTACATCAGTGGTGTCAAACATAGGGCCCACAGACCAAAAGCAGCCACCAAAGGTTCCAAACTGGCCAACGGGACGAATTTGGGAAGTGCAAAAATGTAATTTATATAACTTATCATTTAACTTGTATAGATATTTTAGTTCAG
Organism: Gymnapogon annona; assembly: GCA_029814585.1. Classification (NCBI taxonomy): domain Eukaryota; kingdom Metazoa; phylum Chordata; class Actinopteri; order Kurtiformes; family Apogonidae; genus Gymnapogon; species Gymnapogon annona. The sequence goes on from JAPTHA010000008.1 coordinate 5,545,029, forward strand.
GAGCCACGTGCAATTCAATCTGATCTCAAGTAAAATAATAACATAACAAGCTATATGAATAATGACAACTTGAAATCCCATTTTCTAAAATTGTAATATTGTGCATGTTTCTAAATGCTTTGTGTGCTATTGTAGGTTGAAATCTTTCTTGCACATGTACACATATACGTTGAGGCATTAAATTGTTCAAACTGCACAGGCTTTTCTGTGGAATCTTAAGGTTTTTCAAAGTTGTTTCATTTGTATTTTTTCAGGTTAATTTGGAAATGTCTAAACGTTCATGATTTGAAAAATTGGAGTTGTGATTATTTATTAATGTTATTGTGTAAACGTCCTCGTTTTGAGTTGAGAATAGGTTCCTATATGTGGCCCCTGAACTGTGAAAAGAGTTTGACACCCTGGGAACTGTGTTCACCAGCTCTTTGACTGAAAATTACATTTGGAACGATTGAGAGTGACGAGCGATGATAGGACGATGTTAAAAAAAAAATCTAAATTATGAGCTGAAACGGTGAAATACCGATAGAAAAAAAGTAAAAGGCTCCATCGTGGCCCTTAGAGCGCACAGCTGGAGAGAATCAACAAGTGGATGATGGGGACTTCATCTAAGGAACAGAGACGCTCCATCTGTCCTGCGTGGAGGTTTATGTCTGTCAAGGTATAAACTCACGAAACAGCCCGTCATGAGCTGCACGGAACTGACCTATCAGAGGTCTATCAGCAGCAGTCACGTGGACACGTCAACGTACTCATAGGCGCGCGGAAAGATGAGAGGAGAGCTTGTGGGACCGCGCATCCGTGCGTAAAAACTGAAGTTCACCACTCCAGCTCCTCGGCACCGGAGCACCCGTGGCAATAATATAGATTCTACTCAAGCGACAACCGAAAAACAAACCAGCGGCGGAGGGAGCGGCACCGGGACGGGCAGCTGCCTATGGCACCTCAGTCGTGCTTGATGAATCCTGCGCAGGGATCGCCACCTTCGGCTGCACCAGGAGACACTTCACCGGAGGAAGAAGCGGCTGAGAGTGGCATGGACACCGGGGAGCTGGATCTGTCGCCTGTCAAAAGATGCAAAACCAAAAGTGTGGATCTGCCTTTCAGCGTGGAGTCCCTCATGTCGGACAGGACGCCGACCAGAAGCCTCCACTCCCCCGGTGCTGGCTCAGGATGCGGCCGGTCGGAGGAGTGCGCGTCACAACGAGAACTTCTTCAGTCTAAAGCAGAGGCGGTGGATCTCAGTGACAAGGACACCAACCCCTGGATTCAGACCCCATACGCATCCCCTCCAAGTGAGTGTGTAGGTCTGGATGCTCTCGGGAAAACATCAGCAAATATAAGTCAGTGTTTCTCATGACGCATTGATTACAACCGTTTAAAAGAGATAGACGTGCCATTAAATTTAGGACTATATTGCATTGGATATTGAAGAGGGAGGATATGTGTTTTTAAAGGTTGTTTGTTTATTTGTATTTTTATATTAAATTTAATGTCATGATTTGGTCTTAACTAATGCCTTATGTGATGATGTATTCTGATGTCGCGTGCTCGAACCCTTGCTGTTGATGCAGTCTGGTGCTGAGGTCGTATCAACTTGACTCAGTTATTTCCTATATTCATTTTGCAGGACTTCCCAGCCCAGTCTCGTGCAATCTCCGGAAACACAAGAACAACAGAAAACCCAGAACACCCTTCACAACCTCTCAGCTGCTTTCTCTGGAGAGGAAGTTCCGTCAGAAACAGTACCTCTCCATCGCAGAGAGAGCGGAGTTCTCCAGCTCCCTCAGCCTCACAGAGACCCAGGTCAAGATCTGGTTTCAGAACCGCAGGGCCAAGGCCAAGAGACTCCAGGAGGCCGAGCTGGAGAAGATCAAGCTGGCGGCGAAGCCCCTGCTGCCGGCCTTCGCCTTCCCTTTCGCCCTCAACGCGCCCATGAGCGCACCGGCTCTCTATGGCGCGCTGAACGGACCGCGGCCCGCCTTACCCGTTCCAGGACTATTTACTGGACCCTATGGGATGTACTATTTGTCTTAACCTGCACTAACTTTTTACTGAACCCTTGGGAATGGTGCCTTCAAAAATGCCTTTACACAGCAAATAACTTGCACTGCAAAAATGTCCACCTTTAAAGTTTCCTTTCTTTCTTTTCACATATATCAGGATTTAATGTATGCCGTACGTATGCAATGATGATTTTGTTAAGATTCTTTTTTTGTCCTTTTTTTTTATCCCTTTTCAATGGATAGATCAGTTCAGGGCCACATTTATGCTGCGTTATGTCTAAAAAATGTAGAAAATTCTCCGTGCTCGTTAAAAAAAATCCAAATCGGCATTTTTTTTCCTCCAAATTTTGTCAATAACACGGCTACAAATGAAGTTATGCAGTGAACATTTGAATGTGTCAAGGTGTATTTTTTTCCGTTTTATCGGCGCGTAACATGTTTTGGTAAAACATCTGGAGGATTCCATTGGGTGTATTTAATTTGCGCTAAAAACATTTTGCCTTAGTATGTTTCCGACTCTGATTTGATCATTTGGAGTCAATCAGGAAAAAACAACTTTTTAAGAACTGAGTGAAAATTTATTAATTTTAGACGTTTATCCATACAAACAGGAGGCGATATGTTCGCCCACATTTATTCTGTGGTTTAGATGCATCCCATAGTATCCAAAGTAGAACAGCCTTGTTCTAACTTATACTCAGTCCCTCCTATTCATCTTTCTTTGATGTTGAGTTCCGCCAAGTTAAAAGGTTTATTATCAGAACATTTACACAAATGTCTAAAATGCATAATTTCCAACTTGTTCGTGTTCATATTAATTTCACAAAGTGGAACAATTTAATCACCAGTTGTTTTAACATATATGTGACCTAAATGTTGTAAGATACACTTTACCTCAAAACGATTTTTGACAAGTCAGCAGCAGGCACTGTCAGTTTCATTATTAAGTGTACATAAAGGCCATCAAATATTTTTTCACAACTCAGAATATCTCTTATATGTCTGATTTAGAACAAAAATGTACAGTGTATTTTCTATTTGATGGGTTTTGTACAATTATTAAAATATACTGTATGCTGCAAATTCTTCAGTTCTTTTCCATTTTTTTGTAACAGGTCTTGTATTATTTTTGTGCTAAATTTAATTTAAACCTGTTGTCTTAATTGTTCTTCAAGCACTGACATGACACAAGTCACTGTGTATCGATACATAGGTTCACACATGAAACACAAACAAAAACAGACCCGCTTTTGAAAAACACTGAGGTAAGAGTAAACACCTGTGCACAGCTGTCACTAACTAACATACAATTAAACTTTTTATGAAAATTTATTTTATTTGAAAGTGTCTCACTGTTTTAAATTTCAATTCTAAGAAGATGCTAAACAGAAGGTTCATTATTTTCTTTTCCCCCGTCGTCCTCTAAAGCCTCGGACAGAGCCTTGACCAAAGCAAATAGTTGGTGGAACCCTAAGAGAAAAAAAAACAACCAGATAGATAACTTACATCTGAGGTCATTTTGTAACATTTAATTGTTGAGAAGAGCAACTATTTTTTTACAGCAAGTAATAAATATTGTAATTACACAACATTGCACAAGAATTGTAAAATTAATCCACAATCCTACAGTTTGGCAAATAAATGCTATATAATAATTGCTTAAAATCAAACTACAATTATCAACATTTGTCTGCAATGTATTAAAATTAACTGAATTTATTTCTCGCAGCACAGTCTTAAGCCAGCTCGAGACTAACTACTAGTAAATTCTAGTAGAGCTGTTCTCAGTCTAACCTGTAGGAGTATCGAGGTTTCAGCGGTTCTGTGCTTGTGGTGCCGTGTGCAGCTGAAGGAGGATCTTCGATACTGGCTGCTATGATAGTGGTGTCCTCCTCGGTCATATGCATTTCCATTGAATCGCCTTGATCGGGTTGGTTGGACAACACATCACACATATCCTCACACACACCCTCATCGTCCACCACCTCCATGTCTGTGTCTTTGTGCTCTTGTCTCTTCTTTTCTCTGGATATTTACATAGACATGTATGTTAAAACTTTGAGGGAAAATTTGGCGAAAAACAATTTGTTGCTGTCGTATTTTCTGTGGGTGTAATATTAAAAATTAAACTACAGTTGACTTTTATAAAAAGAAGTTCATTATATCAAACATAAACCCTGGCCTCGGTTGAAACAGCAAATAAAACCTTATTCTTGAGCATGAAGCAATGCCGTAGTGTGTTAAAATCCTGTTTTTCTGGGTGTGTGCTGCCATCTATTGGACAAAATTAAGTATGTCCACTCTTACCTTCTGTCTTTCTTGATTTTGTCAAATCTGAAGTCTGGTGGGTACTTGTGGATATTTACTAGATGGTCTTTCCTGTGTTTACTAGTCCTGAACCTCTGTCCGCAGCCCTCCACCAAACACTGGTACTGAACAATGTAAAGAAAGCAATAGGGGAAAAGAAACAGAAAATAAGCAAAGATAAAAAAAGTAAATGTATTTAAAAGACAGTACAACAAAGGCAAGCACATAGATAGTTGCGTATAAAAATATAGTGTATCTACTTCATTTACGGTTTGAGCATTGGTTTCAATAACGTAAAAAGTTAAAGCTGAGGGCTGGCATTTATGAAGCTCATTGCACAGATGGAGGTTATTATGGTATTTTTACAAAGTGACGTCAAAAAATTATCATTAGAGTCTTGCTATGTTTGAAGGTGGTAGTAAGCAGATTGTGAAATTGTTTTCCTGTAGTTGCAGAAATTTAGGATTGAGTCCTTAACTACTAATACATTTACAAACTGTAGCTTTTTGTGTTGTGTATTTAAAGTGACTTTAAAGGGCTACTGCTTTGGCTTAATGTAAAATTTTTCATCTTCAGTCGAACAAAACCTAAGCTGATTTGCAAGGCTCACCATATCTTGTTTTTCAGCAAGGATAGTGAAGAGAGAGTCGTGCCACTCCTGAATGTGGATGTCGAGGAGCCGCGCGGTGGGCAGGGAGCGATGACAGGAGCAGCACACATTCCTGTGCAGGGAGTTATAGTGGTGCTCATACTCCTGTAAAGTGCTAAAGACTGCAGTGCAGCCAGAGATGTGACAGGCAAACTCCGACACACTGTGAAAAAGGACAAAGGCAGGGTTCAGGCTCGACACCGTACACAGATATGTTGATTGAAGCTACATTTGGCTCGATAACATGTACTCACAGATTAGCTCAAGGGTCAAGGTTTCCATTTTAGTGTTAGATTCAAAGACTTCTTCCTACACTTACTATTTTAAATTACAATGTACAGAAATAATTCACCAAGGAAACCTGCTGTTTGTCACAAATTTCTCTGGGTTTTGACATTATGTTTTCATGAGATTAAATCTGGTGCTATTGCAGTACACTTTGGAAATAGCTATCACAGAAAGTGAAAGTGTTACTGCAGTTGATATTTTCCAGCTAAGCAACACATGCAACCATGGGTCTCTCAGCACATCCTGACGCTTGGGTCTAATTTCATACCTGAGCGAGGGTTTGTCATCGGATGTAGAGATGTAGAGGTCTTGCAGATACATGTGCCTCTGGATGTCCCCATCCTTTAAAAAAAAAAGTGTAGGTTAGTCATTTTCACAAAAGGGACAAATGTTTTCTTGCTCAAAAAGAAAGCATAACAAAATAGTAAATTGTCACAAGTCATACTGGCTTAAAGTAGAAATGTATCAGCTAATGTTACCAGCCTCGTAAAAACATTATCAACAGATAAATAATCACACAGATAGTCAACCAACAAGATGAGTTTGACTTCTGTTACCTGTAGGTTAGTTTATGAGCAAGAACAAAAAGTTATGGGTGAGTCCATCAAATTTATTCATTCCTTCATCTTCCAAACCCGCTTGATCCTTTGCAGGGTCCAAAAGATAAATGCAATGATAACAGCATTCTTAAGTTACCGACGTAAATTAGAAAGGAGCAGAATGAAATGGGCACATATTCGGGGTTTAGGGCTATGTCCAAATAGCAATTACCATTAATGTAAAGAACAATTAACATATAGTAACGTTCACATTGTTACACTGACCATCTTATTTATTTCTTATTTATATTGACTGTGTGTTGTCACATCTACACTGCAGCCACTCTTGGCTTTGGATTCATTTCAGCAACTGTGCACTTTTCTATTTTCCATATTTATTTGGGTTACCAGCTGCCAATTCTATGACATTTCGTTACCAGATTCATTGTGTGCGTCTGTGTAATGACAATAAAGGAAGTCTAAGTGTAACCTTTCAGGGTAAAAATAATTCTTCTTGAGTATATTTTGAAAATAATCATCAGCTTCTTGTCTATAACTTCTTCTAACAGATCATATTCCCTCCCTCGATACTAATAGTTAATTCTCCAATGCAGAAGCGTAATTCACGCCCTTGATGGAGGTACATGCGGCAGAAAGACCATGAAACCGTTTGTATGCACGGTTTGTTGTTGTTACCTCAAACAGCTCATGGTCCTTGTGCAGGTGGATGAGCCTCGGGCTAAAGTTGAACGGGTTTCCTTCCTCCACCTCACTCTGCTCGGTTTCAGTAATTGGACAGTCATCACCGCACCTTTTGACTAAACCATCCATCTCTCAACGACGTCGGTGCAAATCCGGCTGCAACATTTCCTTCCGTTGACATCAGTCGGAAAGTTTTCAGGTTTTGTGATATTTGAGAAGTGTCGCCATCTGATGACGTCATTTTGTTTATATCGGATAGTATGTTTACATACAACTACTGCCACCTACCGGTCAGTCGAAGTTCAGCCAAAAGTGCACATTTTGTATTTCATATTTCATGTGTACACGCAATATGGCAGACGGCAAGATAGTATCCCGTTTTTGTATGTTTCATTGTGTTTTTATTATTTCTTTATCAAATTTTTCCCAAAAGGTGTTTTTGTACATAAGTGAGATATTTTGTAATCTTTCAATCACTTTATTTATATTTGCCATATAGTTGTCTATATGTATATAGATGTAGACTTTGACTTCCTTTATTGTCATTGCACAGATACACACAGTGGGTCTGGCAACGAAATGTCGTTGTTTGGCAACTGAAAAACATGCCATGAGTGGCTGTAGTGCAAGGTGTTTATACACGTACACACACACACACACACACACACACACATATATATATATATATATATATATATAAACAAATAG
>JAPTHA010000008.1:5552324-5567784 GCA_029814585.1 Gymnapogon annona
ACACACACACACACATATATATATATATATATATATATATACACAACTAGTGCAATCTAGCTATACACACATCCAATTACTGTATATGGTAAATATGAAGTAATAATATTAATATATATATTTATTACATATAATATGTAATATAGAATATTAATATTACATCTATATACCTAGAACATATTGTGTTTTTAGCTTAATTAAACTACATTGCACGAACACACACACATATCTCACATGTGTGTATGTGTGTGTGTGTGTGTGTGTGTGTGTGTGTGTGTGGTATAGTTGGCATAGCATAGTATAATTACAATCGTCTTTATAATAGTCATTAGAGATGTTACATATAAGTGCCCATTGACAGAAATACATATGAATACCGCTATAATCTGTTCAGTGGTTTCACCAGTAGATGGAGACAATGCTGTTCAGTAGACCAGATAGGGGTCTTGCTGTGTAATTGTAGGCACCAATAAGACACTCTAATTAAATACAACTTTGGTTAAAATACCTTCATCTAATTATTTATTTATCCAAAGAAATATCATCTTGTTCCGGCCGTCGTTACTGTCTTACATTTTGTATCGGCAGTGACTGATAAGAGTAAGCGTTTGTACTATAAATATACACTAGAGTGGGTGGAAAACTCGGCTCAGCCTGAAAGCAGCCCCTCCACATCCACATCCACACACTGGACCACTTCACAAGTCACACGTGCCACTTTTGAGACCGAGACTCATAACCGGGCAAACTATTGTTGTCTGTCTGTAAACTCATTCTGGCTCATTCATCAGCTCACAAAATTCGAATTCTACAAGGAAACGACGTTTTAAGTTTTTACTGGATTGTGGTTGTGAGTCATGGTTTCTCAGCCTCAAATGATACTTGTCAGGATGTTACACGACAGAGAGGGGCGGAGAGCAGAGCGCCTGCGATGAGTCCCTCAGACTGACAGCAACACAATGACACAGTGCGTCCGATAGAGCAACATGCGGCATCCTGGATCTTTAATATGGAGTTTGTTCTTCTCGTGGGGTAGGTCTTTTTTTCTTTCTTTCTTTGCTATTCTTTTTTATTCTGTTCTCTCCTTTCTTTTTTTTCCTTTTGTGTTTCTTTTCTTTTCTTTTTAGTCTCATTTGTCTCTATTTAAAGGAGCTATTCCTTTCATTAGTCCCAGATTTACTGCAGTAAGAATAGATTTACTGAGACACAAGAGCAAAAATGTAAATTTATATTTTTGCTCTTGTATTATCTCTAATCTTATATATTATCTATATAATAATCTTATATATTATCTTATATTTTTATAATTCTTGCAGGAATGACTGCGGCCAGTATGATTCTACCTCATGTCAAGGAGTATCAAATTGTCATACCTCAGCAAATGATGGACTCATCTCATCTACAGAACAGGTCTACAGAACAGGTAAAACGCTCACTGTGAGTTTGTCTGTTAATTGTTTTAATTGTTATTATTTTTAACTCTGGAATTCCAACCTGTTCTGTGCCTGTGTTTTTAGACATATCCTGATGTACTCCAGTACTCCTTGACAATTGCAGAACAAAACTACACTCTTCACCTGGAAAGGAACAAGTAAGCACATTTTAACTCTCCCGTTTTCATATTTTTGCAATGTTTTTAATTGTAGACTACATTTTCTTGGTAGTCTGTGTGCTACTGATCTGTTCATTGACACAAATCTTATTTATTTCAGACATCTGGTTGCTAAAAACTTTTCTTTGACCCATTATTCAGAGGAGGGCATTCAAGTGACAACTACTCCAGATCTCAGGGTATGTAGATTTGCCTTTTTACACTAAAACCTTATTGTATCTATTCATGTTCCTTACATCTACATATGTGACATTTCACTACAGCATAAATTCATGAAACCTCTACGGATATATTAATACACAGAACACAGCGGTAGTGCTTATTACACACTATGTCAAAGGAAGTGATTTGTTTTTTACCATAGTGTGATTTTGAGTCTGAAGTGCCATTTGTTTCACATTATTTATTCTATTTATATCACTGAACAGATCCGAGATGTGGGTGGCGATTCAGTCTGGAAACTGTCGAATATGTACTACCAAAGAAGTGTCTTACTTTAAAGGGCACATAGGCTGGGTTAAAGGATTTCCTGTGGCATCAACCCCCCCAATTCTAGTGGGGCTTTTACGTCTGCCTTTGTAAACTGTTGTTTTTGCAATGACAGTATTCATATAAAATCAAAGTCAGAACTTTCAATTAGAATGTGAAAATGCAGGATTTTAAATGAGTTTGACTGACTTGTAGTAAAAAGTTTCTCGACAGTACAATACGACATATGTTCAAGGGTTTTTTCCACCATTAGACACAAATCTACAAATACTGATTCCTTATAAAATACTCTATTAGTATAAATTAATCTGCCCATCTCCAAGTCAACTTTTTTTCTGGGGGGGGGGGGTGTTATATTTTCATACAGGACATTTTGGCTGAATATTTCTCAATTGCTAACTTCCCAATTCTGAGAGGTGACATCCAATACTGGAAGTTCTACGTTCTGTATGAAACAGGAATGACCATTTATGGTTGAAATGTTACTCCATCTGATTAGAATAACACTTTCGCGCAACTACAACACACTTGTGACTTTAACCAATTATTGAATTCAAATCTGTGCTTTGCTAACAAGTGATCGATGTCTGTTCAGGGTCACTGCTACTACCATGGACGCGTAGTGGGAGTGGAAGACTCCTCTGTCAGCGTGGGACTGTGCTCAGGAATAAAGTGAGAGACACAGGATGTACATTTTTTTTACCCGGTGTGTTGGTCTACACCAAATGCCAAATTGAATTACACCCATGAATTGAGATTGAATATATCCTGTTGTGACTCCTGACAGTCTTACTATTTTTTTTTCATCCACAACACCCATTAAACTGCATGTAAGCCTGTAGTGGGATCGATAAATGTCATGTAGGTTTGTCTTATAACAATGCGATTTAATTCAGATTAAAAAATGTAATTTTAATGGTCGTTAGTAGTCATGGATTACAGAAACTGATAAAAAAAATATTTTAGACAATGTAATGAGATTCATTCCCTTTTTTTTTCCATTGTAGGGGGTTTGTGCGTCTCCGGGACCAGATGTACCTCATAGAACCTCTTCTTGAAACAGGACATTGGGATGCAAGAAAAAACTCTGGGACACAAAGTAACAAGGGCCTCCATGCCATTTACAACTACAAACACCTGAGAACGAAGAGAAGCTCTTGTTCCCATGGAAACACAACCACTTTCTATGATCATGGCGCTCATCCGTCTGGACTGTTCCAGCTTGGCAGTCTGGTAAAGACACAGTGAGGACAGATGAAGATATTGAGCAGGGTTTGAATCTTGTGTCGATGGAGTACGACGATTCATGTCCAATATAAAGTGTGGAATATTTAACGAAACAGACTTTTTTTCTATCACAAGAATACAATGTCCTTCAAACTCCCAAAGTTTTTTTCTTACATTAATCTACTTCACACTAAAAACCTATGTCTAAGCAATCACCCGAAGGGCATCACTGTTAATGCCGTCTTCTGTCTGTCTCTACAGAAAAGCAGAGCTCAGACCAAAGCGACTTCACTCCGACCAAGGACTGTGGAGCTGGTTGTGGTGGTCGACAACAAAGAGGTCTGCGTCCCTATTTTCTGATGTTACATCACTCACTTCCTCAGTTGTCTTGTCACATCCAGGATGCTGTTTCCTATCACAAAATTTGACAAAAATATCTCTTTTCAGTACAAAAAGTTTGGCAGTAAGAAGATTGTTGAGGCCAGAATCCTGGAAATAGCAAACCACGTGGATAAGGTACGTCTTAGACACAAACAACAGAAACAACCCAGGTTGTCAACATATGAAGTATAAGCATGCTGAATTAAAGTGGGAGAGGGAGATACAGCCACTCATTAGGACTAATAAGGGCATCAACTTTACCTGTGTTAAGTATTTTTAGAGGTAATTATGTATTTGTAGAAATCGCTGGCAACTGGCTCCAGAAAAGGCATTTATTTTTGTAACAGCTCAATGCCACATGCCATGCACTGCAACAGACTCTCACTGTGGATTTAACGCAGGAAATCTGTGCTGATACTATTTGTTCTTTCCTGGACTGGATTTAAACCAACAAAAAAAAGGAAGAGAAAGTTCTATTACTGTAAAAAAAAAAAAAAAAAAATTTAACTTTAACTGTGAATCTTCACACCTTGGATGAAAATCTTCACACATCACTCAGTTCATTTTGAATATTCAGAAACAGCACGGCAAATATGAATGCATCATTAGACAGCACTGTGGAGGAGATTCTGGAGTTTGTGTCATTCAGAAACACTCATGTGAACAGTTTGTACTGTATATGCGCTGACTGCAAAGTTTATGCTAACAGCCCATGGCGGTGGTGTGTTTCAGCTGTATCGCCCTGTTGGTATTCGTGTAATGCTCGTTGGATTGGATATCTGGTCATACAAAGATCAGATAGAAGTCAGCACAAATCCAGAGGTTACCCTGGCACGCTTCCTTGAGTGGCGTCAACGCAGCCTGTTGCCCAGGACCAAACATGATAACGCACAGTTCATCACGTAAGATGCAAAAAACTATAAATTGCATGTTTTTATTCTGTTTGGACTGCTATCATAAAATTTTCCTTTTTCATATTCAGAGGTGTGGATTTTGAAGGTTCCACTGTTGGATTAGCAAACACGAACGCAATGTGCACTTCTAACTCTGGAGCTGTCAATCAGGTAAGCATACATTAATGAACTGAATAGGGACGTATGATGGTATAGATATAATTGCATAGTGATATATAATAGTATGACTTTCACATGTAAATATAAATTGCAGCTTTACTAAGTCTCACTGTCACTCCACAGGACCACAATAGTAACGCAATAGGAGTGGCCTCTACTATTGCACATGAGATGGGTCACAACCTTGGTTTATCCCATGATACTGAAAACTGTGTGTGTGGCTCCCTCACATCGAAAAAAGGCTGCATCATGGCTGAAAGTGTTGGGTAAGCTCAGTTTTGTCCTGCACCAAAAATCTCACATCTACCATTTTTGATTTTCAAGCAAAGCCAAGGTTTTCTGTCTCGTCTTTCTCCTTTGTTCTGTAGTATTGTGTATCCAGAGGTGTTTAGCAGTTGCAGTCAACAGCAGCTCAACAGGTTCCTGGATGAGGTTAACCCTGCCTGTCTGCTTGATACTCCCTCGACTGATCGGATTTACGGAGGATCTGTGTGCGGAAACGCCTACCTGGAGCCTGGAGAAGAGTGTGACTGTGGTACTGTGGAGGTATGCATTGGAAATCCAAACAAATAAAAAGCACAAAGGAGAATACGTTCTAATACAATAAAGCTGTACTATTCCTAATAATTCTAATAGATTATACTTTGTAGGAATGTAAGAACCCTTGCTGCAATGCTACCACCTGCAAACTGAATGCAGGAGCCCAGTGTGCAGAAGGCGAATGCTGCCATAATTGTCAAGTAAGCAGCACATACAGATTCAGATAATTCTCTCTAGACGAGTGAATTCACACCAATACAAAATGTGTTACCATATAGCTAGACACTGTCTGACAGCAGCGTCTGGCTGGTTTTGTGCGATTGTACACATTTTAGTAGTCAGGTTCTCCCATCTGTGTTCCTTTCAGCTGAAACCGACGGGCAGCGTCTGCCGACCAAAAGCAGGGGAGTGTGACCTGGCAGAGTACTGCACAGGTCTCAGTGCCTCCTGTCCTGCTGACTCCTACACTCAGAACGGCCTGACCTGCAAACGTGGACAGGGATACTGCTACAACGGACAATGTCCCTCACGGCAAAAACACTGCAAGAGACTATGGGGACCAGGCAAGACATGCATATCAATCTTCAAACCTCATGATACACTGAGAAGGAAGCTGCACTTACAATGTCGCGCAAAGTACTGAATTATCAGGGATGCTAAAACAAGAAAAAAACAGAAGGCAATTCATTGAAGAGTTAGGGGTTATTGTAAGGGCTGTTGTAGGGTATTGTATTTTATATTGGCATTGTGAATGCTTAATGAGAGGTTTTGATGTCACATGTTTACCATCTCAAGCCAAACCCCCAGAGGCATGAGGTAATAAAAATGGCACTTTCATCTTCCATTTAACAAATACTGTGAAACCACATCAACATCACAATGCAGTTAATATGTAAACCTTGCTTTTTGCCCATTTACAACCTGCAAGGTATATATGCAAATAAATATAATAGAAATTAATGAGATAGAGATTAAAATTTAAAGTGCCCTAGGGATGCAAGTGAAGCAAGGCTGAGCATCACACTGATGTTCTTTCAGACCATCACTTTAAATCAATTGTATTCCATCTCAAGTCTGCAACTGTCGTGTGTTTACCCTGGTTCTGTTTAGACGCTGAAGTAGCTGCAGATATCTGTTTCCAAAGGAAAGGAAACTGCAAATGGACATTATTTGGCCAGAGATGCCCAGGCCGGTACGCACACCTCAGTACAGCACTACAGTAACTACTATGGACTTGTTGCTTGCTCGTAATCATTGTATTACGTTTTTTGTTTGCAGAGATCAGTCCTGTGGTACACTTTTCTGCACGGGTGGGTGGGACTTCCCAGTAACATCCAGAAAATCCTACTACAATGTAGGAAATACAGTATGCAACGAGGCAACTATGAACCCTGAGGACAACTACCCAACAGACCTGGGTATGGTGCCCACTGGTACCAAGTGTGGCAACAACATGGTAAGCAATGGCTTAAACTCACGGAAAAGTAGCTCCACCTTCATGCAAAATTACTAAAGTTGCAAGTAAAACTCCTTTATTCAAAAGTTTACCACATGTAAAAGTGCAGAATATGGCCCATTTTCAAATGCATAGCTGGATTCTATTTATGAATGAGCTCATATGTTGATCTTGCAGCTGGAAAAAGGGTCTTAACATGACATTATTATATCCCACATTTATTTATTTCTATATTTAAGGTTTGCTACAATCAAAGATGTCAAGACATTAAAAACATCAGAGTGTACGGAACAGAAGACTGTTCGGCCAAATGCAACAACCGCGGGGTAAGAAATGTCTTGAACTTTTAAAAGCGTCAAAGCCCTGGAGAGACATAGCAACATAATTGACACTAAGTACGATCTCTGTCAGGTTTGTAACCATGAGAGCAAGTGTCACTGTGACCCTGGCTGGGCCCCACCCTACTGTGACGTTCAACAGTCAGAGCTGCCTCAAGGTATAGAATATGTCCTGTTTGTTTGTTTTGACATGCAGCTAGTCGCTATCTGTTCATAACTTTATAAGCTTGACGTTTAGTTTTTCATCAGCTGTGTGTTCTCTATTAAGCCTTGTGTTCTCTTCCGGGATTTAGTTCATCAGATTCATCTCTTATTAACCCTGGAACAGTTGGGCTGTGTTCTCTGAGCACAAACAGATACTTATTTAATGGAATTTATTGGACTAATCATGTTACAGTGGATGTAGTTCACTGAACAGATGACGTAAACCATGACATTTTCATCCGTTAGCAATAAAAGGATACTGTTAAAGTAAATATTTTGTATGTGCAGGGTCAAGTTTGGTGTTTGCTGTGTCATTGGCGGTGGGCATACTTCTGCTGTTGGTCCTGGCTATTGGAGCTTGGATGTATTTCATAAAAAAGAGGCACCCTGTAAAGAGGTAAAGAAAGAAGTTAACCCATATTTCTTGTCTCCATTATAACGAAATATGAATTTTAATGCAAAAAAAAAAAAAAAGATTTTCCAAATAGTCACTATTCCGTGGGTAAAATAATATACAAAAATAATGTGATTTTTTTTTTCATTGGGGTTTGCACTAAGCAAGTATGTTCTCACACATCTGGAGAATGATTTGGAGGGTGGGGCATTTCTGTTGCACCACAATACTTGATTTCAAGGGTGGTTTGGTTTCAGTATTAGTAAAGAGAGTTAACATGGCCTCATTATTTCTCCCAGCAATTTTAAATACTTAGTGAATAAAACCCTAGGAAAAGAACTTTTTTTTCCTTGTCCATCTTTCAAGTCATAACCAAATCTTTTATAAAGACTTTTAATGGTTACATGTGCAATACATTAATCCTAATGCTTATTTAAAATAGGTCTAGAATTTCCGTATAACCTTGCATCATTTAGAACACGTTGTACGACGTGTCCGTATCAAAATAAATTGTCACTCCCTTTGGCAGTTTCTTTAAATTTTACATCCTAACTTGAAATACATTCTTTTAAAATCATATGAAGCATCTTGCATAAAAAGACAGGTTGTTGTTTTTCTTCATATTATCTGTGTGCTTCTTTCTAGATGTCTCCGATCTACCTCAGGACAGTCCAACCCAGTGTTTCACTCAGGCAGCACAAGGGGCAACCCTCGTCTTGGCTCCACATTTATCAGCCATCCTACATTTGTGGAATCATCATCCGCCCAACTCAGTAAACCACAGTCTCCAGCTGCATGCAGACCTCCTACCAGAGCATTTACGCCCATCAGAGCAGCTCCAGAGGTGAGCAACCATCTTGATCTGTTATTAACTCTGCAGCTGAGTCCCAGAGCTCAGTGACTCAGTAACCCTAACACTGTATTTTTGTCTTTTTCCTTACATTCATCTTCATCGGGCATAATGTTTTGATTACAGTCAGCCACATCTGAAATGACATCACTGTAGTAATTACTTTCATGTAACTGGGTTGTAGTGTCCAGACAGCAGTGTACTCCATGTGGGGAATAGCATTGCAGTAATTATTGGAAGGAAAAACAACAATAATGAAGTTCCTTGTGTCATTCATCTGTGTGTTCTTTACAGCCTCCCAAAAAAGTGCCAGCAGAACCTCAACTAGTAGCAAAGATTCAACAGGTATTATCTGATATACTGTTTCAATTTTAAATGGGGAATTACAATCCACATTTTAATATAAAGACCAACCAATTTGGGTTCAGTGAACTTTACTGTTGAATATATACTGTATCTTCACTCCATTTGGTATTTTAGTTTCATCTGATAAGTGCATTTTCAGATTGTCTTTATGCTTCTGGAGTTTTTAATCCAGTCACTGCGGTTTCCTCCAGGTTGTTCGTCCGTTCATGCAGCCAGGAAAGCCGGTCTTTGCTGAGGTAAAAATGCAGACATATTGTCACTGTCAATTTTCAGGACAGTTACCATTTGCTTTGTTACATTATGTTTTGATTGTCATGTTTTGTGTGTTGTCAGGCTAAACCGCTACCTCCATCTCGACCTCTACCGCCACTTGCGACAAGACCGGTAAGCTCATTTTACACCTTCAACATAAGCACACGCAAATGTGTATTTATTCATTATCTCTTCTCTTTTTGTGACTTTGGTGTTGTCAGATGATGAAGCCAAAGCCTCCTATGCCTCCGGTCAAGTCGAAGCCCTCTCCCGTCCCGCTGCCTCACACTCAGCTGGTATGTATTCAGAGTAAACTGGACTCTGACAAAACCCTCCAAAAGGCCAGCATTTGGCATTCAGACATTCTTAATGTTATTCAAGGCATTCACATTTATAAAGACGTCTGTGGGTTTTGGCATTGTCCCAACATAGCAGTGTGATGAACAAGGAGCGGCTCAGTGTTAGTGAGTTAGTAAGCACATAGTTTTCTCCTTGGCACCGCCGAGGAGGATGAATAAACTTTAAGGCCAGAAGAGAGAGAGAGGGCCAAGTACACTACACTCTCCAGAGAGATGGGAGGAAGAAAAGAGACAGTTCATCGGTAGTTGAACAGAATTTGTTTTTCGTAGCTTGCAGGTAGAGCTGCCCTGATGCCCCCCAGCAGACCCAGATGACAGAGGGAATCATTCATTCTGGCGTGAACACTGAAGTCCTTTGGCAGAGGACAGGGTTGCCGTCTCACCTAGAAGGGCTTTAAAGACCTTCCCAGGAGACACTTATCTGCATTGATGTGGAAACCAGGTCCAGTGAAGGATCAGTAACACCTGATAGTCCATACCTGTCGGTTATGGTCTCCCTGAGGATTACTACTGGCCGTGTGTTGCAGTCAAAACCTAAAGCCATGATTTACCAATTAAATTTTTGTTTGTGATTTACAAATGACAAATGGCTACGCTGCCATGATTACAGTAGATATTTTTGATTTTCTTTAAGGGAAAAGATTCTCTGCCTTGATCGTGGCACACATGAACATTTTATGAAGCAATTGCACTATTGATGCTGTCACTGTTTTACTAACTGTAATCATTACTGCACATTGTTTTGGTACTGCTTTTCTGCAAAAATGTAACTATTGAGGGACTTTAAATGTGGCACCAAAATGGGCACTTTACTGATGTTCTTATTGATGAGATTAATAGAAAATGTATGAACGGATCATGTTTTTTTTTATACTGCGTTGATGTTTTTTTTTTTAAATGTTGTACTTGTTCGAGGGATTTAACATTGCATAGTCTATGCAGCAGCCATATCAGATACCAACGGTGGTCTTTAATGACAGTGATCATTCCTTCATTCTGCAAACTTTGGACTGAAAAGTAATTTGAAAAAAAATATATTTATTGAGATTTCTGTCTTTAGAATTCTGTTTACAATAAAAGCCTATCACAATTATGCGCCGTGTGTGTTGTGTTTTATTTTTCTTTTCACCGTTTCAGCGGTGGGGGCGTCTCTGTGGCATCTCATTGCCTAGCAACGCCGTAAACAAAATGTTTTTCGGGTGAAGCTAAATTAGCTTTAGCTCAGTTAGCCGCATTGTAAATAGTCTAAAAAAACAACAAACAAATGTTAATTTAAAAATAATGGATCGAGAACTGACTGAGGAAGAGTTGCAGGATTTGTACGCTTGGATAGATCGAATACCTCTGTCCAGACCCAAAAGACACATCACCAGAGACTTCAGCGACGGAGGTAATGGGCTGCTGTTTTTTTTTAAGCTAGCAGTTTACACATGGGCTTAAGATAACAAAGTAATACGACCTGATTCAGTCCTGTCAGCTCCTAGAACACTATCTACACCTGTATCTAATCTTGTTGTTTTGAAGCTGGTCTCTGCACTGGCTTATGGTCTTGCTCTCTGCTGATCCGTCTGTAGTCATGGCTGCTGAGGTTGTCAAACATTTCTTCCCCAAACTTGTTGACCTGCACAACTATAGTCCTGCGAACAACACACAGCAGAAGCTCAGCAACTGGAACCTCCTCAACAGGCAAGACACACTGTTCTTTATGCCTCTCTGAGGATGTGCTTCCATGGCCGGGGTGGGTTTATTAAATTAAGTGGTGGGTTAAGTGGGGGATTTCCCCCCTTACAACAAATGCCAACAATTAAATACTTTTCCTGCAATCTGGTTTATATTTACACATCAAATTCAGCCTTGTTATAAATCCGGTTCCCACAATTTTTTTTTTTAATTTAGACTTTTCATTAGACAATACACCACAACAACACTCCCAACACACTAGGCAGGAGACAGACATCAGAGACAACAAACAACAGAAAAACAATCGAAACTAAACAAACATGTAAATTAGTGAACCACAGGAGTCGCAGAGAGACATATGTTGACCTCTGAACTCCTAAGTCCTCCAAGCCCTGCTGGGGTAGATAGAGCTGAACCAATGTGGTGCGTTGGTAAATTTTCCACATAGTTTATAAATGGTTCCATATCTTGTAGTACTTCCTACTTTCTTTTTTTCATCCAGTAGGTTATTTTCTCCAGCTTCACACAACTGTTGACTTATTCTAACCACATCTTGTTTGGAGGGGGGGGGCTTGTTCCCAGATTTTTTTCAGCTCATGACCATAAAGATAAGTTTGGCATCTTCCTTCCTTCACCAATTTCCCAGAGAAACCTTCCCGAGGGATTCATAAAGCATCCATCCATCCATCCATCCATCCTTCCATCCTTCCATCCTTCCTTCCTTCCTTCCTTCCTTCCTTCCTTCACCAATTTCCCAAAGGAACCTTCCCGAGGGATTCATAAAGTATCCATCCATCCATCCATCCATCCATCCATCCATCCATCCATCCATCCATCCTTCCTTCCTTCCTTCCTTCCTTCCTTCCTTCCTTCCTTCCTTCCTTCACCAATTTACCAGAGGAACCTTCCTGAGGGATTAACAAAGTCTCTATCTTTAGACAGATATATCTATCTGTCTTTTTATCTATCTACCTACCTACCTTTCTTCCTTCCTTCCTTATGCTTCAAACTTCCAAACGTACATTGTGAATAGTGCTTTCCTAAGGTTGGGTAGAATTTATACACCTCTACTCCACACAACACCACCAGATAACTGCCAAATAGCCTAAAGCGTGTAAATCCACATTGTTTTTTGCTGCCACACTCTCATACACAAACACAGACCCAATAAATAAGGCAAAAATGGGCTGTTTGCATATTTGTGCACGCATTTCACTTGAGTAGATTACCTCTATTCTAATTGCAAAGCTTTTGAGGAGCACTCTACCGACACCAATACTGAACAGTTCCTTTCTTATTCCTCACACAGGCCTCCACATTTATCTGTGAGAACTAAGTCAAACACACCCACACACTCATCTTCTCCCCGACCACTGATATGGCCCCCAGCCAGTCGCAAATTTATGAGTGTCTCTGCTTTTTAACATTTCAACCCCCTCTGTGTTTTTTCATTGTCAGTCTAATGACCTCAAAGCTGCTGTTGATCATGTAGTTCGTTTTTGTCAATTAGAAACAGATGCTTCTTTCTCCACGGGGCAGGAAGGTGTTTTCCAAGCTGAACTTTCACGTGCCCGACGAGACGGTGAACAGGGTCGTACTGAGCACTGCAGGGGTGATAGAGCCGGTGCTGAGCAGCCTGAGGGAGAAAATAGACCAGAAAGCAGAGTCGGGAGACTGTATACAGGTCTGTGTGTTTTACATGAATCACAATGGTTTGACCTTTAGTTTTATTGAGTATTTTGTAAACTTTGCAGGCGTCTTCTCAGGATTTGGAATATTATGATATCAGGAATCAAGAGAAGCCTCATACCAGTTGAGTACCAAGTCTTTTTGTTGCTTTTTTTTGTTGGTTTTTTTTTTACCATCATTTGTGAATCGTAACACATCTCACTGTTCAACAGGCAGACGTGATTCATATCTTAGTCACAGATGAGAGTTGATCCTCTGACCAATAGATCTGACCTCCTATCATATCACAAAACAAAGTTATAATATACATTTTTTTATTTTTCTATACACAATGTTACAGTTACATCCACACACTACTAGACATTCACAACACACAATGACAGGATCAGAGACAACAGACGACTTGATTTTCACCTGTAAGTTGCTTTGGATAAAAGCGTCTGCCAAATGCATCAATAAAGAAATATGTAAAATCAAAATGAAACAAACGCAAAAAAAATAAGTGAACCGCATGAGTCACAGAGAGACATACATTGACCTTACACCTCCTCCTATATAGAACTGTATATTTTTATATAACAATAAGGGTATAACTATAGAACTGTATAACTATATACTGTATAACTACTGTATAACTATAGAACTATATTTTTATATAACAATAAGGGTATAACAATAGAACTGTATAACTATATACTGTATAACTATAGAACTGTATATTACTATATAACAATATGGGTATAACTATATATCTGTATAACTATTGATCTGTATATTACTATATGTCTGACGTCTCTTTATTGATCTTTGCTGTTGCACTCAATCTGTTCTTATTTCTATTTATATATTTGTATTATTATGATTTGCTCTTATTTTTCATCATATTTGCAGTATGTCTGTGTGTGTGTCTTGTTTTATATGTGCTGCTGTAACCTGAAATTTCCCTGTAGGGGACTAATAAAGGTATCTAATCTAATCTCATCTAATCTAATCTAATCTAATCTAATCTAATCTAATCTAATCTAAGTCCTACAGGCCCTGCTCGGGTATATAGAGATAAACGAATGTGGTGTGCTGGCAAGTTTTCCATGTAGTTTAAGAATGGTTGCCATATCTTGATAAAGCATCCAATTAACCCAAAACAAATTTAAAGGTCACATGTAAATTTAAAAAAAAAATGTAAAGAGTGATACACTGATGAACTTTATGCTGAAGTAACATAAATAACATTATACGTGTCATACATTTGCTGGTGATATTAGCTGACATGTGTAGGTCAGTAATCCTGACCAAAGCTAAATTGTATATAATCGGCCTTTAAAAAAAAAAAAAAAGGTCAATTTTAGCTCCGTGGAGGGAAGTAGGTGATATTTTTAACACCGCCCTATCTACTCGACAGCTGACCGACGCTAAATCAGCAGATGTTTTGTTTTGGGAGTGAGATTTATTCTGCCTATGAAAGGTTTTCCATGAACTTCTCCATTTGCCTTCCTTCTCTCATCGTCCTGACATTTTGGTTGTTGCGCCCCGCCAAAAACTCTGTCGATGCTAATCTACCCCCGAGACGGCAGTGACCACACACAGACACAAACGCACCTACATTTAACTGCATCAGACGGGACTGATTAGAGAATGCCACGACCTTTAGGTGACGTGTCGCCCTTCCGTTGCTCATACCTCATCCGTCCCTGATACCATCCTGTAACGTTGGCCTCAGGCTTTTCCTTCCTCCCTCTGTTCTTTCCCCTTCCATCTACACCCAGTGCACTATCCAGACGCACCGCTGAGGCCCTCACATCGGCTCCCGACCTTCCCAGATGGCCTTTATTGCCGCTCTGAACTTAGCACTGCCGCACGTCAACGTCTCTTAATTTTTCTTTTCCTTTTTTAATCCTCCTAATGTGTTCCTCCGTCTTTCTGCTCATACACAATCACCCACTTTGTTTCTCCTGTGCCAGATTGTACGGAACACCATAGCACACGATGTATTGTCACGTCAAACTGATGATTTTGTTTTTTTTTTTCTCTGCCATTAGAGAAGCTTCAGACTGAAGTGACAAATGAGAAGAGAAAAGATGAAAAGAGCAAAGGGAAAAACAGGTAGAATGCGGCTCCTCATTTCAGTTAAAACAATGGGTCTTTTTTATACAAGATGTTGGTTTGTTTGTTTTTTATTTGATTGCACAGTAAACTGCAGCCAACAGCACAGTTTTATGCCGACATGGACCCTGCTGTCCGAGTAATGCTGCATCAGAAAGACCAGGCTCTGTTGGCCTTGCAGGAGACTGTGGAGGTACGGACACACACACACACACACACACACGCACGCACACGCACACACACACACACATAGTGCCACACACACAGATCCGGGAAGCCCATGGTGCTCACTGGTACAACATCTGCAAACAAAGATACCTTCACGTGTGTGTGTGTGTGTGTGTGTGTGTGTGTGTGTGTGTGTGTGTGTGTGTGTATGTAAGAGAAAGGGAGAGACTGGGGGGGAGAGAAATTTAAGAGTGTGTGTGATACATGGGGTATGTGTCATAT
>JAPTHA010000008.1:5599089-5615548 GCA_029814585.1 Gymnapogon annona
CAACATTTTGCATTAATTTTGAAGATTTCTGCAAAACCTTTTAAAGGAGGAGGATGAGTGTGTGTGTGTGTGTGTGTGTGTCTCTCAGCATCACCTCTCCTCTGTCCATCAGCTGTGGCTCTGCTCGCCTCCTGCCTGCATCATCATCAGGCATTTATTCACATAGCTGTGATAGTGTTTATTACATAGTTGCATGTAGATGGTAATGTGTGTACTAACAGTTATAGTAGCAGTGGTACACCCGCTGGTAGTGCTTGTATTGGATTGTATTAGTAGTAATATTAATAGTTATGCGTATTTGTTCTAGTTAAGGGTAACTATTCTAACACCATCTATTCTTCTTCCTAGTAGTTCTAGTTCAGTGTACTGTGCAACCACGTGACTACCCCGCCCCCCCCTCTCCCCTTCTGTCCCCTTCCCAATATTTCTTTCCCTCCCTTTCTCTGTCTTTCTCTTGCTTTACCCTCTCCCTCTCTTTAACCCCATTTGGTCAAGGCAGACATCCATCCTGTAGGAATCGGGGTGTGCGCCTGGTTCTGTTGGGTTTCTATAAAACTGGTTTGAGAGTCTGGTTTAATGCAGCTCTATGAAAGTGTGTCGAGAAAACTTGTGTGACGATTTGACGCTATGTAAATAAAATAGGATTTGATTTATGTGAAACTGCGTTGTGTGTACGCTCCATACAATGGCCGCCTCCTGAGTCTCTGGAGCCAGAAAGTCTATTAGCTGACTTTCATCGACGCAGCGGCAAGAGACTGATGTCATCATCTCAGAGTAATTGCATCTCCAGCGTTTGTGTATAGGGCGTGCAAGCGCGTGCATGTGGCGAGATTTGTTTTTTTTTGTATGTGAGTCTGGCTCTTTCTGAAAACCAGCTGCATCCCCGTGAACATTTGCAGAAGAAGAGAGCAATGTCACCCTGCTGTGTGAGAGTGTGTTTATGCAAGTGCCGTGATATAACACACAAAACGCCAGAAACAGGAGAAATGTTCCCCTCGCTCTCTTATAGAACGTCTCATCTGTTTGTACACGTTTGCCCATTTGACTTCCACAAGCTGGAACGTAATGAAAACAAAAATCAGTGGAGTGCAATTAACTAAAGCCAGAGGAGAACAGGAACTAAATAGCAAACATGCAGTGTTTTCTTTACACTGATTGGTGGCTTAAAGCCTGAAGAGGTTAAAATATGGTCTTAAAGAACAAGGTGACCTCTGCTTCTTACCAACAAACACAAAAATATCTAGAAATCTTCATGTGAATCTCCAGGTTTGTTTTTCCTGTTTTACTTTTGAATGGCATATAGGTAATACTCTGAAAAAATATATAGTTTCTTTTAGATTTCAGGGGGAAAAAAAATTAGTCAGTGTCGGGAAAACAAGTCATTTTTGTATTGTATTTGTTCTATTTGTTTCCTGGGTTTTAAATAATGTTTTATGTACTTTTATTTACACACGTAGACGGTACGTTTATAGGTTTTTACTCTATTTTGTCTTTATGGACTTGAATATTGGACATGTGTCCTTGATTTTATTTGACCCTAGGAATGAGCACATAAACATTCCTATGTGTTATGCGCAAATGGTAATGCATTTCTCTTGAATCTTTTGTCAGTGTAAAAGATAATTTTGCAAGTGAAGAAATTCAAATTTAAGTGGGAGTATAAATCATTGAAGTGTCAGAGGGAAAATGTATAAATCTAAGTGCCGCACATATTAAAAATTGCAGAGCGGACGTCAGTATAACTGTCTGTGTCCACGACATGTTGAAGATGCTTCAACATGACTAAACCCTGAGGACTTTGGTCTCTTCTAACACCAGTTCACCTCACTTTGACACACAGTGTGAGTTGAAGCTAAACCATTTCAAAGCAGCAGCTGTTTGGATGTTGGTGAGGTCTATTGTGCACAGGGAGAGATGAAGTCCATTCAGCTGTTTCACACACAACGCCATGTTTCTTTACCATCTTTGCCACATCTTTCTTGGTTTGTGAAATCTGAACATTTCCTTTAGCAAATTATGCGTACATTATCTGTATATAGTCTAAGGCCTTTAATGCACATATCTATCTGTAAAATATGTTCATAGCACAATCTGTAAATCACCTGTACACTATTGTAACAATATACAATGTATATACTGTTAATTTATGTATTATTATTCATTATTATACCTACACTGCTGCTTTTTGTTCCACTTCTGGTGAGACGCTACACTGCATTTTGTTGCCTTTTATCTGTGCAATAACAATTAAGTGGGATCTAATCTAAAATGATTAAACTCTTAAACTGACAAACACTATATGTGTAAATAGAGAGAGGATAAAAACAGGACAAAAAAGGAATTATTGTTTAACTCATCAGTGACCAGTGTATGTATTTTTCCAAATTTATTTCAGGAAATGAGGTAGGGGATGTTTTTTTCCAGCAGATCTTTCCACGCAGACCCTGCAAGAGACAGTAGAAAGGTTTAGATTCTGTTATGAGATGAGCGAGTGTTGCAGTCATGTTGTTATTGTCACAGGACAGTTGGACTTACAGGACACAACGATAAAAAAATCAATAAAACAATCCTAACCTTGCTCAGATGGCCACCCCGATTGTTTCTACTCTAGTCGTTTAAATACTGAAACAGAGTTAAAATATACAAACAGTGCGTAAAGAATCAAGTGAGCTGAGTTCTTATTAATTTATGGGCATTGGAATTCCAGTATTTTTGCTTTAAATCATGCAGAAAACAGTGTGTGACACATTGAAGGAAAAATTCAAGCAACTGCGAGGAAAAATCAATACAAACAGTTGTGGCCATCAAGTTTAATTTGTTCGGCAAAAAGAAAGCGTGCACACACTCAACTTAACCGCATCATGAATATCGATTCTTTATTATAGAAACGTTACACGTTATCATTTTCACCACTGCCCAACTGCTGCTGCTGTGGCAATGCTAGAAGTCAGCTGCAGACCTCCAGCTGATGGTCATATATGGATGCACAGTCACAGCTGAGTCATAATACAGATGCATAAACAAGTTTCAACCAGAGCTGAGACATATGGTAAGATGATGTGTGAATCAGTACACGCCATATCAACACGGAACATTACGGATACGGAATGATATGCAATACGGAACATTAATCGTGTGCACAAATAGCTGTCATGTTGAGGCTGATGTTTATATGATTTGTGTGTTGCAGGTCGGGAAAGAGACCGTCCAAACCACTGAGGACCAGGTGATGAAGAGAGACATGCCTCCTGCTTTCATTAAGTGAGTCTGTCTGAAACTGGATGAAAATAAAAGACTCTCTGTCTTTGTAAACCTCCCACTGTCACCCACACTCAGTGACGGAAAATATCCACCGACCGAAATTATGGAAATCATCCACTTTATCTCAGCAGAGAGACAACTTGTTAAAAAGAGCATTCCATGCAATGTAATGTCAGGAAACATGGCTGCATTCCCAGCTGCAACAAAGAGTCACTTCTGAAGCCTCCTCTCTGCAGTCAGAGGACGAGCCAGGATGATGGTCCGGCTCCAACATCCTGACTGTTGACAGGCACTTGTTGTCTTCCAGCCTCGACCCAAACAGCTAACGTGACGTCTGGAAGCTGCTCCAAAGCCGCTTCTCTCCAAAGTTGCACCCAGAGTCCAAAACGTGTGACTATTTGTGTTTAACTGTTTGTTCATTTGTTATTAGGATCCCCATTAGTTGCCATCAATGTAGCAACTAGTCTTCCATCACCTCATATAATACATACAGATACAACAGTAAAAGAGTGAAAGAAACAACAATAAAACAGTAAACAGATACCAATAAAACAATAAAAACACTAATAAAACTACAAAACAATAACATCAATATGCTCTCGGTCAAAAATTTAATTCAATACCCAATACTAAAATGGAAGTGATGCTAAAGATTTTAGTAAACTGATTTTAAAAGTTCTTAAATTGTTGGCTCTTTTAACAGTGAGAGGCAATCTGTTCCAGTGAACAGCAGCGTTCTCTGCACGGCACGGGCTCTAGCTAACGGAACTGTTATGTGATCAGTTGTTTGTTGCCTTGTGGCTGCATGGACAAAGAAAATTTTGGAATGTAGGGCCTTAGGCTTAATCTTTTTATGGATGTTATAAAAAAAAAAAAGACAAGAAGATTTTTCAATAATGTGTTCTCCTGTTTATCAGGGAGAGAACACTGTACTGTGTCCATTAGAGCTACCGCCTATAGATGAGAGATGTATTTAAGGACATGAGTGGAGAAACGCTGCATGGTACAAAAATGACGCTTCATTTCCAGTCATATTCTGTATCGTGTATAAAATTGTCACGTGGGATGGTTCATTCTGAATCGAGCAGACGATCTGTGTAAATTTGAGGATTCATTGTTGGGGCGCAGATGGCAGCCGTCGAGTTTGAACAGTGACCAAAGTGGCATCTGCTCTTGAATCCCTGCATAAGGCATCGCTAAATTGGTCAATTGCGGCTGACAGCACACATTTGATGACTGTGCTGCTTGTGAATTTCAGTGATATTTTCGGAAAAAGAGAAGCAGGTCTGAGTGTATCGATTCAGGGCGTGATCAGACAGAGAGGAATGAAACCAGTAAATAATCCCCTCATTAGAGGCACAAAAACCATGAATGAAGATCCACAGAGGTGTGCAAAAAAGTGATAAATCACCAGATATAGTATATTATAACATCACTGATATAATATGACAAGATAAAATGTGATTTAACAAGAGGTACAGCTGATTATTGAGGTTGTGTGATGGCTTTGATGCTGACATTTGACAAATGCTTTAGCATTTTTGCATCTTATTTAGCTGATATTTATACGATATTTTGACAATAACAAGAAAGAAACAAGTTCACACGTTCCAGAGTGAACACACATCAGTGATCGGTGCAGTGTTTTCTTTTTTCTTAACAAGACTACACCTTAATGAACCAAAAATGATTTTATTCTCACTTTTGCACCTAATTTCTGCAACAAACAAAGCAACTGCAAACATATACGTTAGAGTTACTGCTTGAGTTGCTATAGTTACTATAGCCAGAGTGATTACCAGAAGTTACTACTTTAAAAGTACACATTTACTTCATGTTACCGAACCTCTGCAAGTATAACCAGAATAGAAACACACTCTTTATTATGAAAGGACACTAAGGAAACACAAACACAAGTTTTAGCATGTAGCCTATGGTCTCTTCCTGATAATGATGATGATTATGATGATAATGATGATGATGATGATCATTGCCCCTGCCCCACTGCATGCACAAGGAGGTGAATGAGTTTAAGGACGAGTGAAGTCATGTGATCAATATGCAGTTGCCGCCACATGCATCAGATCTTAATCCTTTTTAAAGCCTATGGGAGATTTTGAAGCAGTTTGTTAGACTGTGTCACTACCACCATCTTCACAACAATAA
Source organism: Gymnapogon annona (assembly GCA_029814585.1). Taxonomy (NCBI): domain Eukaryota; kingdom Metazoa; phylum Chordata; class Actinopteri; order Kurtiformes; family Apogonidae; genus Gymnapogon; species Gymnapogon annona. Next base: position 5,604,517 of record JAPTHA010000008.1, read on the forward strand.
ATTGCCCCAATATATTTTGAAAGAGTGGCGTCCGCGCCTGCGTGTATAAGCGAAGGCCATGGAGCAAACTGTTACAATTACACGTTGGGAGATGTAGTTGTAGTTGTAGTTCCTTTAATTTGTCAACTTTTAAAGCCATCTTTTGGACATCAGTTTGCGGATTTGTTTAATTTAATTTCTTGCCTAATTTTCAATTGACCTTTCTTCCAGAGTTTCATTTTATGAAAATAAAAGCTCCTGATGTCACTTGGATCCACATACAAGCTCTCTGAGGCTCACGCATACGCAGGGCAACACACCATAAATCTCACTCACGGGGCTTAGGAGGGGGCATGTGGGAATGTGAACTCACCTAAATATAGATGAACCAGCAGCCATCGATACCCTGACCAATGGGGGTCAGGAAAAGGAGGGACTTGGCTTTATTCAAGTGTGCTTAAAATCCCTCACCTTCCCCTCACTGTACTGATCAATGAATCAAGAATTATATCAATCACAGAAAAAAAAAATAGTTTCAGTGAGACTCTGCAGAAAAAATTCTTCATGATTCTTGATTAAAACAAACTAAAAAAAACCCTGATTTTATTGCTGGATGATGAAATTGATGCCTTTCTCTGGAGTTGGAAAATCCAGCGCCTTGTCGACGCGGAATGAGTGATTGTGTTTTGTTTGATTCACAATGTAATTGGCCAATGTGTTAGATAGTTCAGATCCCCTCTGTGTATCCTAACTCAGCTTTGTTCTTTCAGGGTGGAGAACTCTTCCTCAAAGCTCGTCCAGGCAGCTCAGATGCTCAAAGCAGATCCATACTCAGTTCCCGCACGCGACTACCTGATCGATGGATCCAGAGGGATACTGTCTGGGACGTCCGACCTGCTCCTCACCTTTGATGAGGCGGAGGTGTGTGCGTATCTGTTCTGTGTTGTGTTTTCCTCTGGCCCGCCGTGTGGACTGAGAATCCCTCTTACTTCAGAGGCGTGGCATCTTTCAGGGAAATAAAGCTTTATATAGCTCTACAGAGGAAGGAGGATCTCAGGCCTGAGCTCCGAGCAAGTCTGTAATGGAGTCTCAAATGCAGCCAGATCTAATTTCACCGATCAAATGACTTCCCTCTGTCATAACTCAGGAAATGTGTATGCGCATGTGTATGTGCCTATGTGATAAGATTGTACACATACAGGATTGGTGGTCAGCGTGCGCGTTGCCTCTGTCGGAGGTTTAATGGCCGCTCGTAAGTGGAATCACATTGGACACGTGATAATGGTCACCGCGTCTCATCGTTAGCCTCATTTTTGAAAGAGCAACTTCTCATAGTCACAAGACTCTCATCACAAGGCCGTACCCACAGTTACACACACACACAAAAAAACACAAAGACGCCACACAAGCAGCAAGATAATGCTGAGGATGTCTAAAAATAGCTCATTCCCACATAGAGAAAGAGCATTTCTATCGATGGTCTTTATGCTTATTTCCGGGTCAAAGCTTTGCCTCGATTTAGCCATAAATTTAGCGATTTCACAAATTCAATCTTTGGTGTTTCTTGAACATTTAATAGATCCGTGTAGGTGCTGTTTAAGATAACATTACCATAGTCAGTGACAAAAAAATGTTGGGCGTGTATCTTTGATAATCTTCCAAAATGAAAACAAACTCAACTTCCTTGAGCTGTGGCTTTGGAAGGATGACACAAATGTGACAGTGTAATGAAAGGCCAACATTTGTCTTAAATATAACCTTCCTATATAATCAATACGTCTACGTCCACCGCTCTGGAACAGGGTCAATCTGGACTCTCCAGACTACAACACCTTTCATGACCTTTTTTATATCGTGTTGTTTGAGGAATAAGGAGGTTTTAACTACATCAGTTAAAGCAGCAACCGCAGCTCAAACATGTTACCTATTAGCTTTGTTCAAATGAGATGGCGACTTTTTTTTTTTTTGTCCAGCCTGTGTATGTAAGTAATGTTCAACCTGCTTGTTGGTGTGTTGTAGGTGCGTAAAATAATCCGAGTGTGTAAAGGAATCCTGGAGTATCTGACAGTTGCTGAGGTGGTGGAGACTATGGAGGACCTCATCACTTACACCAAAAACCTGGGACCAGGTCTGTCAGCAGAGGCGTTTCATTTCTGTTTGTAACTGAACTGATCCAGACTTGGCTTTAGTACTGCATCACTGAAGCGGAACACTATTCAGTGGACTTCTGTTTTGGATTATTCTCTAGGTTATAGATTATCCAACACTATTTTCATCACCTGGCGATTCATTCATTGCTAAGTTGTTGTGATTAAGGATCAAGATCTCTTTACTGCCATCGCTGCCGGACCGTAAACAGACTCTTTATCGTAGGCAGTAAAAGGTCAATTGTGTTGTCCGTGCAGCGTGGCATAATGAGCTGGAGGAAATCTGATGCCAAGGTCTTTCGCATATGAGGGATGCTGCCATTGTACAAGATGGGTCAGTTATGACCTAACAACCTGCCGGGATGTGTTGGAACTACTCAGCTGATGAATTTGAGGATACCCTTGGCCTCTGACTGCTGGTCAGGCTGTCAACAAGGTCAACGGAGACAGAAATTAGTCGCATTCAGGCTGCTGTGCCGTTGGATTTCAGTGTCCTCTTACTCTAGCAAACGATGTTGAGAAGGTTATTCTCATTACACCTTAATGTTATGTCATAAGTATTTGAATAGCTTCATCAAAACCATAGAATTTCTTTTTTTTTTAAGTACATTTCTCAGTTATGTTTTCTGATTATTTTTATTGGCAGAGATGCAGTGTAAAAGAGCCAATAAAAACTAAGTGCACATTGGCATGAACGGGGCCCAAAATTGTAGTGATGAGTTCTTTCGGCTTTTCCCCTTCTGGGGTAGCCACAGCGAATCCAATTTGCAAATTTGATGCATTTAAAAGGCACAATGATATTCTATGTATCACTCTATCTCATATTATATCTTAATATTTGCAGATTTATAGCATACAGCTGCGTTTTCATCATTTCAGCGTCAACCACTCAGGTAATGTAACACGTAAAATAAGCAGTTGTAATATCAGAGTTTGTGTGGCTCATGACAGTATGTAAACATTACAATAAAAAAAAATGGAAATCATCAGTTCAGCCATCTGGATCATGATGCAACTTCAAATTACCTGGAACTATTGGAAATATGTGGAACAAAAGCATTTATACACAGTAAAAAAAAAACCTTCCAACCTCTTCTACATCTACTGGTGACCGTGGCTCGGGTGTTAGGGCAGGTCGTCTGGAAGGGTTGGTGGTTCAATTTCCTCTTGGGTAAGACACTTCACCCACCCTGTCCCCAGGTTGTCACTGTAAATCAGAGCCAGTTTGCAGTGGACTTACCTGGAAAAATAAAGGTTTATCCAAGTTATCTCAAAAGTTTTCATGAATTGCAGTTAAAAGCAACGTTTAATTGCTCACAAGATATTGAATCCTTCTTTTTTCTTTCGGCCTTATAGGGATGACCAAAATGTCAAAGATGATTGAGGAGAGGCAACAGGAGCTGACACACCAAGAGCACAGACAGATGCTTGTCAGCTCCATGAACACCGTCAAAGAGCTGCTGCCCATCCTCATATCAGGTGTGTAACAGTGAGTGTGTGTGGGCAAACGACAGAGGTACCAAAGCAGAAAAAAGGGTAGGTCACCCAGCATCCGACAGTTGTTATAGCGACACGGGTAATTACAGTCATTAGTTGGCTGGATGTCTGACTGACTGCTCATATATAAACACCCACCAGCTATCGGCTTCAAGGCTTCATTGTACAGTGAGTTCAACAGGTTCAGTGTGAATGTATAGATCATGACTCCAGTCCAAACAAAAGCTATTACCAGCTAAGAATTCTGTGTGATCTGAACCCGTCTGGACTATCTTCTTAAATCAGTCCGTCTAAAGTCTCAGACAGATCATGTTTTTCAAACAGCAGAACAAGAAAAGGGGTTTTAAAATGAAACTTTCTGAAAATGTACACAGGCCGTGTCTCTCTTTGATACAGCATCTACAATATTTTCTCTGTATCAATAGCTAGGACATGCTAGTGTAGTTTAAATCAGTTTAAAACAGGTTTACTGGTTCGTTTCACTTGTATTATTTGCGGGTTTTTTTCTCATTATTTTCAGTGCAGGTATTGAAATTGCTTTTGTAGCAGAGAATATCAAATAAAAATGTACCAAAAAAATACTGTGTGCTGTAAAAGCCCATTAAGACATTGTACCATTATAACAATACATTTACGTAGAACTGACATGGACTAAAGATGATCAGTGTCAATAAGGGTGACTGTTTTTCTGCCAGAAAACATATATTTTCATTGATGAGACAGTTCGGACAGGAAAAACTGTTTAAACCTGTTGAGTTTATTTTCAGTACCACAGCAGAAAATCACCTGAAAAATATTGTTGCACATACAATGCACTTTATACATGGGTGGCACTCAAAGTTCTGTGAATTAATTCCTCAAGTCCAGTCACAATCCTGCACTGATGGTGTGTAAACACGCAGTACCTTTTCAGGTACTTTAACAAATGTCTTTGTTGTGTCTTCAGTTTTTCTCGATTCTAATAATGAAGAGCCCATGTTACTGTCCACAGCAATAAAGATTTTCGTGGCCACAAAGAGTAGCCGAGGTGCCGGAGTGGAGGAGGCGGAGCGCAACAGAAGGTTTACTTTTGAAAAAATGAGCGCCGAAATAAACGAGATCATACGAGTCTTACAGCTCACCACATGGGACGAGGACGCGTGGGCAAACAAGGTACAATCCTATAAAAAAAATAAACAAAAATGTAAAAATCCCTAAAAACTTAAGACACACACTCACTTATGCTCTGGACTGTCTCACGCACACACACACGCACACACGCACACACACACACACACACGCACACACGCACGCACACACACACACACACTCTGAGGCTTTATCCACATGTCTCTCTGTCGATCTCCAACAAAAAAAAATCACTTTTTTCTTTTTTTGCTGGTTAGTATAACTCCTGGTTTTTCTTTTCTTTCCTTTCTTTATCTTCTTCCTCCATTCTTTTCCTCCCTGTAGAAGGTAAGCCTGTTTCTCTCCCCCCTCTGCAGTTTCCAGCATGTCAATGTGTATGTGAGACAGAGAGCAGTATGTCTTCATGCTTATCTGTCATGCTGGTAATTGAACAACACCTATTTGTGTGTGTGTGTGTGTATGTGTGTGTGTGTGTATGTGTGTGTGTGTGTGTGTGTTTTTAGTCCGATGACCGTTGATCTGATGTGATCATCACGATATTGGTATATATGTGCATCCGTTTGTCTAAAGAGATGTCCATATGAGTCCAATGAAACAGAAGCTCCTCTCTGAGCTTCGTAGTGAGATCCGCTTCAGTCCAGGCCGTCTTCAAATCATGGTGTTTTCCTTCCTTGTGTTTTCATGTTCTCTTCACAACAGGGCTATCATTAGGACAATCACATATGGACGGGTGTGCTGTCACTCTCTTGACTTAACTCTTCAGATGTAACAGTTATCATGAGCTCCAGATGTCTTTCACTTGTCTAACCTGTAGCCCTGCATGTTTCTCTGCACACAACCTGCTCAGACAATGATCTGTCTGTTTGTGTTTGTGTGTGTGTGTGTGTGTGTGTGTGTGCGTGTGTGTGCGTGTTTGTGTGTGTGTGTGTGTGTGCGTGTGTGTGCGTGTGTGTGCGTGTGTGTGTGTGTGTGTGTTTACTGTGAACTTACTGCATACTCTGTGTATGAGATGTGATAAGCACTTACTGCCAGTGCCGGGGGAACGGCTGGCAAACTGTGACTGTCCTCCTCTAAGGTCATGAATTATAGAAATAAGCTGTTTGCTGTCCAGACACATCCATAATTGATGTGCTGTATTGAACGGTTCCATTTAAGCGGTTTATTCTCCTTTGAGCTGGAAACAGCTTCTTTTTTTCTCCACTTGGAATAAACCAATGAGAGACTTTTTGTGTCATATCTAAGTTTGTTTTTCTCATAAAGAATGATTAATTTTTACATATATCCAGTTACTTTGGAGATACGGCTTGTGTTTTCACTTACAAAAGGCGTTTTGTTGTTACTAATGACTTGGCTCTTGGTTTAAAAGTACTTCATTACTGCTTTATATATTAGTCATAAATGTAATTAAAAGGCTTAGAGTAACATACCATTAATGTTTTGAAATGTAGGTTTCATAACCTATTAAGAATTAACACCTTAAAAAATGGTTTTACCAAGTGTTTTATTTCCTCATATTTTCAGCTGTATGTGAATAATGAATTGTTGAATAAATGGGTAAAATAGTTGGAGGTGCTTCACTGTTTCATAAGCTCATACTGAGTGAAACATGTCTAAAGCAGTAATGATTTGTTTATTGAATGACTAATCTTTCGCCGAAACCTGAATTTTTAGAACCATGCTATTTAAATTGCACCACTGTGATGAAGTTACACACACACTGCTGTATTTTGTCTCTACCTCAGGATATGGAGGCTTTGAAGAGGTGTTTGGCTTTAATTGAATCAAAGATGGCACAAGCTAAAACCTGGCTCAAAGACCCTCATGCTCAGCCAGGTAACAGCGTTAACTGTCATGTCATCTGCTAAATCTGTTCATCGTCGTGTTCCTTCATTCACTGGTCGTGTTGTGTTCTGTCATGCATAGGAGACTCCGGAGAGGTTGCACTGCGTGTGATACTGGACGAAGCTGGCAAAGTTGGCGAGCTGTGCGCCGGCAAGGAGAGGAAGGATATACTGGCAACTACCAAGGCTCTGGGACAAATGACCGACCAGATCGCCGATCTGCGAGCCAGGTAGTGCTACCATTGGTTTTCCACTTTGTTTTTTAAAGAAATGTGTTCTGCCATCATGTGTCAGCGGCTGTGTGTGTATCTCCGACAGGGGCCAGGGTGCAACCCCCGGGTGTGTGCAGCGTGCCGGCCAGTGTTCACAGGGCTTAGATTTGTTATTTGGCAAAGTGGACACTGCTGCCCGTAGACTGGAGGCTCTAATCAATGCCAAGCAGGCCATTGCCAGAAGGCTGGACGCTGCACAGGTCAGATAAAACAGCAACACAATAATCCATGTTAACCCTCTCCCTGCTGACGGACGCCCCCTCTCCATATTGAATCAACGTTAATAACATTAGTAATAATAATAACAATAGTGACGTCTAAAAGTAGCACCACAGTTTTTTCACATACATCGTCATAGTGTGTTTGTAGACTAGTTAAAGCCATCTTTTTGTCCATTTCTGATACTTATATTAGGAAGATGATTCAGAACAATTACTTAAGAAAGAGTATTAATTGTACATTATGGAAATGCTCCGCTTAAAGTACAACTGTTCACCTCAATAAATTAATAATTCCCATTCATGTTCCCTACTGATTTTAACCTAGATCATGATTAGATACATTTTTCATTAGTTTCCCAAGAATGAATGTTTTTTATGTTGCCCCGCAGTTAAAATAAACATATAATTTGCAGGTATCAATTTTTAAAGATATGATTTTCTTGACGAGCAAACAAGACCTGTGTTGTTGGAATATTGTATTGTCCATCATACTGTGATGCGCGAAAGTTCACAGTAATTGGTGACTTTAACCTATGAAACCCATTTAGTTCATTTTTTGTGTGTCTTTTTAAAGCTGTTCATGTGTCTTCTTGTTTTACTTGAAGAAAAGAGAATGGGAAATAAATGTGTGGTGTTTTGTTTAGGCTTGGCTGGCCGACCCTAACGGCGGACCTGAGGGTGAGGAGAACATCAGAGCGTTGCTGGCAGAGGCCAAACGCATCGCTGATCTGTGTGAAGACCCCAAAGAGAGGGACGACATCCTCCGCTCCATCAGCGAGATCGCAGGCCTCACCGCCAGACTCGTCGAACTCCGCAGACAGTATGTGTTCTATTTTCATGCCACATGTGCAGCCATCGGTGTTACGTTGATGTTTTAAATGATCCTTCTGTTTCAGGCTTAAACTGCAACCTCACCCCAGCAATGCATGGCATATTCTTCCTGCCTGGAAAATATGTTGTTGCCTGTCAACATTGGGCGTCAGTCCACCTATAAGGTTTTAAACTGTTGGGTGTGGGTCGTGATGTGGTTACTGGGTTCATGTGGAGGGTCAGCTGGGGTGTTAAATCTTGGTAAAGGGAAATGCCACTGGATTTAAATGTTACAGCAATAAATAATGCGTTTTAGACACGTCCCCCTCCATTCCTCCCACACCCACTCCCGGCTGGATAGCTCAGTTGATAAGGCACCGGGCTGGTGCATAGGGGACCTGGGTTTGATTCCAGTGGGTTGTGTCTGGAAGGGCATCCGACGTAAAAACTCCTGCCATATCAATTATGCTAATTGTATTTGCTGTGGTGACCCTGGAAGGGAAAAAGCCAAAGAAATCATCATCAGACACATCTGGGTATAGATAGTGTGTGACCCCTTTGGTCTTGAATCTGTTTGAAAAACGAGTTGAAAATGAATTAATAATGAATTAATACATCCTTATTTAAGATTCCCCCAGACCCAGAGTGGAAACTGCACCCACAGATGGCTGAAGAAAACAGAATTTGTACATCAAATCAACATCAAATTCAGTTTTTTATTTTTTTATCTATGAGCTGTTGGTTCTCGTGGGACAAAAATAATAATAATAGTTGTTTTTTTTTTTTTTTTTTTAAAAAAAGCCTGGATGAGTTCTGCTATTTACTAGTGCTTTTTGAATTCTCTTATATGTGCATTTGTCAGCCTCAAAGTGAGTGAAAATGAGTGACTACTGAGGTCTGCACAGATTCATCGTGCAAAAAAAATTCAAAAATAGACAGATTCTGTTTGGTTGTCAAGTAAATATTGATTATTGCTGTGGCATCAGTCTGGTATTTCCCTTTACAAACAGTCTATTACAGGGGATCGGTGATGGTTTGTGCATCAGATGGTGTGACGTCTGTATTCAATTCCTGTTTTCCAATCCCTGGCTGAGACGCCTTTGAGGTTTCTGTCTGAGTCTTCTCCGTCTGTTGTTTTCTTAGGGGCAAAGGTGACACTCCAGAGGCTCGGGCGTTGGCCAAGCAGATTGGGGCGGCGCTGCTGACCCTGCAGTCCAAAACCAACCGGGCTGTAGCTAATATGAGGCCAGCCAAGGCCGCTGTCACTCTGGAGGGCAAGATGGAGCAGGCCCTCCGCTGGGCGAACAACCCTGGAGTGGACGACAGAGGAGTAGGTGAGCGGGGTTGGATGACGGCCCTGGGGGAGGATGATCTAGTGGTGTGATGCAAAAATAAACAGTGTGACCTTCAGCGCATTTCGTGGATGATGGAGAGTGTAAGAAAGAGGGTATAAGGGCACCTGGGAACTGTTGGTTTGTGTGTAACCGAGGGCCTTGAAAACGTTGCGGAGCGTACGGTTCTAGTGTCTCAATCAGGAAAACACTTGGGGAATGACCATACTGGTGATTGATGCCATTTCCTTAAATGCCCACAGTGATGGAGCTCATACGTTAATCACCGAGTGACTCACTTGCCTTAGTCATCAAAGAGGCATTGTAACGCTGTGTACAATGTGTGTTCCTGTCTCTCTCTGCTTTGTCTGTCTCCCGTTTCCTCCCGTGCTCTCCTATGGGAGCAGAGTACGAGATAATAGAGTGGAACACAGGTATCTGCTCACTGTTCTCTGGATGCCGGTTTATCTCATATATTCATTCCACATCAGCAGCCTCTGTGTTTTTCAATCTTTTTTTTTTCAATCATTTGTTCCTCAAATGCACCGTCATCATCCCATAATTAGACACATACATATATATGTATATATGTGTGTGTGTGCGCCTCTTTAGTTTATTTTATTCTTCTTATATTTCAGCATTCTTCATGGCCAGTTTCACAAAGACATTTACTGTGATGACTCTGAAACTTCATAATTCTTTAAAGAGGTTTTTCTGTTATACAATTATGTATTCTGATATTCTCTTAGGTTGTGTGTAAACTACAAATTTGAACAATTTTGGCTTAAAATGAAGTTGCATTAACCCTCACCTATGGTTAGTTCATTAGAAATAGGAAAATACCTTATTCCAATCTGATAACCATGTCTGATCTACTGCCAGCATCATAATAATGTTTACTTTTACATATTATGTATCTGAAAAAAAAGACATTTTAAATGCATTTTATTCCATTTGTGACAAGCTGTCTGTCTTTGACCTGTTCTGTCGTCTTAATCTATGGCCATAGATGTGTTACATATTAGCATTGAAATGAAAAAAGATACTTTTTAGACAACATACTACTATTATTTCTTCAATTCCAATGGGAATAACAGGACTTCATGTTATACTATTCTTTATTTGTTTGATTTCTGTTTTTTTTGGTTGGGGTTATTGTAAAATTTGACGTATATATATTTTTTTAATATTACCGGTATTACAAATATCCACTAATTCCAATGATTGGCAGTCAGCCCTGTGGAAACCACCACAGTCTATCATAATCATTTGCTGATATCTTTTTGAAACTGGCCCTAAATCATGTTGGATATATTTGTTTGCATTGACACCCCCCGCTCAAATATATACTATACTCGTCTGGTATCCAGTGTAAAAAAAATGACCTCTGACCTTTGCCTCTCCAGGTCAGGCAGCCATCAGAGGAATGGTTGGGGAGGGGAAGAGGCTGGCGGGAGGCCTGTTAGGGCCGTATCGACAGGATATGATTGGACGCTGCGACCGAACAGAGGCCCTGACGGCGTCTCTGGCAGACATGGCTGGCAGAGGCGAGGCTGAGGCACCTCACGCACGAGCCACAGCCGCTCAGCTGCAGGACAGCCTCAAGGTACCTCCACAGTCACCAAAGCACACATGGACTCATTACTGAATCCAAAATCTGGCTGAAAACTAGTGTGTGTGTGTGTGTGTGTGTGTGTGTGTGTGTGTGTGTGTGTGTGTGTGCGCGTGCGTGTGTGGTGGATTGACTGGAAATGTTGCAGCAGAGCTCCACCTAGTGGATTTATGACAAACTCTGCTTCGTGTAGG